>WBMZ01006334.1:0-46563 GCA_013400975.1 Atrichornis clamosus | reverse complement strand
GCGGGGGCCGGGGGGGCCGGGGGCGCGGGGGCAGGGCCAGCCGTGGAGGCAGGACTGACAAGGTGAGCACCTCCTGCCCCCATCCACACTGGAATTCACTTCAGCTCCTGTTGGGATTGCCCTACAAGTACCTCATTTCGGGGGGGGATGCTCTGACAACAAACACCTCGTGTGAAACCCAACCAGAATATCTTTTTGTACAGGTTTGCTGTCAGCTGGCTCGTCAGGCCAAAAGGATGAATGTCTGAGCAGTGGGGTCACCAAACACAAAAAAAAGGGAGGGCGGGGAGCAGGCTGGATTTTTAAAAAATGCCTGTCTTTATGTCTAAACCTGAAAAATGACTTTGCAGCATGGCCAGACCTGAATGTGCCATGAGCTGCCTCAGTTTGTGCCAGAGCAGAGCCACCAGTGCTGGGCTGGTTATTTTCAGACACAGCCAGGACACTTCATGTGCACTGTGAGCTCTTGGGGGTGAAAGACTGGCTGCATGTCCTACCTTGAATCCAAGGAATTCAGGTTTTTCCTTTGGAAATAGGGCTCTCAGTGTTTTTTCTCTAACCTCTGGTAATGTTTTTTCCTTCTCTGGTACTAAGGCATTAGGGAAATAACCTGGAAAAGTACTGAATGGGATTTGGGAGAGAATGTGTGAAGTTCAAGTGCTGTAGTGCAGCTACAGTGAAGATTTGATTTACTATGAATCACTTACTTGGCTTAAAGGCCTCTAATCAAATTGTCACTGATTAGAAGATGAGCTCAGCCTGTGTGCTGTGGCTTTCTTCACACAGATCTGCTCATTTTTGTCCTTTCTGGGAGACACAGACTTCACAAATTTTAGCTTTATTAGTTGAGAAATTCTCTCCGGATAGCAACGTAAGAATATTTTAAGGAATTGAAATGAAGCAGTGGTGACTTGCTCTGAGTGGATTCACCAATATTCTTCAAGAATGCTGCCATAAGGGAGTTCCAGGCTTTCCTGCACCTGATTTTTCTCTTGCCTTTGTTTCCTTGCAGTTGGTCAAGGAGTTTGACGTGATCCACACACCCAACCAGGTTGGTGATCTCTGCTGCCATCTTCATTCCCTGGGGTCAGGGCCCCTCCTGTTGCAGGGACCAAAACTTCCCTCTTTTTTTGGCTGCCTTTCTGCTGTCGTGTGCTGAGCAGCTGGAGATGCTGAGCCTGTAGCTTAAACCCTGCTATTATTTTTTAATTTGTGGCCTGTGAGGTGTCAGGTAGGCAAGGCAGAGACTCTGCAGTTACAGGTGTTGATGCAACCTTCATTGAGATGGTTTAAATACATTTCATTGATAAATTAATACCGTGACAGGAAATCCCACTCTCTTGGCTCTTCCTGCTCTTCCCCAGAAGTGAAGGAAGTGCACCAAGGGAAGAGTGTCCTGAAATTCTTAATTTCTGCACTGGGTTTTCGATGTGGGACAGAACATTCCAAAAAGCTCTGTTGGAAAGTACTGAGTTGATTCTTGGCTAATATTTGAATTTTTAGGGCTAATTTGACACAAAAATGAATTTTATCAACATCTGGTTTCTGACTGGGAAAAATTAAAAATGAAAGCCTTAAATCTGTGCTCCAGACAGGCCTTCCCTGTAACGTTTGTTGTGTCCCTCCGTCAGGATTGATGGGTCTGTGCCAGGAGGAGTCCCCGTGGCAGGGGGTTGGAACTTGGGGCTCTTTGAGGTCCCTTCCAACCCAAACCATTCTGGGATCTCTTTTTTAAAGATGCACACTTGGAACCTTGCTCAGTTTGCCTCCAATTCCTCTTGACACAGCTTGGATTCAAAAAGCAACATGGGAAATGTTCTAATCCTTGGGATAAAGTAAAAAAAGAGTTGTTCTGTAGCCGTTTGACAGCACTGTGGGGCTGGACACCTCTGACTCAAGGAAATAACTCTCTGGTGTTTCTCTTTCAGTCAAGTGCTTCTGCTCCTGACGTAGATGACCCAGAGGCTTTCCCAGCTCTGTCCTAAACTGGATGTCATAAAAGCCAACCCCGCCCTCGTCGGGCCTTCCTCTCCGAGGCTTGCATGCTTAAGGATCCTAAAAACAACTAAGAAATTTAAAAAAACAAAAAACAAACAAACAAAAAAAAACAAAAAAAAAAACCCCAAAAAAGAGACTGTCATTCATACCATTCACACCTAAAGACTGAATTTTATCTGTTTTGAAAATGAACTTCTCTCGCTACACAGAAGCAACAATATGGTAGTCAGTTTTGTATTTAGAAATGTAATGGTAGCAGGGATGTTTTCATAATTTTTTCAGAGATTATGCATTCTTCATGGATACTTTTTTGTATTGCTGCTTGAAAATATGCGTTTCCAAACTTGAAATATAGGTGTGAACAGTGTGTACCAGTTGAAAGCTTTCCCTTCATTTGTCTTCTTTTTTGTTTTTTTTTTTTTAATTCTGGATTTTAGACTTTTTTTTTTCCCCTCCCCTCCCAAACTCCAAACTGGGTTTTAATTACTGCACACTACTTCCTGTTTGGCAGATTTTTCTCAGCCCATGGAATATACGTGGAATATTAATTTGGCAGATTGTCAGTGCTGTATGGAATTAACTCCTGGAGTACTTAAGTTCTAATGGAAAACCAGGCATTTTTCATCTCTGTTGGGTAGTTGTTTTTTTTTTTACAGCAAAACCTTTCTAGAAAATTGAAAGCAAATACTTGAAATCAAGACTCAAAGCACATTGGTTTTTAATTCAATACCTGTGATTGATCCAGCAATGGATGTGGGTAACTGGTCTGAAAACCAGGGTTTTAAATCCATGTATCCCACCTTTCACTCCCCTTTTTGCCCTTTATTCCCTCCTCCCTTCAACAGAACAAGATGCTTTGTTGGCCAAAAAAAAAAAGGTTTTTAAATTACCTTTGCTTTTTGTTTGAGAGGATACCTGGAGATCGGGGTGATTGCTGTCATTGGAGATGGAATTCCTTGAGATTGGGGTAATTCCTGTCATTGTAGGTGGAATTCCTTGAGATTGGGGTGATTCCTGTTGCTGGAGCTGGGATTCCATGAGATAGGGGTAGTTCCTGTCCTTGCAGCTGGATTCCATGAGATTGGGGTGATTCCTGTTGCTGTAGCTGGGATTCCATGAGATTGGGGTGATTCCTGTTGCTGGAGCTGGGATTCCATGAGATTGGGGTGATTCCTGTTGCTGGAGCTGGGATTCCGTGAGATTGGGGTGATTCCTGTTGCTGGAGCTGGGATTCCGTGAGATTGGGGTGATTCCTGTTGGAGCTGGGAGGTGGGGGAGGTGGTGGCTGTGGCTCCGGAAGCCCACGTGGATTCCAGTGGGATGTGGGATTGAGCATCCCTGTGTGACACAGGTACAGCAGTACCCGGGGCATTCCCAGCACTGCTCCAGCTTTTCCAAGGGAGGAACCCCAGGCCTGGGCTGGCTCTGGCAGGAGGGAGTGCTGGCTCATGGTGTCAGAGTGGGACAGTGTCGGTCTGTGCACGAGACAACAAAACCCCCACATTCCCAGCACTTCCCCATCCCATCAAAACGCAGCTGTGGCTCAGGGCCGTGCTCAGGATCTCTTGGGACGTCACCAGTGAATGTTTTTGAGAGAGTGATTGCAAAAACTTCTCCATCCGAATCTCAAAAAGGAATTGAGTGATTAATAAAGAGGATTTCTTGGGGCTTTTATCTGCAGCATTTGTTGGGAGAATAGGAGCAAATTCCTCCTTTTATTTCATGTTTTCCTCTTAGGACAGCTGAGAACACATCTGTGGTTTCTTAACCAGAGAACTAAAGGTAACTCCCTATTTTTTTAAAAGCTGTACAGGTCAGGCAAAAAGTGTTGGAAATCTTGGAATATGGAATACCAGCCTCCTCAGCTGTGGTGGTTTTAGCTGGCTTGCTTTTCCTGAGCAGTTTTCCATGAGAGCTTGTGTTGTTGTGAACCACTGGGAGTATCATGGATCGTCAGTGCCCTCACCTGGATTTCCAGGCAGGAGCAGGAGGCAGATTTTCCATCAGAGGACGGGAAAATCCCTTGGGTCCCTTCTGCTGACTCCTGTTGCAGTTCCAGCACTGAGGTGTTCCCTGTCCCGGTGTGGTTTGGATGTGTTGCACTTCCAGCTTTGGGAACACCTTGGATAACACAGCAGCTCGATAGAGAAACACTTGGAGCAAAGCTTTCCCTGGAACAGAAACCTTCCCTTATCCAAACTATTTGCTGTTCAAGTTGGCACCCAGCTGATCCCCGGCTGGGTTTGGCCAGCAGCTTTCCCTCTTCCTGCTGTAGGGCGTTCCCAAAGGAATTTTGAGACAGCCTGTTCCTCATTTGGCCCTCCTGCTGTTGTGCCAGGTGTGAATTTGCCTCTTCCAGTCCCTTTGTGTCAAGAACTAAAACTGTGAGCGTCTCAATTCCGGTGGGTGTTAACTGAAATAAAGGTTTATTTTCATGCTCTTTTAAAAAAATGTCCTGAAAACACATGGAATAAAACCCCTCAGTTTCATTTAGGGTCTGTCCCAGGAAGTCCAGCTTGCCCGTGGTGGTGTCCAGGCATTCCCATTCCCAGGACGGACTTTGCCTCGGGAAAGCATCTCCAAGTAGGTTATTTATTAATTAATGAACTTGCTCTTAGTAGCATTTTCTTGTCCTCTTGCTTGGCTGCTTCTGCTGTCACACCACATCCAGAGGACTGGAACTTCCAACTGCTGATCCGTTGGAAAAGATGGACAGCAGAAAAAGTTGGAAACACGGTGCAAATTGGCTTTGGAATGGAGCAAGGGCAAGGTTTGAGCATGGAAGTTCAGCTTAGGGCTGGAATTCTGGGAGGTGATGGGAGAGAATAGGGGGGATTAATCAATACAAGTGGTGGGACAGGACATGAATTCTCCGGAATGTCAGAAGTGAGTGGGAGTGTGTGGAGCTTGCCGCTGGAGTTGCTGGGAGCACCCTCACCTGTAACAGCCCTGCGCAGGGAGCTGGGTTTGCACAGCCACGGCTCCGGTGCAGTAAATGCAGGATTTACACCCAGAGCCGCCACTGCCAGCCCGTGCCGGCCTCCCGCTTTCCCAAAGTCATTCCCAGGACCACTCTGCCTTCCTTTGGTATCCTGGGCTGCTCTGCCTTGGCCGGGGACCAGGCTCGGGGTGTTGGAGCGGGGGCTGGTGGCCGCAGGAAAGCCAAGGCTGACGTTCCTGCTGGGAAGGGGAACCTGGCTGGGGGGAAAGGCTTCCTTTGCCCTGACGGGGAGAGCCAGACCCGCTCCAGGCAACAGTCTGCTCACTCTCGGTCTCTGGGAGCGGGACTGGACATGGAGCTCCACGTCAGGATTTACTTGGAGATCTGCGGAGTGAAGAGAAAACAGATTCCAATCTTGTCTCCATGTTGAACTACAAAATCATGCAGAAATAGATGAATGCTTTTTAAAAACTCTTCTTTTTGCATCTAATCTGCCTTTCTAGCTGGTTAGTTTGGTTCTACAGAGCTGACCTGAGGTGCTGATTTGAGATGCCCAGGCAGCCTCCTCTTGCCAAGGTGGTTCCCAGGCAGGGCGTGGAGAGCAGGAAGCTGGAGTTCTGTTTTGGGTGTCCGACCCAACTCCGGGGGAGATGTTTCCTTGGAGTGACCCTCAGCCAGCTGCCACAGGTGGGACCCAAAAGTGAAATGGCTGAGCTGGTGTTTGGCAGCAAATCTTGCACCCGGTGTAGCTGAGGGTGTGAGTGGGCTCTGAGCACCCTGGGCCGGTGGGAAGTGTCCCTGTCCTCGGAAGGGGTTGGATTAGAAGCCCTTTAAATGTCCCCTCCAACCCCAGCTGGGCGGTGGTACCACTGTGTGGGGCAGGCACTTGGATTTGATGATCCTTACGGTCCTTTCCGACGGGAGATCTTCGATGGCAGTCTCAAAGGAAGGGAATAAAGGTGGGCACTCGAGGTGTGGCTGTCACCTGTGGGCTGTGCCTCGCTGGAGCCTGGGAATTGCCTGACTCCTCCCTGCAGGCTCCTCACAGCACCCAAGGGAGCTGTTTTCCCGGCGCATTCCGGATGGGATGGAGGGGAGGTGGATACAGGACTGGTTTCACTGCAGTTTGAGTCGTGCCTGGTTGTGGGTCTGTACTCAGACTGCGGGATTGCTGTCCCATGCGGAGGGCAGGGACCAGGCTCTCTCCTAAGGAAGTGCTGGAAGGCCTGTGGCACTCATGGAAGTGACGGGAGCAGGAGGGAAGCGTGTCAGGACTGCCACTGCTATTTCCCTGCTTTTTCAGGCAGCACTTCCTTTTAACGGCACATCCCAAGTCCCAGGGTTGAAATATTATCCCAAAACGCAACTTGGAATTAAAATTCCTGTGGCGCTTGCTCATGGGTGGCTTTTCAGGGATCTGCAGATTAAACCCTGCCAGCTTTGACACCTGGGTTGGGGTTTGACCCCGTGGTGCTGCTGCTCCTCCTCTTGCCGTGTTTCCCTGGGAAAACGTGTTTTCTCCGGGAAAGCAGTGACCTGGGCTGTCTTCAGTCTCCTGTTCCTTGGCTCCTTGTCCCCAAAAAGCTGCTCTCTGGGGAAACACCGTGGTTGTGCTGAACATGGAACAGCCAAGGCCGGGCTGGATGGGGCTGGGAACAACCTGGGATAGTGAAAATGGGAGTGGGCCCAGAGAGATCCCCCAAACCCAGCCCTTGGCTTTCCCTGCCTCTTCACACACCAGACCTCGGGGTATCAGCCTGGTGGTGCACCTCTGCCACAGGAGACCTTCGTGGGGCTGCTGAGGGCTGTTCCTGCCAGCTGGGATGTCCATGGAAGTTCTCTGGGATGGTGGTGTCACAGCAGCTATGCCACTGCTCCACAGCTTGTGTTCCCAGCTGCGGAGGGAGAGGATGCTCCGGGTAAGTTCACACCTGGACCGCTCCATCTCTGGCAGCGATGCTTCAGCTTTATTTTTATTTTTAAATTGTTCTGTGTAAAGCTGCAGCGCAGCTTGACCAGGGAAAACAACAGGAAGCCAAGTTCAGATTTCCAACATTTTATTTATACGCGTTCATCTCGTAAACAAAGTCATTAAATGTGTAACAGCCTTCCAACCTGTAATTAGAACACTTCAATAAATCACTTAAATTCCTCTCAGCAATCCAGGTGACTGAGTACAGGTGCTGCCTGCTGCTTTTATTCCCGGTGAGGAATTTTCCTGAGGTAGGAAGGTGGGGTTGGTACCCACAGGGCACTGGTGTCACTGGGGACTCTGTGACTCGGTGCCAGGGGAGGAGCAAGAGCTGCAGCTGCTGTCCCGGGAGCTGAGCTCTTCCACCCTTCTCTTTTGCAGTTCCCTGCTGCTTTTGGTGGAAATGATGGTTAGCACAGCTCTGCCCCTGGCATGGACCCCGCCGTGGGACAGGGCTTGAGGCAGCCCAGGCTGCGGGAACCTGAGGAACGAATGAACCTCCCAAAAATCCAGCTCTGGCATTCCCAGCTGCGCCTTTGATGCCAAAGCTGCTGTGTCCCGCGGCGAGGTGACTTGGGAAGGTTTGTGACGGGGTTTTTGTCCCTTAGAGGTGTCACATGTGGACGGGCTGTGCTGAAATACTTCGTGAAGTGCCAAAATCCCTGCGCGGCTCACGCGGCCCCCCCGCCTACCTCGGGAAGGAGCTGCAGTTCAGTTTCACTCTATCCAAAGTGAGATTCCCTTCGCAGCAGAGGGCAGGAGCCAGGAAGGGGGTTGGGAACACGGAGAGGGGGCTGCACTCGAGCTCGGGGAGCTCGGGGGCGGTGTCTGGGGCCGGGGGCAGCTGGGAGGGGCCGGGGTTGGAGATGTACTCGGACACGGGCTCCGGGTGCTCCATGGCCTCCACCACCAGCCTCTGGTACAGCTCAGGGAGCTGCTGCTCGTACCCCGGCTCCGGCCCCGAGCTCTCCCGTGCCCACTCCCCCTGTGCCCGGCTGCCCGCGCTGCCCTCCAGGAGCTTGTCCGCAGGGATGGGGGGGTCAGGATGCACAAAGGTTTCCTCCACCGCGGTGGTCTCGGGCTCTTCGAAGCAATCGGGCAGGAAGAGGCTGGAGGGAGCGCTCAGCTCCGCCTGCAGGGGGACATGGGATGAATCCTGGATCTCCTGGGACGGCCCTCCCCACAGCAGCTCGTCCTGCTGGAAAGGGAAGATCTCCGCATTCTTCTTGCGTTTAATTTGCCCAGAACATCCTCCAGCCTCCCCCAGCGGAGATTATCCGCTGCCAGAGATTGCTGGATTTGCTGCTTTAGGAGATTACTGCCTTGCATGGCTCCAAACGCTTTTTTTGATGAGGGTTGTGGGATTAGAATGGAAAAACCCCTCTAACTTACCTTGGTAGCCATCCAGCTCTTGGCCCACGTGGCGTTGGCAGGGTCGGGAATGGCTTTGCTGTGCCACTGGGGCAGGAGCACGGAGAGGAGCGACTGGAATCTGCAGGTGGGATAAATGGATTCAAAACAGGAACGTGGTACCTGCAGCACCCGGGTGCTCCTCGGGCACGGAATGACCCGAGGTGTGATCGTGGATCTGCCCTCAGAGGGACCTGCAGAGCTCTCAGCTGGGTGGGATTAATTCCCAAGGGTTGTACCCCTTTGGTTTGGTTTTAAGATTTGGGTTAAAAATTCACAATATATGTGGGCTCCAGCTGTATTTTAAGCTCAGAGGGTGTTTTTATTATCATTCATTTACTCTGAAACCTTCATTTTGAACAATCCTTGCTGTTCCCCAAGGTGTCCTGAAAGGACAGGACCATCCCACAGGACAAGAGAAAATGGTTTTAAACTAAAAGAGGGTTGATTTAGACTACATATGAGAAAATTTATATAATGCACTGGCACAGGGTGCCCAGAGCAGCTGTGGCTGCCCCTGGATCCCTGGAAGTGTCCAAGGCCAGGTTGGATGGGGCTTGGAGCACCCTGGGATAGTGGGAGGAGTCGCTGCCCATGGCAGGGGGTGGGATGGGATGAGCTTTAAGACCCCTTCCAACCCAAACCATTGTGGGATTTAATCCCTTCTGATAACCACTCCAGCTTTACTGGGACAGGGCAGAAGGATCCGCTCACACTCTTCTCGCTGGAGGCACAGAACAAACACAGGCTGAGAAGATGCAGAAGCTGCAGACGAGCACCAGAGCCACCCAGTCCCCAGCACCTGAAATGCAGAGCAGCCACCGTTCAGCTCCACCAAAAAGATAAAAAAAACCCCAAACCTTTCTGTGATTCCATGAACAAACCACCCTTCAACTCCAAGGAAATGTCTCGGCACAGAACTGGGAGCTTAAAGGCAGAGAAGGAGATGCCCCATCTCAAAACCAGCTGAAACTGCAAACCTTCAGCAACTGAAGAACACCACGAGTTCCTCAGGAGCTGCAGAACGCCTGGAGACCTCCAGTGATCAAAGAAGAGCAGGAAAAGCATTCCCAGTCTATGGAAAACAGGGCCCAGGGGTTCCTTACCTTCCAGGCAGACGCTGTCGCTGTTGCCCCGGGGCCCCTCCCCGGCCGCCGTCACCGCCGTCATCCAAAGGTCGTGGTGCTTCCCGGGCTCCAGGTCCGGGATGGGCAGGGAGCGAGGGGCTGTCCCGCCGGGAGCGGCTGGAGGGAAAACGGGGAGGTGGGAAGCGAGAGCCTGGCGCGGGATTTCACTGCCTTCAGCTGGAATGGGGTTCGGAATAAAGTAAAGGAGGAGAGGAGCAGGAAGAGGAGGAAGGAGAGGAAGACGAAAAAGAGGAGGAAGAGAAATGAGAGGAAGAAGAGGAGAAGAGGAGGAATAGGAAGAAGAAGAGGAAGAGGAAGAAGAAGAAGAGGAGGAAGAAGAGGGAGTAAAAAGGAGGAAGAAGAGGAAGCAAAGGATGAAGAAGAAGAAAAAAAAGAAGAGGAATAAGATAAGAAGGAAGGGAAATAAGAGGAAGAAGAGGGAGAAAAAAGGAGGAAGAAAAGGACAAAGACGAAGAAGACAAAGAGGAGGAATAAGGTAAGGATGAAGGGAAACAGGAGGAAAAAGAGGAGGAAGAAGGAAGAAGAGGGAGAAAAAAGGAGGTAAAAGAGGAAGCAAAGGATGAAGAGAAAGAAGAATATGAGGAGGAATAAGATAAGGAGGAAGGTGCAGAAGAAGAAGAGGAGGGAGAAGAAGCAGCAGAGAGAAATCTGATAGTTCCACACCGAAAGTAACTTAGGATGATCCCCCTGGAGACCCTCGGCAGTGACAGGGGAGCAGGGGCAGCATTTCCAGCCCCAGAACCCACCATAGAGCCTGGGGGGGCCCTGCCTGTCCTTCCTCTGCAGGTAGATGTGGTAGCCAGAGATGCAGCCCCTCTGCTGGGGAGCTGGGATCTCCTCCCAGGAAACCAGGACGCCGTTGGCCCAGGGGCTCGTGTACATCTGGGGCCCAGCTGCGGGGGCTGCAAGACACAGGACTGACCTCAGAGCTGAGCCTAAGGAGGCTTGAAAGCACCTGGAAGAGCATTCCCGTGGTTTACCTTGAGCTGTGGAGTTTCCCCGGACGGATGCTGCCTGTCCAGCTCTGCCCTGGTAGAGCGCAGACACCTGGATCTGATAGCACACGTTGTCTCTGATGTGCTCTGGAGGGAGGAATTAGAACTGGAGAGGTGCTTGTTAAAGGATTTGCAGGCAGGGCAGAGGTGTTTGCATCAGCTGCTTAAACCTGGGAGAAATCTTCTGATTATTGATAGATCTTTCATAAAGGAGGCAGAGAAATTTCCTCTGATCGACTGAGCTCGGCAGAGCCTTACTGGGCATTCAACTGAAAATTAATGGCTTCCCACTGCCAGAGGCAGGGATAGATGGGATATCGGGAAGGAATTGTTCCCTGGGAGGGTGGGGAGGCCCTGGCACAGGTGCCCAGAGAAGCTGTGGCTGCCCCTGGATCCCTGGAAGTGTCCAAGGCCAGGCTGGACAGGGCTTGGAGCACCCTGGGATAGTGGGAGGGGTCCCTGCCCATGGCAGGAGCAAGACGAGCTTTAAGGTCCTTTCCAAGCCAAGCTGTCCTACGGAATGTGCTGCTTTTCCCAGCTCATTTGGGAGCAGGGAGATGAACACCTTGGAGGCAGCACCAGGACAGGGGGTGGGGAAGGCTGGCAAGGGACACTCTGTCCCCTCCCTCGTAACCTCAGAGCTGTCGCTGTCACCGTGCTGCAGGGCGCTGCCACCTTGTCCTGCTCAGGGTGAGTAACCAGCTCTCGGGAGAAAGGAAATTGCATTTTCTCAAGCCTTTGATGGCTGGCAGGTTTGTTTCATTTTGGAGGGATTGGGTTTTCAGAGACATTTTACTTCTCAAGTATAAAGCTCAGCTGAGAGTGGCTGCAGAGCTGAGCCCAGGGCAGCCACCAGTTGTTTTCCTTCCTATGCAGAAAGCTTGAAATGCCAGAATTTCTTCTGCTAAATCAGTGCAAATTATAGAAACATAGATTCCCAGACTGGTTTGGGTTAACAGGGACCTTGAAGATGACCCAGTGCCACCCCTGCCACGGGCAGGGGACACCTCCCACTCTCCCAGGGTGCTCCCAGCCCCGTCCAGCCTGGCCTTGGAGGCCAAATTCAAACCTGACTTGGTCCTTAAAATATATTCGGGATAAAATGTCATTTACCTGCTATCACGGTGGACAGGTTGGATGGGGGCAGCTTCACCCAGGTGTGATGGGGCTCCGTGCGGGGGTCCCTCCAGGCCTCTGCCCACTCCACCACGTAGCCCCCGACGGACACGGCGGGTCTGAGGGGGGGTCTCCAGCTCACGAGGATGCTGCTGTTCCCCAGGGCCACTGCAGAGACCTCCTGAGGAGGGGGCAGAGCTTGCAGGGGGGAAAGGGCCACAGACAAAAAGCCAGTGTCAGCACAAAGGTACCACAGCCTCAGTAGAGCCATTCCATTTGATACGTGGGATTTACTGGGTCTCATCCACCGTGGGAAGGATAAAAATGAACTCCAATGGAAGGAAAAGGGCCTTATGGGAGGGTGAGGGGGTTACTGGTAGGAACAATCCCGTTCTTGTCTTCTCTCCAGGTGTGGTGGATTGAACACCCCCAGCTCTGCTGGGCTGTGCCGTCCCAAACCCTGGAAGAGGCTGCCGCGGCACGTCCCAACACCTGCTGTGAGGGAGCCATAAAAAAGGGACCTGGAGCTGCTGGAGAGAGTCCAGAGGAGGCCACGGAGCTGCTCCCAGGGCTGCAGCTGCTCTGGAGCCAGGCTGGGAGAGCTGGGGGTGCTCCCCTGGAGAAGACCACGGGGAGAACTGGACCTGCAGAGCCCCAGGGTTCCGCCGGGCCGGCCCTGGCTGAGCACTGGGGGGTGGCCCCGGAGCGGCCCCAGGGCGCGTGGCACGGAGCTCTGGTGCCATTCCGGGTGCCCCAGAGGCAGCAGAAGCCTCACCTGGGCTGCCCCGGCGGGCCAGGATGGAAGCAGGGGGCGAGCTGCCCCGGGAGTTGTGGGCCCTGACCGTGACCCTGTGGCCCACCCGCGGTGTGACGCTGGAGAAGCTGGTCCGCGTGGTTTGGTGGGATTGTGCTGGGGGGTCCCCGTGCTCCAGGGCCTCCAGGGTCACTGTGTATCCCAGGATTCTCCCTCCTGCCTCCGACTTGCTCAAAGCCTGCGGGGAAAGCGCGTCTGTCACTGCCTGGTGAAAACAGTGCTGAGAGCTGGGAGAGCTGGAGGGGGACTGGGACAAGGGATGGGGGGACAGGACACAGGGAATGGCTTCAGATTTAAAAAGGGGGGCTTCGGGTGGGATATTGGGAAGGAATTCCTGGCTGTGAGGGAGGTGAGGCCCTGGCACAGGGTGCCCAGAGCAGCTGTGGCTGCCCCTGGATCCCTGGAAGTGCCCAAGGCCAGGCTGGAGCACCCTGGGCTGGTGGGAGGTGTCCCTGCCATGGCAGGGGTGGGATGGGATGATCTTTAAAGTCCTTCCCAACCCAGAGCACTCCATGATTTATTTTTTCCATTTAATTCCAGTTTGGTGAAGCTCTTTTGCTGAGAGCTGCTGACTTTTCCAGCAGCAGCAGAGCTGTGGCAGGGAAACACACGGCCCCTCCTGCCCTGAGGCTGAACTCAAACCACACTTTTCACAAAGCAGGGAAGAAAAAGAGCATTAACTGCACAGCTGGATTTGCCAGAATGAGCAATTTTCGATTTGGAGGAAAAACCTGGATTTTAGTTAAAGCCACCAAAAAGAGTTCTTTAAATTGAACCACTCCGACCACACATCTCTGCCAGTCTGTGCCACACCTCACCCTGGATTTTCCCCCCTCTGGGCGCCTGCAGTTGCCCTCCCAGTTTCTGTGACATGAATTCATCTGCTTGGGTGACTTTTGCCGCAAGAAAACGGAGCAGAAGGCACAAACCAAAATCTTTGCAGTGCTACAGGTGCTTTGGCAGTGCCTCAGGACAGAGGCAGCGCTGGAGCCACTGTGAAAAACTGCAGAAATTAAATTTTCAGCCATTTTTGGGTGTTTGTCAGAGAGCAGGAGCAGATCTCTCTGTAGGATGTTGTGGAGAGTCTCAGGCTTTGGCTTCGGCTTCGTAGCTGCTGTGAAACTATAAAGGCACTTTCCTGCCCTGTTTTATGAATGATGCTGCAGGAAGTTGGTTCTGATAAAGAAAGTGCTGCAAGATAAAGGTCTTGAGCTAAAGCCACAACGTCTGGGGTCACAGAATCACAGGAGAGTTTCTGCTTTCACTTCTGGTGTGCTGCCGGTTGGCGTGGGGCGAAAATACAGTGAATTGTTTACCTGACTGGGGGGGTTTAACCTGAATTCCCTGTGGGATGGGCCCTGTGGGGTCCCGGCCCTCCTCACGCAAAAAGTGCTGCCAGCTGGGAAAGCGGGAGAGGGGCTTTGGACAAGGGATGGAGGGACAGGACACAGGGAATGGCTTCCCACTGCCAGAGGGCAGGGTTGGATGGGATATTGGGAAGGAATTGTGCCCTGGGAGGGTGGGGAGGCCCTGGCACAGGGTGCCCAGAGAAGCTGTGGCTGCCCCTGGATCCCTGGGAGTGTCCAAGGTTGGGCTGGAGCACCCTGGGATGGTGGGAGGTGTCCCGGCCCATGGCAGGGGGTGGGATGCGATGGGCTTCAGGATCCCTCCCAATCCAAAACATCCTGGGATTCCATGAAATTGTGGATAGAAAAGGGGTGAAGGTGACCCTTGATCCGTGTCCCTGTCCCTGGTGGAAACCTCGTGCTCTCCCAGGCCTTTCCGGAACACGGAAGTTTCCCCTCTAAGCTGGCTGGGTTTTGCTGCCTCTGCTCGGGTTTCAGCCGCCTCACCTTCCAGAACAGGGAGATGTTCTGGTGGCCAGGGTCCACGTCCTGCTGCTGGAACCACACATCCGGGATCCCCGTGGGCACTGGCGTGGGGGGAAAGGGAGCAGCGTGAAGGGCTGGGCTTGGGAGCCAAGGAACAAAACAGTGAGCAGGCAAAGGAGGGGAAACCCCTGAGAAAAATCAAAATTTAAGCTTTAAAACGTCCCCGGAGTGATGCAGTGTGTGACAGTCCATGTCTGGAGGATGTGGATCGTGAGGAGGACAGGCCGTAAATCCAGGGAGAGGGGTCTGGATCTGCGGGTGACTTTATCCTGCCCTCAGTAATCCGGACGGCTCCCAAGGAAACCCACACATCAAACGGAAGGTATTAGCTCTCCTCTTTGCATAAATTTGAGGCTTATGAAGGCCCTTGGGGTTGGCTACAGCAATCCTGGAACAACAGGCAGCCTTGGATGAGGGGGTTGTGGGATCTGCAGGATTTTGCTGTCTGCCTCTAGGCAATAAATGTCTTTAACATCTTGTCTGAGGTAGCTTAAACCCCTGGTTCTCGCCACAATTCTGACTGAAAACTCTTGATGTTTTGAATAAACCTCCCAAAATAACATTAAGGGAAGGTTCTGGCTGGTGGATGTGCTCCAAAAATCCAGAGTCAGGGATACACACGCAAGGGAAGCTGAGGTGACAGAAGGTGACAGAGCTCGGCTCCTCAAGGTCACCAGATTTAAATACTAATTGTCAATAGCTGGAGCAGGAGGCAGCTGATGAACAACCCAGCTAGAACAGGGCTGGCTCAAAGACAGAAACCCCCTCAGTGTCAGCGAGGCTTGGAGCAGTTTGTCCTGTGTTAAAGGGTGCCGGGAACAGAACCAAGAAACAGGAGCAGAAACAAGACCAGAGCCCCCCGCGAGCGAGGGAGGGAGGGAGGGGCGAGCTCGCAGCAGGAAAATTAGAATATGGGATTGCATCCGGCGGCCTCCAGTCTGGATTTGAAAGCCCGGGAACCACAGGGACAAGGCAAAGTTCTTTTGGCAGGAAGAGCACTGAAAAGGTGCCACCCTGGCTTTGCGATGAGACGACTCGTGGAGAGCTTCAGCTCCCTCAAGGGGAGCAGAGGTGATGCTCCCAGAGCTGCTCCTCTGCCCCCTCCCCTTGCCGCCCCCTCGTCTGAGGGCAGGAAGTGCCCCTTGGCCAGCCGAAAGTGTTCTCATGCCCCTGGTGCAGCGCGGGGCCGGGCGTGGGGTGGTGAGCACGAAGAGCAGGGCAGCGGGGAGGGCAGGAAAGAGCTGAGAGGAAGGTGGGGGAAGGAAGGGACAGCTCCCGGCTCCTGCGTCCGGCGGGGCTTCCTGCAGGCCCTGCTGCTGCCACGGGGTCGGTGGGATGAGCAGTCGCAGCACCAGCCTCGGGGGGCTCAGGGGGAGTCACAAAAATCCGGCGGCCAAAGCCGAGCAGGAGCTCGGAGAATCACAGGGTTGGATGGGACCTTCAAGGTCTCCTCATTCCAACCCCCAAATCCTCCAGCTGTTCTCAGGGAGCTCCTGCCCTTCCCGTTTTGCAAGGGACACCAACAGCTTCACCTTTTGCCCATTAGAAAAAGCAATTTTCTTAGAGAAACTCCTCCTCTCTTGGCTCTGCGCCTGCAGGGTCTCCCCCAAACCACCCCGCAGCGGTTTGGCCTCACCAGCCGGAGTTTCCCCTTGGATGCAGGGCCAGGTTTAGCAGGGATGTCCTCACCTGCTGCTGGAGTGTGGGCCTGGCTCCCGCTCCAGTCGCTCCACAGCCCTCGCTCCGGGAGGATTTTGCAGCTCACCTGGAACTCGTAGGCTGTGTCAGGCTCCAGCCCCTGCAGGTGATATTTTTCCCTGCTGAAGCTTTCAACCTTCAATGGAGATGAAGAACTCGTGCTATTAAACCCGGGAGGAAGCAGAGGCTGCAGGCAGCGAATTGATTTATAATTTAACGGCAAATGCCCACACGAAAGCCCAGCCACACAAACGCAGCTTCGAAAGGCCACGGGGAAAGCCTGATCTGAGGCAGCTCTGGTAACTCGAAGAATGAGGTAAGGAACCATCAGGATTGCAGGGCTTCCTCTGAAAAATCCCTCATTTATGATGTGCCAATAAGGAAATCTCTGTTTGAGGGATTTGCTCAGCTCCCAGCAATACGGGGAGGGGCGGTTTTGCCACTTAAAATAAAAGCAGAGACTTCACAGAATCCTGGAATGGTTGGGGTTGGAAAGGATCTTAATGCCCGTCCAGTTCCACCCCCTGCCAGGGGCAGGGACACCTCCCACTATCCCAGGGTGCTCCAACCTGGCCTTGGACACTCCCAGGGATCCAGGGGCAGCCACAGCTTCTCTGGGTAACCTGTGCCAGCCCCTCCCCACCCTCCCAGGGAACAATTCCTTCCCAATCTCCCATCTGTCCCTGCCCTCTGGCAGTGGGAAGCTAT
The DNA here is from genome assembly GCA_013400975.1 of Atrichornis clamosus. Classification (NCBI taxonomy): domain Eukaryota; kingdom Metazoa; phylum Chordata; class Aves; order Passeriformes; family Menuridae; genus Atrichornis; species Atrichornis clamosus. The sequence continues at coordinate 29,871 of WBMZ01006334.1, read as the reverse complement.
TCCCTCTGTCCTGTCCCTCCATCCCTTGTCCCAAGTCCCTCCCCAGCTCTCCTAGAGCTCCTTGAAGGGGTTCTGAGCTCCCCCTGGGACCTTCTCTTCCCCGGCAGGTCCATAAATTCCTTTGGATTCCAGAGGATTACCGTGCTCCAGGTGTGGCTGCCGAGGGGGCGATATCTCAGCCTGTAGTGCTGGGCTTGTGCTTCACCGTGCCAGAAGAAGGTGCAGTTGGTGGGAGAAGAGCTGTCAAATTCCACTAAAAAGTCAGGAGGACGTGGCTTCACTGGCAGCAAAAGAGAAAGGCAGAACGACTCAGAGTGGGGGCTTAGGTGGAAAATGGGATTATTGGTTTAGGCTGGCTGGGGGATTCTTCCAAGAGGTTTAAACAAAGTGCCCTGAATGTTTTCAGGCCTTCCCAGAGGGTTGGGGCTGACTGAGAGGAGGAGGGTGAAGCTTTACCTATGTCCATTAACGTGAAGGTGAGAGGCTGGGAAGAGGCATTTCCTAATTTATTGGAGGCAGAAACCACAACAGTGTAATTGGAGCCGAAATTCAGCTTGCTCAGAGCCTGAAAGCCAAACATCTGATTGGGATTTTCTTCTGGAAAGCAAAAGGCATCTGTCCCATTGGAGAGCCTGGAGCAGAAGGACAAGGTTTGGTTATATCTCCGTAACCAAGGAAGGTAAATCCTGGGAGAGTGGGGACCGTGTTCCCTTTCCAAAGGGATGGCCTGGCACACCCTCTGGGTCTGCTGAACCCCGGAGCAGCCAACCTGCTGCAGGGCATGACCAGGACAGGGGTTTGAAGTGCTCCAGGGTATCATTAGGTACTAATGATATGTTCCAGCAGCTGCAGCCGACTTACTGTACTGCATAGGCGGTGTCCAGGTACGTGAGCCTGCCTTTCTCCCAGGTGCAGGTGGGATGGCCCCGTGTCCCAGACTGGATACACGACACATTTCTGGGCTCATCTGGAGGATCTGGAACAGATATTCCTGTCAGAGCCTCAGGATCACAGCTTGCTTTGGGCTGGACCTTCAAAGGTCACTCAGGCCCTGGGCAGGGACATCTTCAACCAGAGCAGGACACTCGGAGCCCCATCCAGCCTGAGCTTCGGTGTTCCTTCCTTAAAGGTCTTGATAGGAGGCATTTCAGGAGATGCTCACTAGGGAGGATGTTGTTTGCTCTGAGCAGGCGGTTTTATTTGGCATCTCTCCCTCCAGGAGAGGGACAAGGGATGGAGGGACGGGACTCAGGGAATGGCTTCCCACTGCCAGAGGGCAGGGAGAGGTGGGGTATGGGGAAGGAAGTGTTCCCTGGGAGGGTGGGGAGGCCCTGGGAAAGATTTCCCAGAGCAGCTGTGTCTGCCCCTGGATCCCTGGAAGTGTCCAAGGCCAGGCTGGATGGGGCTGGGACCACCCTGGGATAGTGGGAGGTGTCCCGGCCATGGCAGGGGGTGGAACAGAATGATTTTTAAGGTCCCTTCCAACCCAAACCCTTCCATGATTTACTTTTCCCATTTAATTCCAGTTTAGTGAGGATCTTTTGGTGTGATTTGCACAGTTCCAACCGGGAACATTTTCAAGGCAAAGAGCCCCTCAAAGTCAGCAGCTGTCCCGCACGAAGCCACCCCTGCCCGTCTCCCACAGGAGGCCCAGGAGTGCCACAGGAAAGGTTTAGGAACCAGGAATAATTAATAACTAACTCTCCTTACTTCCACAGTGGATGTCCATCCCACAGACGAGTTTAGTCTTGACTCCACAAAGAGTTTTGCAGCTAAAGGTGTGTTTGCCATAGCCAGTGAGCCGGAGGGTTTTGTTTACAGAAGCGCCCCGATTCCTGACCTGCTCGGAGTTGTTCAGGAAAATCCCTGCCCAGCACCCCCCCGAGGCCTGGGGGGCTCCCAGGTGGCAGGACAGGGTGACACTGGTCCCAGGCTGGATGGCACAGGCAGTGCTGGCTGTGATGGTCCCTCTCTCACAGACCTCTGTGGTGCCGCGGGCGGCTCTGCTGGCGCTCACCGCCCCCTTCCTGCAGGGCTCTGCAACAGAGTGGGGGGGAAAAGAAATCCGTCGCTCGTCTTGCACTGCTTGCTGTGCTCAGGGAAGAGTCTCCCCAAATAATCTAGTGGGAAAATTCCTGCTCTGCACAGTGGGGTGTTGCTGTGGCCATCAGGTTAACCGGGGCCAGCAGCCACGGGCCAGCCCCCGACAAACCAGCACAACCCTGAGTAAAATCTACCAGAACCCCTCTTTCACTGGGGTCTGAGAAAGTGTCTGCTGTCAGTACAGCTGTGGCAGGAAGCACGGGAAGGACGTGGAGCTGCTGGAGTGAATCCAGAGGAGGCCACAGGGATGCTCCCAGGGCTGGAGCTGCTCTGGAGCCAGGCTGGGAGAGCTGGGGGTGCTCACCTGGAGAAGGGAAGGATCCAGGGAGAGCTCAGAGCCCCTTCCAGGGCCTAAAGGGGCTCCAGGAGAGCTGGAGAGGGGCTTGGGACAAGGGATGGAGGAACAGGACGCAGGGAATGGCTTCCCACTGCCAGGAGGCAGGGATAGATGGGATATTGAGAAGGAATTGTTCCCTGTGAGGGAGGGGAGGCCCTGGCACAGGGTGCCCAGAGAAGCTGTGGCTGCCCCTGGATCCCTGGAAGTGTCCAAGGGCAGGAGCACCCCGGGCTAGTGGGAGGTGTCCCTGCCCATGGCAGGGGTGGAACTGGGTGGGTTTTAAGGTCCCTCCCATTCCAGACCGCTCTGGAATTCTGTGAAGGTTCTGGAGCACGGTTCCTTCCTGCTCAGGGGCTCTGCCTGTCTCGGTGGGACTCAGCGTGGGGTGGTTTTCTCAGATAACCAACAGCTCCGCCTTGAACCAAACCAAATCACCTCCCTACAGAACTTCTCAGCAACTCTTTGCTCTCCAGGCGGAAAGACATTCACCGGCACTCGGAGCAAAGCTGGGAAAACCCCGCCCTAATCAGCCGGAGCGCTTCATTTGAGAGATAATTGCTCTGCAGGAAGAATCCCCTCTTACCTGCTGTGACGTGCATCACCAACCAGATGGCTGAGGGCACCACCCATGGAAATGGCATTTTGGGCCCTGTAGAGAAATTAACTCCTGTTACCACCTCCTAAAAAGCCGCGATATGATTTACAACCGCTGTGTTTTGCTACTTTCCTACTTCAGAAAAATCCCAAATGCTCATTTCACGAGACCTTTCTGATGAACCTTCCCTGCCGACTGTGAGTCTCTAAACCTCTTCTGAAGCAGCAGGTTCTGAGATGGTTCTCCCTAGAGCCAGGCACATCCCTGGAAGTGTCCAAGGCCAGGCTGGACAGGGCCTGGAGCACCCTGGGATAGCGGAAGGGTGGCAGGGATGGGATGAGATGATACAGTGAGCACAGTGCTACAGACACAGCCCAACCAAGCAGCTCTGGGAACGTCCCAAACTCCCCAGAATCCTCAAAAATTGGGTTCAGACACAAACCTGCGCCAGACTTACCAAATCAAACTCACACTCTGTTGCCTGAAGCCCTGAACACAAATGTTTTACCCACATTTTTCAAGCTCAGCCTGACCTGAGCTCGGTATTTCCCAACCATTTTTACAACCAGCCTTAGCACATTTTTTTTTTTTTTTAAATCCTTCCCCTCCATAATTTCAGGAGCAGTGGGAACATATTGGATGCTTTGGAAGGGAGTGCACCAACAAGGACTTTCTGTCACAGAGCTGCAGGTATTGTAATGACTTGAAAAATTCCTTCAAGGTAGTTTATTCCCAGCACTGCATTAAATCCTGACTGCTTTTCAAGCCAGCTTGGATGGAGGGGCATTTCCATGCACAATATCATCTTTGCCAAATGAGTATTAGTAAAAAACCAACAAACCCAGTTATTTCAGGTGGATTTTGGATGAGGAAATGGGAGCCACTCTGGTTTTTAAGCAAAGCAATACCTGAGGGGAATGTGAAATAGGTAAAATTTGGCAAAAAGCAAGGTTTTATCAGTGAAACTTTAATAAATAAAGCCTTGTTTTGTTGGAACCCAGAGGCTGTGATGCCCAGCCTTGCAGCAGTGCCTCGGTTTACCCAGAGCCTCTTCACGTGGTGCCTTCTGGAGGCGATTCGTAAGTGTCAGGATGAGCAATCACAGCACCAAGGCTCTTCAAGGAAATGCTCTGCCTTCCAAGAAACTGAAATTGCCCGCTGGCTGTGAACACCCTCCAGGCGGCTGCTGCTGACAGCAAAAGTGCCCCGACACCTGAGTCAACAGCCAAAAACTGCCTCGTCTCTCTTGGTCAGGGTTCGGTTAGGGAGGTGCTAAACGAGGTGCAAACCCTCAGAAACAACGGAGGAACAGCTTCCAGCTCAGCGCCGAGGGGCGGGGGGGAACGAAGTGGAAGCCGCCCCCATATTGCGCCCAGTGAGGGAAACTGGCGTTGCTGAGTGTGGGGTACAGAAATCCAAAGGGATTGTGCTGTAGGAGAAGCCGGAGGAGGTCCCGGGGTGTCTGCAGGGTACCAGGGTGTGCCTTTAGCGCCCTTATCTCCAAAATCTCGGCTGAAAGCACCGGGGCCGCAGGCCACACGCTTTGTGACCCCGGGGGAGCGGCCCTGTGGCGCTGGCTGCAATTGCAGCCCTCCGGCTCTGAAGTGAAACCGGTTGTGAGGTCCGACAGCAGCCTCCCCAACCTCCCGTGCCCCTGTCCTCGCTTCTCCCTAAAAACCTCCATTCCAAGCACGTTGTGTGTTCCAAGAACTGCCAGGAGCAACCGGCTGGTTGAAGCGGTGGAAAGAGGAACATCTGTCATTTCACCCAGAAAAAACCCCCTATTTGTGCCCCAGCTATTGCACATCACTGATAATTATTCAAGCTGTGTTTTTAGGGAATGTTTCACCCACTCTGGCTGTCCTGCCTGGCTCTGAGAGGATGGTGGCATCCCGGCTCATCCCACAGCCTTGGGACCATCCCACCCGAGGTGGCTCTTCCCCAGAGCTACGGAGTGTGGGGGATTCAGTCAGACCTCCTGGTACGAAGGGAAGGGACCGCGTTATTCCCACAGGATGGACCTTTGGCACTGCGCTCCTTAGGCGGCTCCGTCCCAGGGTGCGGGGAGTATCCCGGGATAGGGAACATTCCTGGGCGGCAGCATCCCCGGGGCAGGAATATCCCAGGGCAGAGAACACCCCGGGCCAGCAGCATCCCAGGGCAGGGAGTATCCCGAGGCAGCAGCATCCCGGGGCGCCCATCGGCGATTCCCAGCGGCCGGGAATGGCTCCTCGGGACCTCAAAGCCGCGCGGGGGGATCCCCGGCAGCCCCCCCGGTCCCCCCGCGGGGGTCACTCACCCCGAGCCCCGCGGCCGCTCCGGGCGCCGGCAGCTCCCGCGTGTGCGGCAGCCCCGGCCCGGCCCCGAGGGATGATCCCAACGGGAAGGGAGGGAAGGGAAAGGGAAAGGAAAAGAGAAAAGAAGAAAAGAAAAAAGAAAAGAAAAGAAAAGAAAAGAAAAGAAAAGAAAAGAAAAGAAAAAGACAAAAGAAGAAAAGACAAAAGAAAAGGAAAGAAAAGAGAAAAGAAAAGATTAAACAAGAAAAGGAAAGGGAAATAGAAACAGCATAAGAAAAGAAAAAAGATAAGACTAAAGAAGAAAAGACAAGAGAAAAGAAAAGGAAAAAGAAAAGAAAAGAAAAGAGAAAAGAAAAGAAAAGAAAAGAAGAGAAAAGAAAAGAAAAGAAAAGAAGAGAAAAGAAAAGAAAAGAAAAGAAGAGAAAAGAAAAGAAAAGAAAAGAAGAGAAAAGAAAAGAAAAGAAAAGAAGAGAAAAGAAAAGAAAAGAAAAGAAGAGAAAAGAAAAGAAAAGAAAAGAAGAGAAAAGAAAAGAAAAGAAAAGAAGAGAAAAGAAAAGAAAAGAAAAGAAGAGAAAAGAAAAGAAAAGAAAAGAAGAGAAAAGAAAAGAAAAGAAAAGAAGAGAAAAGAAAAGAAAAGAAAAGAAGAGAAAAGAAAAGAAAAGAAAAGAAGAGAAAAGAAAAGAAAAGACCACAGCCCAGCTTCCCTTGCTTGGAACAAGGGGCTTGTCCAAAGACCCATCCACTCTCATTTCACCTTCTCTTTAACAAGATTTTTGCTTTCTCTCAATTTTTTCAGCACTCCCACAAGCTGCTTGCTACCACATTTAACAGAGCTCTTCATGAAGACGTATTTTGCTGCTATCTTGTCTTCTCTTTTCAGGACATCAATAACATAAACTCCATTTTCCTGACTGATTAGGATCAACTCTTTCCCCCTCGGACACCGCAGCACGGGTATTTCGTGTTAAAATGAGGGGCCAGAGGGAGCACAAAGTTTGCAGCCTCTGAGAGTCCCAAATTTTGAGCCTCCAACTGCTTCTCCTCCCTCCCAAAGCCTGGAGCATCATTTGGGCTCCTTTCCAGAGCTTAATTATATCCTTAATTTCCCATGGGGGAGCTGGTATCCCATAAAATTCCGAATAGCAACAGCTCCTTTTTACCTCTTGTCTCCTCTGTGTCTTCATCAGCTCCCGCTGCCCTTTCCACAGAGCCCTTCCCAGCACAGCTCCAGCTCCGAGCAGCCACTCCAGGACTCAGATGATTTTAAACCAGGACACCATCTGGAGTTTTATGGATGCTAACCCCGTGTTTCCTGCCGAGGCCTCGTCCACGCACACCCCTCGCTGCCTGTGCTGGTTTCCCAGGAGCGTTCCCAGCCCGTGCTCCGCTGGCATCACGGGAACGGGGCTGCTTCGCTGGTCCAGGACATGTTTAAGGGAAGGTGCTGGTGGGATGGCCCAGGTGATCAGGGTTTTGTGTCGTGCTGACAGGCAGCCGAACTGGAAATCACCAGTCCATTGCCCTCCATAAAACGCAGTTACTTCCTTTTTCCTGCTTTCTTCTTTTTTTTTCCTTCTGATTTTCTTTTTCCTTTTCTTTTACATTTTATCCTTTTTTTTTTTTGGTGCTCCTTTTTCCTTCTCCTCTTTTCTACTTTCGTCTCTTTGCTTCGCCTTTGTCTTTTTTCTTTCTTTTCTCTTCTTTCTTTTTGATTATTTTTTCTTTCACCTTTTTCTTTTTTGGTTTTTTTTCCCTTTTCCTTCTTTTACCTTTTTATTTTTCCTTTTGTCTCCTTTCCCTTTTTCCTTTCCCTGCTTTTTCCTTCCCCCTTTGTCTTCTTTCACCTTTTTAGTTTTCCTTTCTTCTCCTTTCTCTTTTTCCTTTTTCTTCTTTGTCCTTTTCCTTTCACCTTTTTCTACTTTTACCTTCCTCTTTTCCCTTTTTTCTCCTTTTTTCCTTTCCCTTTGTCCTTTCTTCTTCCTTTTCCTTGTATCCCTCTCCCCTTTCCCTTCACTTTTTGCGCCGAACTCCTCTTTTTCCTACAACTCCCTCTCCACGGACCCCCGCCGAGCACAGAACCCCGGGAGGAGCGGCAGCAGCGCGCGGCACTGACGGATCCAGAGGAAAGCCCGGTGTCCCTGGGATCCGCCGTGTCCCGGTCCTCCCGGCCCCGAGGGACGGAGCGGCGCGGGAGGTCGCGGTGCCGGCGGGGCTGAGGGCGCTGTGCCAGCCCTCGGGTGGTGCCAGGGGAAGTCCAGAGGCAGCGGTTCCCCTCCGGGGGTGTCTGCGAGGCTCTCACGGGGCCGGGGAAAGCCCCCGGTGCCAGCACCAGCTGCGGGGCTCGGCGTGGGACGCGGAGGCTGCGGGGTGGGGACACCGCGGGTGTCACCTCGGGGGGCTCGGGGGCAGCGGGCCGGGCTGAGCGGCGCCGGCCCCGCGGGGGGAGGGCGTGGGAGCGGCTGAGCACAGCCCCGGGCACTGCTGGAAATGCCGGGAGAAGGGGGCTGGGTGAGGGTTCCACGGTCCCGGAGTCCCGGGATGGTTTGGGATGGGAGGGACCTTAAAGGTCATCTCATCCCACGCCCTGCCACGGGCAGGGACACCTCCCACTAGCCCGGGGTGCTCCAGCCTGGCCTTGGACACTTCCAGGGATCCAGGGGCAGCCACAGCTGCTCTGGGCACCCTGTGCCAGGGCCTCGCCTCCCGCCCAGGGAACAATTCCTTCCCAATATCCCATCTATCCCTGCCCTCTGGCAGTGGGAAGCCATTCCCTGTGTCCTGTCCCTCCATCCCTTGTCCCAAGTCCCTCTCCAGCTCTCCTGGAGCCCCTTTAGGCCCTGGAAGGGGCTCTGAGCTCTCCCTGGAGCCTTCTCCAGGTGAGCACCCCCAGCTCTCCCAGCCTGGCTCCAGAGCAGAGGGGCTCCAGCCCTGGGAGCAGCTCCGTGGCTGCTCTGGACTCTCTCCAGCAGTTCCATAACTTCCTTCCAGTGTCAATGACATGGAGCTGCTCAAATGTTTCCTTCCTTGGAACCTCCCCATGGAGTTGTGGCCCAGAGCCCCCAGCAGTGCAGAATTCCAGCTGCAGCAGCAGAACGAGCAGCCCCTCACTGCAGGGGTGGCTGTTTTCGGGTCTCCTCTGCACTGGCTCTGCTTTCCATCCACCCTGTGTGCCCCTGACTCTCACTGAACCTGCCTTCCCCCAGCAGGATGAAATGAGTCACTCAGTTTGCTCAATAGAATTGTTCTGCCTCCTCTTGAGCTTCAAACCAAGCCAAGGAAGGATCCACAGGCAGAGTTTGGGTCCTGTGTGCTGCTCTAGGAAATCATAAGGATGCTGTAGAAAACACACCACCAGCTGTATCTTTTGGAGGTTAAAATTGTGGTTTTTTTCTAATATTCTTGTGGCAAGATTAATTCCTCTCTGTCCAGGAAAGGCTCGGTTGGTTTGGTGAGCAGCAATCGTGAAATCTCCCTTCCATCACCTTTAGAGTTTGTTTCCTATCCAGTGTGTTCAGCTCTTTAATCCCAGCCTTGCTCCCATGGCTTTCCCAGAGCCATTCCCCTGGGATTTGCCCTGGGAAGGCGACGTTTGGAGGCTGCCACAGACGGGGAGCCTGGCCAGACCCAAAGCACAGCCTCGCCTCTCACGTCCTCTTCTGGGAAACGCCGGCTCGGTTTCAGTCTCTGCCTCTGTGCTCAGCCCTCCCAGCCCGTGCAGGGCTCCTCATCCTCCTCCCCAAAACCCAACCCCCCGAAGGCTCAGGAGTGGGAGAGGCTCCACCAAGCAGCACCGTCTCTAATGGTCACTCCCACTTTTGTTGTGAGGCCGTTCCGGCTCCTGTCACTCTTGCCTTGCCGCGTTTTCAGAAGGCTTTTGCTGATCCAGGCGCTTCTCTGCAGCTTTGCACGAGCCTTGGTCACAATCTGGGCGTTGATCTTCGGGTCGGTGCGTTCAGAAATCCCCCGAGGTCTGGGGTGTTGCTTAGCTCTGTGAAATGTTCACGTTTGTAATCCAGTTTTAGCCTCTGCAGCACCTTTATCTGCCACCGAATCTCTCCCACAATTTACTGACAACCAGAGCCTTGCAGAGCTTCCAGCAGGGGCTGGGCTGGTAAATGCAAACACAGAGCAAACCCGAGCAGCACGAGATTACTCAGAGGATGTTTCTGTGATCTTCTTGCCCTGTTCCTGCTACCAGAGGCTTTATGGGGCTTTTGACCTCAGGTGCTGAGGCTTTGCCAGCTGTAGGAATTGTTGCTGTCGGGGCTCTGTGGATAAGCAAGAGGCAAAGTGCTTGGGGAAGGTCATGCGGTCAGGGGGTGACTAAGCTGAGACTAAACCCAGCTCTCTGTGCTTCCAGCCCCAAACCAGGATGAATTCCACGCCCTCCTGCATGGTAACTGCATGGAGCAGTGGCATCAAGGGTTTACAATTGCAGCTAAGACGCACATTTAAGACACAGTTCACTACGTGTTGAGTTGACTTATCATTTCCTTATTCTTCATTTGGTTTCGTTTAATTTCTGAGCCTGCTTTTAGCAGGAGGGTGGGACACAATCCCCACAGGGAGAGTGTCTGTGGCTGATGTGTGGTGGTGCTGGGAACTCCCTGCACCTCGAGCTCACACCTGATCCACCCAGCACACACATCCTGCTCCGACGGGATGGAGTTCAGGGCAGGAGGCTCCGTGTTCTCCAACCCTGCTGGAGCTTTGAGCTGATTACACCCAATTTCTTAATTCTTTTTAATCTGTTCCCTCCTTCCCTTTACATGAAAGATCTTTCATTTTTTTGGTGGGGATGTGTTAGAGCTTTGGTAGTGACGAGACACACACAAAGTCTTAGTGCGTCTCTGTGGGTTGTGAGCTGCTCTGCTTTGGTACTTTATGACTTTGGTACTTCATGACTTCGGTAGTTTTTTACTACACCAAGGTGTAAAGTGTAAGTAACTGCTCTGTGTGGCCTCACTCAGCACACAAAAAAGGTTTTGTCATTAAACAGTGCCACACAGCCGGGTTTGCACCCGGTGAGTTACACAATCAATCAGTGGATTTGGTGCCCACTCTCCGTGGCAGGGGCTTTACTCGGTTTGTGTTTCCTTCACCAGGTGCCCCCAGGGTGCACAGCCACCCGTGGCACTGAGCAGCCCATGGAATTCATTCCTGAGCCGACAAACAACCCGTGGGAATCGCTGGCACGGGACCCGACGGCCAGCAGGAAAACCAAGCCTAGAAAAAGGGTTGGGAAATGCTGATATCAAGAAATAGGGAGTGTGCAGTATTTGAGGGAGGGAGAGGTTACACGTTTAACCCTGAGAGGTTAAAATAAATCTATTGAGAGTGACATCATGACTTGTTTCACGGGATGCCCCATCCCTGGAAGTGTTCCAGGCCACATTTGAAACTTCACCCAGTGTTTTGGATCACAGGATCCCAGAATTGTTTGGACTGGGAGGGACCTTAAAGCTCATCTCATCCCACCCCCTGCCATGGGCAGGGACACCCTCCACTATCCCAGGTTGCTCCAAGCTCTGTCCAGCCCGGCCTTGGACATCTCCAGGGATCCAGGGGCAGCCACAGCTGCTCTGGGCAGTCTGTGCCAGGGCCTCACCGTGTTTATTTATATTTGGTGAAGCACTCTGGAAATATTTGTGCCCCTCTGTTTTAATTTCCTCCAGCAACCAGTACAAATTTCCCAGAAGCACCTGTGGAAAGGAGAAGAGTTTCCTTTAGCAGCCCAGGAATCAGTGGGGGGGTTGGCACTGGTGCCACACTGATGCCCCTGCTGGGAGCTGGGCAATGACCCATCCCTGCCCTGCTGCTGGAAGAACAGGAGCTGTGCTCCTCTGGCTGCGGATGTATTTGCAGGGATCCACCCTGGGGCTGGAATTCCAACCAGCAGATCCCTGAAATGCAGGACCAGGCTCCCAGCCCCGTTTCCTGACAAGATGAGCATTTTCACCCTCGAGGTTTGGCAGCTCAGGTGGCAGAGGCAGCACAAGTCTCAGGATGTGGACATCGGAAAAAAAAAAAGCCTTCCCCACCTCACGCTTGGGCTGCTGAAAGTGTGAAGCTGTTCTTTTACAATTTCCTTCCTGCACAGGCAGCAATCACTAATTTTAGCCTCCCTGACACGCCACAGTCACATTTCTGCCTTGGAAAGAGTTTGCTGCTTCTGAAGAAGGATCCTGCCTCACCCTGCCAGGTAACTGCAGCTCTGGAATTCACAGCGAGATTCCTCGGAGTGTAGAAGAACCAACGGTGTTGGTTTGGGAGTATCCAGGATAAACAACCAAATCAATCCATTTGTGCAGCAGCTGACAGAGAAATGCTTAGAGTTCCTAGGAAAAACTGGAAAAAAAAAATGCTTTGGGAATATTTTGTAAGTCCCAAGAAAACCTGTCAACGGTTTCATGGCCCTTCAGCAAGAAGGAGACTCCTGTGTTTCACCTTCTGGATGTCAGAAGATCCAAATTTCCGGTCACGTGCCTGATAAATCCCATTTTTCTGTGCCACCCTGCACTTCCCACAGCAAGGCTGAGGGGTGTCAGAGTGCTGCGAGATGATAAATCCCTCACCCAAAGGGATGGATTTGGCCAGTGACCAATGCAGAGGGATTTTAAATCAGCCTGGCAGGCGATGGAGGCTCGTTCTCACCTGGCTGGGTTTTTATTATGGAATGTGAGGAAAATGGAATTGGGTTTTCTTGTCACACAGCAAAGATTTCCTGGTCTTGGTACCCGTGTGTGATACATAAATCCTCCTCAGTGCAGCGTCTGCTCATCAGGAGCAATCCCAAAATATCTTACACACCTCTGCCAGGATGTCTGAGGGATTTTTTAATCCATCTTAACGGCAATCAGATCCAGGAATGAAACCCTCCAAACATTTAGGAATGAAATGCTCCAAACATTTAACACGGGAATGATGCAGAGCAGTAACTGAAGATATTGCTCTCTGCAGGGATCACCTGCTTGGCATTCCAGGAATCCAAGTTTTATGGGTTTCTTGCTTCTGCCAGTGTGAGATAAGGTTAAAATTGGGATTTACAGGCCTAGGCTTTCCAGGCAGCCACAAGAATTTGCAGCTGAGAGAGAGGACAAAATTCCAGCCCGGAGTTTTGCTCTGGCTCTGCTTTGGAAATCCCAGCGCTGCTCCGGGTTTTTATCCCCAGTTCCAATTCCTCTCAAAATCACCTTCCAAAGCTTTGTGGAAAGCGGGGCTCTACATCCCCCGACTCCCTGTTCATGGATCTCAGGCAGGAGAGCAGCTCCTCGGGGACCAGCATCTGCTCGGGGACATCGCTGGCCGGCCTCTGCTCCCGCTGGTTCTCCGGGAAGGATCCATGTCCCGCCCGGGCTGGGAATGCCTGGCTGTTGTTGAGGATGAGGTTGACCTTTTCCAGCAGGCACACGTGGGGTCCCGCTCCCTCCCGCTCCCACAGCTGCGGGACAGGGCTGCTGTAGTCTCCAAAGGATGTTCCCATCTCCGGGATTGCTGCGGGCGCCTGTGCCTGGTAAATCCCGGCAGCCACGTATCCCAGCGCATTCCCATCGGAGAGCTGAGGTTTGTAGCCACTGAGCTGCTCCAGGATCGGGATGCTGGGGGTCACCACGGCCCTCGGCAGCTCCCTGTCCCCGGGCACCTCTTCCCTGGGCGCCTCTTCCCTGGGCTTCCTGCCGGTGCCCACGCTCTCCCTGTGCGCCGGCACCTCCTCGATTTCCGTGACTGCGGGATCGCCGGAGTGCAGGAACGGCTCGTGGAGACTGCTCCTCGGGAAATCAGCGCTGTCCTGGGGGAAAAGTGAGGGGGGTGGCAACAACCTGGCGAATTTTATTCTCGATAGAGCTGTCTTTAGGGCTTGGAGCAACCTGGTCCCGTGGGAGGTTCCCTGCCCATGGGATGAGCTTTAAGGTCGCTTCCAGCCTGATTCAGCTGTGGCCACTGAACACAGAGGGTATGGAATTCAGGTTTAAAGACCTGGGCTAATCCAGGCTCCCACACACCTTGCAAATGCCTGGGAAAAGATTCCTGAGCCGTTCCCAGTCCCTTGGAGCTTAATCCTCTTCCCATCCCTGTTTCTCACAGCTCTGGAGCAAGTTGTCTTCTCCCAGGGAACAGGCAATATTACAAGAGGAAGAGGCCTCAAGTGGTGCCAGGGGAGGTTTAGGTTGGAATTTAGGGAAAATTTCTTAAGGGAATGGAGTTTTCCAGCCCTGGCACAGCTGCCCAGGGCAGTGGTGAGTCCCCACCCTGGAGGGATTTAACAGCCCTGTGGATGTGGCACTTGGGGACAGGGCCAGTGGTGGCCTGGGCAGTGCTGGGGGAGTGGTTGGACTCCATGGTGTGAGACGGATTTTCCAATTAAATAATTCTGTGATTCTGTGATCCCAAGCTTTAATCTGAGGGGAGACAGGGGAAGCAAAGCCAGGAGGTAACGCTGCCCTTACCTGGAGTGACTTCACCACGTTGCTGTTTTCCATGTGGGGAAACTCTTCAAACAGCCACTTTGGCAAGAGGGACACGATGGTGGCTTTAATCCTTCACCAAAAGGGAAAAAATAAACCTCAGGGTGTTCGTTAATCCATTGTGTGAGCTGGATACTCCTCATGCAGGATGAAACTGTCCTGGCAGGAGGGGCACTCGAAGTGCAGCCAGCCTTTGAGGGGGGTTCCCCCTTTCTTTAATTTCACCAATTCTATGTTTATTTGGCTTTTTTTTGGTTGGTTTCTGCCTTACTGTAGAGCAATGTCTTTTCATGCAACAACCTGATGAATGGGGGGCATTCCCCTCAGGCTGCAGTGAAAAGGGCTCTGTAGCTGATTTTAAAATATCCCGGATGAAATGTCATATTTCTTTGACATACTAAAAATACAGAGTAAGAAAAGTGTGAGTTGGAAATTAGGAGGAAAAAAATGTGGAGGAGAAAGTAATACCTTTTTCTGACTGATTTTTTAAACATCACAATTGCAAAGGCAACTGACAATACGGCCACGCTGAGGCTCAGTCCCAAGAAAACTCTGGTGTCATCGTCTGGAAAAGGATGGAGAGGGAAGAGGTCATGCCTGGGGTTCAGTGATTCAGTCAGGAACATTTCCCACCTCACCTTCCAGAAATGCTGACGTGAATCCCTCAGCTCGTGTTGGTTTTGCTTTTGCTGTGAGGGTTGTAACGTGACCTTTCCCAGAGGATGTGCCAAGCAGAGCAGCACCAAAGCTGGAAAAATGGGTGGGAAATGCTTCAACCAGTCCCTGGTTCACGCTGCTGTCCTGGGATGTGCTGATTTTGTATCTCCCTTGTTTTGTCACCTCCCACTTGTAAAGGACATTTATTTTAAGTCTCATTAGAAAGCAAAACTCGAGGCTTGCATTGTGTGGGTGTCACTCATCCATGAGAGCACCACAGCCTCCCCTCCACGTGGGCCATGTCCCCACTGAGTGGAAAAGGCCTTTTTTTTTGGCTCTGACCTCCCCAGATGGCCCGGGAGCTCTCAATTCCCAGATGCTGCAGGCGCTGCTTGGGTGGAACCTCCCACCTGTGGCCAGGGCAAAGCCTGGCTTAACAAGGCAGAGCTGCCCTCCTTACCGTGGGAGATCTGGCTGTGGGTGCTGCCCAGGAGCGGCTCCTCCAGAGGGGCTGCAACAGAGAGGGGGGAAAATGGAACTTCCTTGTGAGGGCAGAGGGTTACACAGAAGCTCTGGCCTGTTTTTATTTTGCTTATTGTACTTAGAGAAATTAATAATGGTGTGATGAGAAAAATTAAAGCTCCCTGAAGTAATTAATAACCCCTGCTCTGGCTGGGCTCTACACAAGGTCCTGTATCTCAGAGATCCAATTAAATGAGGTGCTGATCAACGGAAATCACCAATTAGAAAACATCTTCCCTTTCCTCAGCACCTGAAGCAAGAATTTAGTCTCCATCATTTCTCATGAGCCCCTCCAGGTTGTTTAACTGACTTCCCAGAGCAGCTGTGGCTGCCCCTGGATCCCTGGAAGTGCCCAAGGCCAGGCTGGACAGGGCTTGGAGCACCCTGGGATAGTGGGAGGTGTCCCTACCCATGGCAGGAACGAGATGAGCTTTAAGGTCCCTCCCAACCCAAGCCAGCCCGGGATTCTGTGATTTCCCAAAGTGCCTGAACCCCATGGGAACGAGTTTTCTGATCATTCTCGTTGTGTGACGGGCTCTGCAGTGAGGGAAGGTCTGCAGCTCAAGGACCTGCCTTGACAAGGATCCTGTTTCCCCTGAAATAAGCATCCAGCTTTCTTCCTGGCCAAGTTCAGCAATTCCTTTGGGATTTCTTTTCCTTAACAAACCTTAACAGTGGTGCCATGGCTGCTACAGAGAAGGGCCCTGCCCAGAGCTCTCCGTGTGTCTGAGGAGAACACCCGGCAGCCAGCGCTGACAGCGGGGGAGAACCAGCCAGGAACAGGAGTATTTCCTTCCATTTCTTGGGAATAACTGCCCTTCTCCAGGTCACGTGAGGTGCCAGGGGACACAGAGCTGGTTTGTCACAGGAGAAGCCTCTGAGCAGCTTCAGGTGGCCCCTCTCAGACGGCATCAGAGCTGGGAGCTGGGGACACCCTCAGGTGTCACCTCCAGGTTCCTTAACGGCCCCGGCCGGGCTCACCTGGCACCTCCAGCCACCCATTGAAGCCCAGCCCTGCCCTCAGCCCCATTTGGGCTGTGCTGGAGGAGCTCTGGGGATCAAACCCCCGCTCTGACTTCGTGGCTTGGCCTCAGATCTCCATGGGCCTGCCCAGCTCTCAGCCAGAGCCAACACCCGGGGATGGAGAGGACGAGGTTCCTTCGCAAGGGGGCTCATGCTCTCATCCAAACCAATTTCCAGAGCTGCAGCTGCCTGTTGTGAGCAGCCTGATCCAGCTGGAGGTGTCCCTGCTCCTTGCAGAGGGCTTGGCCTAAGTGAGCTTTAAAGGTCCCTTCCAACCCAAACCGTTCTGTGATTCCCGCTCCAGGGAAGGAAGGGCTGTGGCTTGGCCCGTTGCTCTCCGGAAAAGTTCTTTTCTGTATTTTGGTTTATCTGTAACCCTTGTGCATCTGCAAAGCTGCAACTTCATTCTTTCCGAAGGGAGAACGACTCCACCGGGGCGTCTTGTGAAGGAAGAAGTGGGACTTGTGTGTGTCAGGCCTGAGCACAGGAGCAAAGGCCTGCTAGGGAAGGGTTTCACAGAAATACCTCGATTAAACCCTTTAATTTTACAGCCAAGAGGTCTCCACCTAGAGCCCATCAGTGGGAAGGGTTTATCTCGTTTCTAAGCCTGAGGGATCCCACAAACCTGGCAGGGTGTGGGGACAAGCAGCAGCTTCTCCCCCGGCCGGGCTCACCTTGGCTGGAGCTTGGATTGCTGATTCCCTCGGGATACACGGCGTACACCCACGCCTGGATGGGAGCTCCTGGGGCTGCCTCTGCTGGAAAAAGGCAAGATTGGCCTTTAAAATGGATTTTTAAGGGGCTGTGAAGGCTCTAGGCTTGCTCAGGGGTTTGGGGCAGGGTGGTGACAGCAGATGGAGCAACTCCTGAGCCTGGAAAGGCCTCCATGGTTCCGTGTGGTTCCCAGCCCGCCAGCTCCTCACTTCATTCCCTTTCCTTCCCCATCCCCTTCTTTCCCCGGGAAACTTCACCCAGGGAACCAAATCCCACTGACTGCCCTCACATCTCCCATTTCTGCCCTCTTCCTTGTTCCTTAAGGGCTCTTCACAGCCCCACTCCCCAAAAACAAGTGGGCAGGGGTTCCATTTCAAGTGAAACTGCCTTTATACTCAATTTTGGATTTATAGTGTCCCGAGGAACTGTACCAAGTAGAAGAGGGATTCCTGGGATGTCTTACCTTGGATGTACGTGTGTGTTTCCTGGCGTGGGACCTTCTTCCAAAAATACTGCTCCTGCTGGTGATGCTGGGAGCTGGAAACCCACTCCACAATGAACCAGAGTGGGGGTCTCTTGCTGTGCTGGGGGGGCTGCCACTGAACCAGGACCCTGCTCTGGTTCTCAGGCTTCACCTCCACAGCCCCTGGTGCTGGGAATTCTGTGGAGAGAGAGGGCAAGGGGTCTGTGATTCCAGCCTCACCTTTGGAGAGCAGGAGAGGGGGAAGGGTCAGCCGTGCCCAGGGCAAATGTGCCTGCCCTGGAAGTGTTTAAAAACTGAAGGGTGAACAGGGAATTGTAGAATGTGGTGGGTTTGTAGGTACACACACCAAAAAATAAATGTAAATATATATAAAAATCTATATATTAATCTATATTTCATAGAATTAGTTAGGTTGGAAAGGACCTTAAAAATCAAGTCCAGCGTAACCCCCAGCACTGCCAAGGCCACCCCCTGTCCCCAANTGCCCCTGTCCCCAAGTGCCACATCCACAGGACTGTTAAATCCCTCCAGGGATGGGGACTCACCACTGCCCTGGGCTGGGCAACCCTTTCCAGGAAGAAATTCTTCCTGATATTCAAATAAACCTCCCCTGGCACAGCCTGAGGCCGTTCCCTCTCCTCCTGTCCCTGTTCCCTGGGAGCAGATCCCAAATCCCCCCCGGCTGCCCCCTCCTGTCAGGGACTTGTGCAGAGCCAGAAGGGTCCCCTGAGCCTCCTTTGCTCCAGGCTGAGCCCCTTCCCAGCTCCCTCAGGAGTTCTCCAGCCCCTTCCCAGCTCTGTTCCCTTCCCTGGACACGCTCCAGCCCCTCAGTGTCTTGGAATGATGATCCCACAGCTGCCCCCGGGACTGGAGGTGCCCAGCAGTGCCAGCACAGGGCACAGGCACTGCCCTGGAGCAGCCCAGGTGCCCCTGGCCCTCCTGGCCAGCTGTGCTCATGTCCAGCCAGATGTGCAGCTCTGTGCATCCCAAAAACACAGAGTCAGCTTTGTCATGTCCCTGAAAGGCATCACCTGTCATTTCTTACAAGAAACGTGCGTGATTCTGAGAAACTTGAGGGCTTAGAGAGTTTTTTCCATTATTCTTATTTCTCTTCAGTTTCTTTTTAGTCATGTATTTGTCCTCAGTTTGAATGGGACTTTCCCCTCCCGTTGCTCATTAAAAGAGATGTTTTTCAGAAATAGGAAAGCGTAGTTGTGGGGAAAACCACAGGTCAGGGCACAGGGAGCCTAAGGTGGCCCTGGAAGGATATATAATTTTTTTTTCCCCTTTTATTTCAGTTTGCAAGGACCCAGCTCACAGAGGGGGTTGGCAGAGGCTGCAGGAGTTGTTTTGGGGCAGCAGAGGAGCAGCCTTGCACCCTTTGCTTTGCCAGCCAACATGGGCAGAGCAAACTCAAAAATAGGTTTGTTGCTGCAGCCTCAGGAAGTGAAGGATTGAGATTCCAGTCCCTGGAGAGGGACTTGGGACAAGGGATGGAGGACAGGACAGAGGGAATGGCTTCCCACTGCCAGAGGGCAGGGATAGATGGGAGATTGGGAAGGAATTGTTCCCTGGGAGGGTGGGGAGGCCCTGGCACGGGGAGGCCCTGGCACAAGGTGCCCAGGGAAGCTGTGGCTGCCCCTGGATCCCTGGAAGTGCCCAAGGCCAGGTTGGAGCAGCCTGGGATGGTGGGAGGTGTCCTTGTCGGTGGAACAGTGAAATGAGATCTTTAAGATTCCTCTCAACCCAGACCATTCCAGGATTCCGTGATGCAGCTGCGGAGCACCTCCATGGGATGCTGGACTGGTCTGGAGGATGCTGTGCTCCCTCAGTGGCGCAGGCAGAGCTCTGCCAGGGCTCTTTCCCAGCACAATCCAGCATTTCCCCCTGCAATCCCGATAAAAGCCACTCCCTGTCACACCTGCGGTTGGTTTGTGCCACATCCTACCTTCCTGATCACCACCCCAGTTTAGGGTGATGCTGGCAGGGCTGGAAGCCCCTTTGGAATTGTGAGCAGTGACAAGGAGGGTGCGGACTCCCGGAGGCACCAGGACGCGGCACTCCGTGCGGGAGGTGTGGCACAGGATCTCCATTCCCTCGGGAGTCTCGGCGGACACGGCGTAGCCCAGGATCCTCCCGCGGGCATCCCGGGCTGGCAGCGGCTGTGAGGGGTGAGACAGACACAGAACTGTGGGCTCAGGAGCGGGGTCTGGCTCTGGGACACCCAGCGCAGGACAGGTGTCCCCTCGGCCGGGTGGCACAGGGGGGTTTCACAGGGCTGGACGGATTTGGCTCCAAGCTGGGGCGGCATTTTCCTGCCCTCCCTTTGGCCAAAGGGCTGCTCAGGGAGGGCGGTACCCGCGGCTGCTCGGGGAGGAGCAGAGCCGAAATCTGGCGGCGGGTGCCAAGCCCCACCTTACCTTGATCAAGACCGTCACCTCGTGGCTGCCGTTGGGGAAGGCCGGGCCCAGGCGCCGCCACGCACCGGGAGCCGCGGCGGGAGCTGCGGGAGGACCGTGGGACACGGGGTGAGGCACCGGAGGGGACCCCGGGGCTGCCACCCACCCGCAGCCCTGGCAGGGAGCCCCTCCCGACCGGGGGCTCTGCGGCTGTTGGAGGAGACAGCTCAGATGGAAAACAGCAGCGGGTGCTGCTTTTTGGGAAGAGCACATTCCCGGCTCCCTCCCTGCGACCGGGGTGGGAGGGAAGCGCTCCTTGGGCATCCCAGCCCGGGATCAGTGAGCCGGCCTTATCCAGGCGTCAGCAGCTGGCACGGATGGGGGGAAGCTGGCTCAGGGTGACAGGGATTTGTCCCGACACCTCGACTGATGTGATTTTTCCACCCAGGAGAAGACGTGCTCTCTGTCTCTGGGGAGCCCGTGAGCCACTAAAGATCATGGAATCAGTCAGGTTGGAAAAGCCCCCTGAGGTCACCGAGTCCAACCACTCCCCCGGCACTGCCCACTGCCCCCTGTCCCCAAGCGCCACATCCACAGGGCTGTTAAATCCCTCCAGGGATGGGGACTCAGCTGTGCCAGGGCTGACAAGTGCCACGTACATGCCACACACGCACACGAGTGTCACCGGGGCTGAGCCCACCTGCCTCGGGGGTGCTGTAGAGGAAGGGGGGGCTCCAGGCACTCCAGGGGCTGCGGGAGGTGCTGAGCCGGCACCTGACCTGGAACAGGTACTGGGTGTCGCTCTGCAGGTCGTGCTGCCAGCGGGGGCCGTCCTCTGTCCCCTTGTCCCACGCCTCCACCTGAAAGGGACGCAGGGTGCTGGGGGGAGCGGGAGCCGGCGGGACCCCCCTGCCACCCTCCAGCACGGTGCAGGTCACTGCCTTCCCTGTCTGCATGGATAGGGACGGGCACGATCCACACTGTCCCCTCTGGTGTCGCACTGGGCGCGCTGAGGGGGCACAGCCAGAGCCCCCGGCCTGCTGCCACTTTGGGATTCTGACATCATGGAGATTTTGGGGGCTCCCGTGGAAGTGGGATCCAGGCTCAGCCCCCGCCAGCACCCAGGGCTGTTTCCAAAGGGACTCAGGTGGAGCTGCTCCAGGGTAGTTGTGCCTGTGGGAGTGCGCTGAGCATCCCAGAGGATTTTGTGCCTTGTCCTTGCAGAGCAGGTAACTTTTGGAAATATTTGGAATTCTGTCCTTTTGCTTAAAAAGCTGAGATAACCCTGCCCACGAGGCCATCTGCTCTCTCAGATGGCATCAGCTCTCCCGCCCCCCAAAACTGGGGGCTGCCTGTGGCCGGGGGTGCACAGTCCCCACCAGCATTAGGGCAAAGGGGTGGGTTTGGAATGACCCCAAATGTTCCCATTGCCCGTGGGGGTCTCCAGCAGGAACAGGACTTGCACCTCTGTTAAGGGGGGCAGATTGTGCACGTGGCGGGAGGGTTTTGGGGTCCCGGGGGTCTCACATGCCAGGTCGGGGTGCCCGTGGCTTTGTGCCTCTCCTCACAGTGCACCTTCTCCAGCTGTGTCTGACTCCTCCAGAGGACGGTGGTGGTGGGAGGTGACGTCTCCGTGGTCTCAGCGCCAGCAACCAGGGGCAGGGCGGGGACCACTGCGGGGAGAGCCGGGAATGGGTGGGTGGGGGCTGCCCCTGTGCTCACGGGTGTCCCTAAAGTGACACCGGGGGCAGGGCAGGGTGTGCGGCCCCAGCCCCAGCACTCTGTGCTGCTCAGGGATGCGTGGAATGGTGGATGGACGGGTGGGTGGGAGGATGGAGGGATGGATGGATGGACATACCCAGCTCCTGCAGGTGGAGGCGCCGAGGGGCCGAGCGGGCAGTGCCCAGCGCGTTGCTGGCCTTCACCCACACCGAGTAGTGGCTCCCGTTACTCAGCTCACTCAGCAGCACTGGTGAGTCTGCAGGGAAGATCTTTTCCTCCTCCTCCTCATCCTCTGCCGCCACCCTGGGAAGCAGAGGGCAGCTCTGTCAGTGCCCATCCCAGCACCACACACCTGCTGGGGTGACCACCCTGGCCCCTGAGGTGTCACAGCTCGTGACCATCCATCCCCAAATCCAGAGTCTGTCACTCCTAAAGCAAACTGGAAAGCCATTCCCTTCAGTTCCTGACACTGCTGCTGAGCATTTGCATTTTCATGGCAGGAAGGGAACTCTCTCTTTCCTTTCTGGTTGTGTGGTTCAGTTTGATCCCAAGCGAATTTAATGAGGAGCTTTGTCCCTTCTCTTCACAAAGCCTGCATACGATGGGATTTAATGCCTTTAAAATTGTCAGAACAACTGAAAGCCTGCCAGGCTGGTGCCGTGGGGACTTGGGTGGCAGGGATCATCCCAGGATGGGCTGTGGCATGCCAGGCTGGTGCCAGGGGGACTTTGGCGGCAGAGAATATCCCGGAATAGCAGGAGGTTCTGTAACACGCCAAGCTGGCGCCATGGGGACTTCGGTGGCAGGGAGCATCCCGGGATGGGCAGGACGGCCTGGGGCACACCATGCAGCAGCCGGCACCTCTGCTCCCGCTTCAGGCTGGAGTTTCGGCTCCGGGGTTTGGGCAGCGCTAGGTTCACCCTTTCCTTAGCTTGGGGAGAGTCCAAGCAGATGGAAACACGAAGGAATGTGTGCCGGCCCACGGCCAGTGCTGGCTGCCGGCGCTCCATCCCGCAGAATTCAGCCGGTGGTGGAACACGTGCTTCTCGAGCAGGAGGTGACCAAACGCGAGCTGCGGGAAGTGTCCGGCCCCGCGCCCCCTCCCAGCCCCGCTGCCCGGCCCCCGGGGCTCACCTGCGCAGGTGGAGGCTGTGCTGGGTGGGCAGGTGCGTCGGCTGTCCTGCATCCCACGCGCATTCCAGGCGCTCCGAGCCCTCGGCGATGGCGCAGCTCAGGTTGCCGGGGGGGTCCGGAGGGTCTGCGGGGGTGAGGCCGGGTGAGGAGGGTAGGGACAACCCCCGGCTGGAGCCAAAGCCCAACTCCCCGGAGCTCGGCAGAAGCCACCGACCACGGGTTAGGGTTGCAGGGGCACTCACAGCCGGCGCGGACCTCCGTGCCGCACACCAGCCGGTGCCTCTGGGTGTCGGCACAGCGGGAGAAGCAGATGATGGTCCCGAAGGGCATCCGGAAATCGCGCAGCCGGAGCTGGACGGCGCTGCGGTTGAGGCGGAGCAGGGGCCCCTCAGTGTGGCTGTAGTTGAGCAGGATGACGAACCTGGCTGAGGGGCAGCCGAGGGTGGAGAGGCAGCTGATGGAGATGTTGGAGCCCATCTGCACCACCGGCGCGGGGTCGATCCAGACGCGCCCCGAGCACTGGAGGTTTGCAGCACCTGCGCCAAACCAGGTGGGCTCCGGGTGGGTGTCCCACGGCAGGAGGGGGTGCCCGTGGGCTGCACTGCTCCCAGGGAGCTGCGGTGCTGGGATGCAGCAGCAGCAGCATGGCTGGATCCTGCAGCGAGGGGATGACAGCACCCCTCGGCCACCTTGCACCCGTGGGATGGGATAAACCAGGGCTCGGGAGTGGTAATAGGGAGAAATTGTTCCCTCTGAGGGTGCCCCATCCTTGGAAGTGCTCAAGGCCGGGTTGGACAGGGCTTGGAGCAACCTGGGATAGTGGAAAGTGTCCCTACCCATGGCAGGGGTGGCACTGGGTGGCCTTTGAGGTCCCTCCCAGCCCACTCGGTGACTGTGATGAACCCCCTGCCTGCAGCAGTGCCCTGGCCCCCAGCGACTCATCCCAGCAGATCGGAAACAGCCAGTTTCACCAATTTTAGGTTTTGCTCTAATGTTTAAATGACTGCAGGGAAATAACCTGCAGTCTCGAGAGCTCTGATCCCCGAGATTAGGGCGGCGGAGGCGCGCTGCCCTCCGCTATCAGATGAAGCTCTGTGAGCTGTATCAGGCTCCATCTGGCCTTCCTGGAAAGGGCACGGCTGTGCTCCAGCTCCTGCCTGCACGGGCAGATCCCACGGCTCAGCACAGGGCCCTGCAGAGAGCCTGGGCACGGCCCTGTGAGCGGCGAGGAGAAGGTGCCGCGGGGCGTGGGACCCCCCTTTGCAAAACTCCCCCCAGATGCGGAACTGTAGCTCCGTAATTGTCCTGTCCCCACTCCCGGTAGGACCAGGGCACTGCTGTGGTGTCAGCGAGGCCGTGGTGGCCGTGCTGGGCTGTGTCACGGTCACCTACCCTGGCACAGGCAGCAGAGCAGGACGTGCAGCACCAAAGCCTCGCCGGACCCCGCCATGGCCTGGACTGCGGCCGCTGCCCACGCGTGGCATAGTCTGTGGGATAAGGAATGACGGAGCAGGTCCTCCTGGAAACCAGCTCCAGCACAGGTGGGAGGACCAGGAGGAGATGGGAACGGGCAATGTGGATTTGTGACAGGGGAATCGGAGCAGCTCGAGAGCCTTCCTCAGAAAAGATGGGCTTGGTGGGTCAGGGGTGCCTCCGCCCAGCCCTGGGGAGACCCATCCCGAGTGTTGGCTCCAGGGCTGGCTCCCACAGGATCAGGAGAGACATGGACATGCTGGAATGGGTCCAGCAAAGGTGCCTGAGGTGGGGAACCCCTGAGAAGTGTGGAAGGGCTGGGAGAGTGGCTCAGCCTGGAGAGGAGGGAGCTCAAGGCAGTCAGATGCTTGGGAATAGATATCTGGAGGGGGAGTAGAGATGAGGAAGTCAAACTCCTCCCTACATTGCCGAGGGACAGGACAGGAGGCAATGGGCTCACACCAGAAATCAGGAAATTCCGGCTAAACATAAGAAAAAGCTCTTTAAAGGTGGCCACAGTGTGGCCGCTGCCCTGAGGGCTCGTCCTGCAGTCTCCATCCCTGGGGATGCTCAGACGTGGTTTTGTGGGACAGAAACTTCCTGTTTCCATAACATCTTTCCCACAGGTCCTGTCCGACCTGAGCAATGGCTCTTCCCCCGAGACAGCCCCAAAATTCCAGACCAGCGCTTCCCACCTCTCCCCAAGGAGCCACCCTTGTGTCTGCATCTCCCAGTCTTGCTTAAACTTTTCCCTGCTCCCTTTGCCTCCCTCCGCAGCCTCTTTGGATGCATCCCCCCAGTCCAGCCCCTCTCCAGAGGGGAAGCCCAGCCTCACCAGCCTCGTGGGGCTTGGAGTGTGGGGCTGGGATGGTTTTGCAGCAACCAAGGCACAAACTGGTGAGCTGCAGGGAACAGCAGCTCCCAGGGGGAAGTTGCTCTTTTCCAGGACAAGCATCCTCCTGGAAGCAGCCAGCATGGCACACCCCAGCCCCCACACCTGGGGCAACTCCAGCCTCCCCACAAACCCATCTGGGGTGGGGTCTGGGTTGCTGTTGGGGGGTGGGCACTGAGCAGACCCTGAACCAGCCCTGACCCCCCATTCACCTGCCCGGGGCTGAACACCCAGCAAAGCCCCACCCCTCCACCCCTTCCTTTTCGAATAACCCCATGCAGTACCTGCTGTCAGGAATGGCAAGTTTTCCCTGGGGGGATGCCAGAGTCCACAGTGAAAGCTTCAAAATGCTGTTTTTCAACCCAAACCAGGTCACCAGGGACAGCGAGTGCTTCAGTATTTCTCGTGCCGGGTGAGGTGACCTGGTTTGGTTTTAGGGCTGTTCAAGTATTCATCACCAGTGAGTCAAACTTCAAGTGCCTCCCTATTACCTGACCTACTAAGGGAAGCTGTCGGTTCCCAAGAGCCCACAAACCTTCTGCAAGTCAGAGCAAATGAAAAAATACAACTGGGGTTCTATGAAAAGAGCTGAAAACACACTAAATCTGCCCAGCTCTCCGAGGCATCGCAGGCTCTGCCGCCTCTGGGAATCACATTTGTATTTTTATTCCAATTTAGGGGCGTTTGCAAACTCCAGAGCCAAAGGAACGAGACCATTTGGAGATGCCGGGCTTTGATCTCATCTCTGTTAAAGCCTCCTCGAGCATCAGTGCTAAAGAAATGTGAATCCAATACAGAAGGAAAAAGCTTCCTGCTTTTTGTGCCAACCCAAACCACACGGAATCTCCCCTGGCGGCCAGGCCAGGAGTGGATGAACAGGAGCAGCGGGTGAGGAGCAGGAGCTGGGATATTTTGGGGTGAAATGCAGGGGGCTGGAAGCTGGGAAGAGCAGGGGGTCCTTACCTTGGCAGCCCTCAGGACATGTGGTGCTGGAACTCTCTGGCTGCTGCCGTGGCCGGAGCTGCCGAGCGTGGCGAGAAACATCGGCAGTGTCAGCGAGGGGAGTGTGGGGCTGACCTACATTGGGCACCAGAGTTTCCTTTCCAGTCTGAGTCAGTCCATGGGAAAACCCAGCATCCCTTAAAGGAGCAGCCTCGGGGGAAGGGGTGTCTTAAAGTCCTTGCAGAATTTGGAGACGCCCCGGTACAGTTGGACCCATCCCAAATGGATTGTGTCTGTCGAGGCGAGATGGGAGCGCAGCAGAGGGTCCTGGGTGCTGTCAGTGAAAGAACATTCTCCTACTGATCCCAGAGGCGTGGAATGGAAAGTCCCGAAGGAGTGAGGCTGTTTTCACTGGCAGTGTGTCACCCCCTCTGCTTGTGCCGGCCCCCGGCTCATCCAAGCAGGCTACAGGCTGCGCATCCCCAGGGCTGAGAGGTCCAGGGCTCCAGGGATTCTCCAGTGCTCTCCACCGCGCCGGCTCCCTCCGCTGCTCCCAAAGCCCGGCTCTGCAGAGCCCGGGGCTTCCTTTCTCGCGTCGGTTGAAGAGTTAAACCTCAAAAACAGTGTTAACCTCATTAGACGCTGCAACCACAGGAAACACCGCACTGCTCCCCGCCTCTGCCTCGCAGGAGGAAATGTTGGGGAGCAGAATTCATCCCCCCCCGGGGCAAGGCAGAGCGTTCCTCTGCCAGCAAGCCCTGTCTGCTCCGGGTTTTAACTGATCCATGGGGATTTTTGTAACTGATCCATGGGGATGATCTCATGGAAGTGAGAGCGTGAGCCTGCCGGCACGACGGGGTGAGAGCTCACTGGTGGTGTGGTTGTATAACGTGTGTGAGGTGCCTGCATGGCTCTAGTGAGGAAGTCTGGTGTGCTCACACACCCCCTGAGCGGCACTGGGAGCCTTTCGGTGGGAATTTTAGCTTTGGCGTGTCCTGGGTGTGTTTAGTGCACAGGGCACACAGCTGGGGCCGGGGCAGCGTGGCAAGCGCGCACATCTGGAGTCGGTTTGTGTCATCTGGGGCTGGGGCAGCACCAAGGACAAGCACATCTGGGCCCAGGGAGCACAGCTGGAGCCAGGGCAGCACATCTGGGGCTGGCACAGTGCAGGGGGGTGCGGAGCAGTGTGATTTCCCAGGACAGGTGGCTCAGGCTCTCTGAGCTGCTGGTTCTGCGTTTCCCAGGCCATCGATCTTGCACTGCTGGTTAAACTGATGTCTCCTTATCTCTTCCTGAGCTGCAGCTCAGAGCCCCGTGGGCAGGAGGGGAGCAGCGTCAGCGCTCACACCACGCTCTTTTCCACAGATTTCTCTTTCCCGTGCTCAGGAGTCTCAGTTGCTGCTGCCTTCCTCTGAGGCAGCTACGCTGCCCTGGCCTCCCAAACCCCACCGTTCCTGTTGCTCCCTTGGGGGCTCCCTGTGGTTTGTTCAGATATTCCTTACAGCCTGCTGTAAACTGAGGCAGGGATAGATGGGATATTGGGAAGGAATTGTTCCCTGGGAGGGTGGTGAGGCCCTGGCACAGGGTGCCCAGAGAAGCTGTGGCTGCCCCTGGATCCCTGGAAGTGCCCAAGGCCAGGCTGGAGCAGCCTGGGATGGTGGAAGGTGGCCCTGGCAGGGGAACAGTGAAATGGGATGATCTTTAGGATCCCTCTCAACCCAAACCATTCCAAGATTCTGTGATCTTACATCCAGAGGTGGAAACTCCTTTCCAGCATTTTGGTGCCCTACAGAGTCCCCGCAGAGGCTGGCACGGCTCAGCCCAGCAGGCTTCTCCCAGCACAGCCAGGATGGTGCCTACAGCCCCCAGGTGCCTGTTTCCCTTGGGATCCAGCTTGGGATCGGTCACCCCTTGCCTCCCCAGCAGCACCCAGGTTTTGGGGGGCACCCTTAGCCCTGAACTGGCGCGGCCCCGCTCCCGCCGGGGCTGTGCCGAGCCTTTCCCCGCCGCCCCCGCGCAGGCGATGGGATCTCCCCGGGACTTCCTCGCTGTGCCGGGACCTGCCCCGCCCGGCCCCCGCGCCAGGGCCCCGCTGCCGCCACTGTCACCGCTGCCGCCACTGTCACCGCTGCCGCCACCACCGCCGTGCCGCCCTTCCCTCTGCCGCCTCCCCTGCGGCTGCCGGGCTCCGGAGCCCCTTTCCCCCTCCCTGGGACGCGCACGGAGCCCCGGAGCCGTCACCGGTTTGGCACTGAGCTGGTTGTCAAGTGAGATGAAGGTTAAAGCGGATTAATGTAACATTTGTTATCTTTGGTGGGCACGCTCGGATTCCTGCCCTGGCTCGGAGGCTGAGGTCAGCAGGAAGGAAAGGTCGGGACAGACCCGGCCCTGCTGCCAAAAACGGAGCGCGTGTGTCATCCCCCGGGCCGTGCTCGGCATGGGGGACACCGGGGGCACGGGTGCCACGGATACGGCACGGGCTCGTCCCCTCCTCGCCGCGCTGGCACCGCTGCCGAGGTGACATCCAGATATTTCATCTTCACATTGCAGCCGTGGCACCAGAGCCGTGGCGGCTGCCGGGGGTGGGGACGCGGCACCCACGGGGGCTTCCTTGCTCCCCCCGGTGAGGTTTCCCGGGGGACAGGGACATGCCAGAGGGAGCGCGGGGCTGGGAGTCAGCGCTGCTTGCGTCAATCCCTCTGGCACCGGAGCCCAGGCGGGATTAGGTTCCTCTCTGCTGCTGGAGATATTCCCAAATCCAAGCCTGCGCTGCGGGTTAAGGACAGGCAGGGCTCGGTGCAGGAACAAGGAAGGTGGTGCCGGTGACAAAGGGGTTTTGACTGTGATTTTTGGCCAGGGGTAAAAGGACACCCGAGATATGGGAAAGTTGCTCCCAGACTTCAAAGTCAGTTTGTCCTTCCTGTGAGCCGTGCCAGGGAACAGCCCCTGCTCCTTCCCCGCGAGCAGGGCAGCAATGGGGACACAAATCAGGCAGGAAAAAGAAAGTTTGGGTGAAGAGCTTGCTTTTCCCTGTGAGGGGAGGGTGAGCAGAGTGTGCTGGGCTGAGCTGAGTGTGCCAGGGCGAGTGGCAGCTCCTGCCCACGGGGCCACCATGCCCCGTTTCCCTCTGGAGGCTGCAGGCCTTGGCTGGGCCCAGGCAGGCCGTGGCAGCCAGGGAATTGGGAATAAAGCTCTCAAAACAGGGCTGTTTCCTCTGTAAACACCACCACGTCCACGGACAACGAATGTCCTGCTGCTGCCTTCCCTCCTCACGTTGGGAATGATCCCCACAATGACTCTGGAGGGATGTAAAATCCATGTGGATGGACGTGGGATAGTGGTGGCCTTGGCAGTGCTGGGGGAACAGTTGGACTCCATGGTCTGTGAGGGCTTTTCCAACCTTAACAATTCCATGATTCCATGGAAGTGCTGCGGCATCCAAGCTGACGCTCATCCCACATCCCCTGCATGGACCCCCCATGCCCACCCTCCATCCCCCCCACACCCACTCGGTGCGATTTTTCCATGAATGCGGCTTTGTCCCTCCACCTGATCCTGTCCCTCTGGGGGGCTCCAGGACACACGCAGAGCCCTGTGATCAGCTGGGATCTGGCTCCCTGGCTGCCTTCGGGATGACGGGAAGCGGATTCCCCAGCAGTGACAGGTGGAGGT
Source organism: Atrichornis clamosus (assembly GCA_013400975.1). NCBI lineage: Eukaryota > Metazoa > Chordata > Aves > Passeriformes > Menuridae > Atrichornis > Atrichornis clamosus. Next base: position 440 of record WBMZ01006334.1, on the reverse strand, counting down.
GTGCCTGTCACTCCTTGTCTCCCAGCAAAATCTGTCCTCTCCCCTGCAAGCCGTAGGGCGGAGGTGTTTTTGTGCTCCAAGCTGCCTTGTTTTGGGATTTTTCCACTTGGCAGAGCATAGCCCGGAGGGGAAGATTTAATCTCTGAAAGGGAAGGGCTGGTGCCAAAATCCTGCGTGCGGGGTCACCCGAGGGCAACACCCGGCAGGGTGCTGGGCCCCCGTGCCCACCGTGCCAGGGCCGGCGGTGCCACCGTGGGTCTGACCCCCCTCAATTCTGCTGTGGGGAGGAATGGAGGGACCCCTGTCCCCCTGCCCAGCTAGGGAACACGTGCCTGGTGTCAGACCCCTCTGCAATTGCCCCCCAGACCCTGCGCTGTGCCCCCCTTACCAGGCTCCTGTGTGATTCCCCCCATCAAAGCCCCCCATACCAGCCCCCTCCC
>WBMZ01006333.1:0-161583 GCA_013400975.1 Atrichornis clamosus | reverse complement strand
AATTAGCAAAAGTTTTCAAAGCTATCCTCTGTAAAAAGCCTAAATATTTAGACAAACTACACTGCTGGAAAAAACATTCTTTGAGCCTTGAGAACTAGAAGTAACATTTCTCCTCCCCTACTAGGAAAGGCTGAGAGAATTGGGTTTGTTCAGGAGAAGAGAAGGCTTAGACCTCCCANCATTCTTTGAGCCTTGAGAACTAGAAGTAACATTTCTCCTCCCCTACTAGGAAAGGCTGAGAGAATTGGGTTTGTTCAGGAGAAGAGAAGGCTTCAGGGAGACCTCCCAGCAGCCTTCCAGTACTTGAAGGGAGCCCACAAGGGAGATGGAGAGGGACAATTTACATGGGCCTGGAGTGACAGGACAAGGGGGAATGGCTTCAAACTGAAAGAGAGTTGGTTTAGATTGGATGTATGGAAGAAATGCTTCCCTGTAAGGGTGGGGAGACCCTGGCGCAGGTTGTCCAGAGAAGCTGTGGCTGCGCCATCCCTGAAAGCGTTCCAGGCCAGGTTGGATGGGGCTTGGAGCAACCTGGGATAGTGGAAGGTGTCCCTGCCCATGGCAGAGGAGTTGGAACTGGATGGTCTTTACGGCCCCTTCCAACTAAAACCATTCTAGGATTCTGTGATTCTTTACCATTAAACTGTTACAGAACCAACTCAGCAGAACGAGCACTTCCCATAACTGGCTCTAGTTATGTGAAATCTACTTTCACATGTACAGATCCCACCAGGGATACAGAAGTGTACACAAGCACTGTGCAACAGAGATTTTGCATTAAATTCTGCAGGTACCATCTGGAATATTAGTCTGAAAACACAAAATATTCCATTGAAGGATGCCAGTGCGAATATACGGCCAGAAGATCTGATATCTCAGAGAAATTCAAGGATATCCAATTTTCAAATCTTTTCCATTTCTTCAGTTCCTTGATGTACACAGAGGATCATTGCAAAAATCAGCTCTTTGCCAACAAAGAGCAAACACTCCTCAGCACTAAATGTTCCTTAGCATGGGCAGACACTGGAATAGGTGAGGAGCAGTAAAGGAATTGGAACCAGTGGATACTGAGGTATCTGAGATGTGTTTTCCTGCAACAGAACCTCAGAACAAAGGACAGGGTTGGTGAGCTAGAACACTGATTTCCTGCAATGAAAAGAGGCAATTATCATCCGCAAGATTTCTAAGGTGAAAAACTGAGGTCTGGTTTAGGCTACACAGAGAATCAGCCCAACACAGACACAAGAAAGAAAAATACTTCATATGAATATTTCTTAATACAAAATGGTCTAGGGTTACTCAGATTATAAAGCTCTGTCCTTAATTTACCTCAAATTTACAAATGTGATATGAAGGCTCTTGTGACGTCTAAAGTCAGCTTTAGGCAGAAGGCTTAAAAGTGAATACTAAAAAGTCAACTTTTTGACTTTGCAAAATTTACTCTCATATTAGTAATTTCCCCCCTTTGAAACATTCTGTGCAGCATTTTATAATTAACTGGAAACATCACTAGACTGGTTTAATATTACCCAACCTGCATCTGTGAATCCAAATATGCTGAATTCATACCAACAGGAACTGACGGTATCAAGTATTTCTGTGTAAATTGAAGCTTCAGTAGCTATTTTGAGGGAAGTGTCTGTGGGAAACAAAGAAAAGAAAAATATGCTTCTGCTAGAAACAGCAAATTCAACAAATTTGAATCTGCTTGGATTAAAAGAACTAAACTAGGAACAACAAATGGATCACTATGAAAAGCACCGTATCTCACATTGCTCAGAGTATCAATGAAAATATAAATGTTAACAGCTGTGTCAGTTTAATCCCTGTAATGCTTATAAACAAAACATTCTTATATTGATTTCTTCCTGAAGATTAATGAAAGTATCTTTGGAAAAAGCCATCTTCAAGGTTTCCTCTTTCTCTACCTAAAGGACAGATATAAGTGTTGTCCCAAAATAGTTTATTTCATCTGGTGTGCAAGAGGCCACTCCACAGACAGAGTTGCACCAGTTGCTGAGCTGACTGTGTTAGTGTCTTCCTTATCTTGGCAGTCCTGCCAAAAGTCCCTGTGGCCTGTAAATTCTGCACTCTGTGCCCACTATCAGTGGTACACCCTTCTCCCCAGGCTTTGTTGACCTCCCTGTAGGTCTGAGACCACTGGAGCCTGTCAAGCCCTGAACTTTAACGAGGCATTTCTACCGACAAGGAATTTATCATTCCAACACCTGGACATCAAAACCAAGAGGCAAAAATTCTTCATGGCAAGTTAAACCCTGATCTAAAATGACATATTTTGTTGATTTTGCTCCTCCGTTATTCAGAATGTGGGTATCTTGGTCCTTGCAGAACTGGCCGACACTAAGGAAGTAGCTGTGCCACACTGTGCCACAGCTGAATTTTAAATCATACTCTCCTATTAAAATTGTTTTCCACACTTAAAGGAGCAACATAATTTTCTAATTTTGAAAAAAAAGAAAGCATTATACAGAGAGATAATGCTGTGCTACAGATAGAACTGTGACTGGTCATCCAAGAACAACATTTAATATTTTTAATATTCACAGAGGTGAGAGAGACTTATAATGACCCCCAGCTGAAGAAACATTATTACAGTTGGCAAGAAAAGTGCAACATCCTTTTTCCTCGTTTGTTGAGTGGATCCTAGCAGAAAAATGAATACCAGGATGCCTAGAGACACATTCAGCAGCACTGACATCAGAAGCTGACTTTGGAGGGAACCGGGAGCAGCACACAATGAATGTGTGACAAGATATATAGGTCTCCTCAATGGCCTGTTTGGTAGAGGAGCTGTATTTGCTCACAGAAACACATATTTACCCAGTGAAGGATCCTAAGGGAATCACCTCACTGAAAACCCACTCAAGCACTCAGTTCTTTTATTTCACACTGATCTCTTGCACTGCTTTTCCCCCATCACCACCGCTGAAAAAAGTTAGGCAATAATTAGGTAATTAAAAACATTACATCATTGTATATCCAGCTTTGAGAATCTGGTGCAAACTTTTTGTAGGCTTAAAAAGAGTTCTGAAGTGCTCACGATGCTGCTTGCACAAAGTGGATACTTCCAATGGCACAGGATGCAAAAGAGATCCCGAAAGTCTGCTGTTGTAAATTGCACCTTTTAGCACCAGCATGAGAGGTGTTTCAAGCTCTTACCATCCAAAAAACCCTTCATGCCAAGTTTGCCAACCATTTCAAGGCATTTATTCTCAGTTCTATACAAATTAAAATGAATAAGTTTCCGTGTCAAGTCATCTTATCCAGGACAAGTCAAATCAATGTGAATTTCTCCTTATAAATAATACATGATACGAAGGACTAAGAGATAAGAAAAAGCACAGACACAGTTCCATGCATCAGAATGCCTATTTGAATTTGCAACACTTTAAATGTATGTGCCATTTTCAGATAGAGACTAATTGCTCAGCAAAACTAGTTCCACTCACAATGTCTCTAAAGTTACCATATTCCAATTCAGTCATTTTGATTTACAACTTTGCTAGGACACTTGATCCATAAAGCTTTTGGAAGTTTTGAAAATTAACTGAATGCAAAAACTGAACCTGGAAAGAGACCTATTCATAAACTCAATAATCTTCTGGTTTTTATATATGTATTTCCAGCTGAATTTCAGGATGCTGTCAGCATAATTCATATAAAAAGGATCCCTTTTGTTCTCTTTCAATAGTGAATTTCCATTACTTTTAGAGCATGAAAAAAACAAAAGTTAAACCATTATAATGAACATACATAGGATTTCTCTAGATTCCTTTCTAGATAAGTGTTTTAATTACTTGAACATGAACAATGACAAAAAAGGATTTGCCAAAAATTTGAAACTGTAGTTAAAACTCGTGCTATGTGTTATTTCCAGTCCAAAGAAAAACTCTTTCATATTATTGAAATAAATAGAAAAATTGCAGTTGTTACTGCAGATGCTAGAGTATAACTGTACCTGAAGAAAGATCTTGTTATAAAGTTACTCAAATTTTGCTGCCTCTGAAATAAACACACCAGACACTTTTGTACTGACATAGTAGACAAAAGAAAAAGAATTCTTATATTACTTTAATGGGCCTGAATGTCATTATAGTATATTTATATAGAGAAAAAGACATTTAATAAGTACAATATATTTATATGTATATAATATATTTATATTATAGATATAAAATACACGGTCAAAACTAGCCATGACACCTGAGAGCACACTGATTGTCAGGCTTTTACACATCCTGTCTTACTTCAGAGTATTTTATGTTAAAACTCAGAGCAGCTTTTTAGAACTGTTTTAAAGTCCTGCTACTCACATTTAGTCTGATTGTGGATACACCTACAGAGTTTCCTGAGGTAAAGACTTAATAATGTATTTTACTGTTTGATAACAAGGCCTTTATAGGACCTTTCAGCCACAAAATGCAATTATTGCAGGCTAATAACTTGCAAAGTCCTTTAATTCCTAAGAGCTACCAGCTGATTTGTCTGTATGAAAAGTATCTCAGAAGTTTCTTGCATTTTGGGTCATTTGCATCAAAATCAAAATTAAAGAAAAGTGTAGACAAAAGACTGAATTATTGAAATTACCGTCTTTTGGATAAAATTATTTTTTTCTTCTATTTCAGGAGAGGAAAGGGAATCAGAATTCACTATCAGTTTCTACAGTTTATTTAATTTTCCAGAAAATGGATCAAAGTGTCTGCTTCCATATCAGTAACTGTGACATCTTGATACTGTTCTATTAAATTTGTAAGGAAAATTAGATTTGCTATTATATAAGAGAGATTTAGTCCCCTTTGTTTCAGTGGTTTTCAAAACTTCAAGCGAAAATATTCAAGACAGTTTCATTAATTCCAAAATAATATAGACCCAGTTCTCTTCTAGTTGAAAAGAAGAATATGGTCATATTGGCAAACATTAAAATACAGTTCTGTCACGAGGAAATTATTTCTTCTCTATTAGTGCTTGTTGATAAGGGGTAGTTTTACTTCATGACCGTACTGTGCTGTAAACATGTACATGAACAGTACTGTTTATTGGTTAAGAAAAGCAAATAAAATACATTTACAGTAAAATGATATTTATGAACATACTGCCTGGCAATCTGGGCAGGCTGCCTAGCATGGCACTTTTATCAGTCTCAACTAATTTGGAAACTCTTCTTCTAAGTACCCAAATCTGGGTTTCCAAAGGAAGTGAGCAGCTGCTACTCCATTTGTAATTAGCCCTGGATAATCAGAAGCTTTGATTAAATAAAAACTACAAATGACTGGTGAAACCCAGCTAACTTTTAGAGCATGAATTCCTTTTATAACAAACCATTTACTCTGAACACAAACCCCTCTCCCCGTGTTAAAAAGAAATAAAAAACCAGTTTTCTGAAACCATCTCTGCCTACAGTTTATGTAAAATGAGAACCAGCTGCGCTTCACAATCTGCAAACAAAACGGAAGCTGCTACCAAATTTCCTAATTAAAATGGAGAAGGCAATCAAAGCAAGACAGATTTGGACCACGATTCTTGAAACAGTTTTCTAGTTCTTAGCCTGATTTATAACCATTATGCAATGTTGCACAAACTGGGCAGAGTACAGGTGAGTAACTCGTGTGGGCTATTCCGTATTTTTCACAACACCGCAGTATACTCTGCAAAACAGGCCAGAACAGAGCTTTTTCTTGCCCAAAAGCTTGTTTTAACAACTTTCCTTTCTTTTAGTAACAAAAGGTTCTAATATGATTCTCCTTTAATACATATGAAGTTTACAAGATCAGACTATAAATTGCACTTTACAGTTTCAGGCAAAATTTCTACTTTGGATACATTCAACTTTCTAAATTGAAGAATATTTTAGTTCAAGAAATGTTTAAGTAATCATTTATCATGCTTATGGCTGAAATTTGCAGGTTTAATACAATCAGTCCTAACACTAAAGTACTTTGCACATACACTTTTATTCAGAGAAGAGTACTTTCAAGGAAAGAAAATATTGACTTCACTAATTTGCTTATTTTTTCAGATGTAAGAGACCTGCACTTAAAACTAATAAGAACAGTTTAATGAAGGGAGTGCTGTCACTCAGGATTACTGAGTCACAGAGTAGCTGAGGTTGGAAGGCATGTCTTTGGATCACCTGCTTCCATTCCTAAGAGATCACCATTCCACCTAGGCTGACATTGGCCAGAATGACACCAAGGCACTGAAATCAAGATGACAACGCAAATTTCACGCACCAGAGAGTGAGAGAAAATTTTGAATAAGAGGTGGAGATGAATAAAAGATCTTGCTCAAGAAGATCTTAATGCATCTCCTGTCTAATACTGCAAACAGTAAATACCACCCAGATGAAAGGCAAAAACTCTGCTCCCTAGGATGGTTTGTGCTTCTCTCCTACCAATCTACTTAAAAGAGATTGCCTCCCCAAGGTCTCTGCTAGAGAATCTTGTTTTTGTCTGGAGTGAAACATCAGAATCCTTCTGTTTAGGAGCTGACTGGATTATGTGCATTAGTTTATCATCATCACAGAAACGCACTCATAAATCTTACTGCAATGTCATTACAATAAGATGTTCTGATTACGTGTTATTAAAGCAGATGCTGCCATCTGCACTGTAGTGGAATAAAAATATGATTCTTTATAATCAAGAAACTCTTGGCAATTATTTTCCCCTGTCCAAATATGACTTCTGAAATTAAATTCTGGTTGAATATTGTGCAAATTGGATATAAAATTGCTTTTTTTTGTATGGGCAGTACACACAGAATAAGAAGGCATCCCCAAATAAGTCACCTCTGAATGCAGAGACCAACCAGACTGTTGTTTTCAGAAGAGGATAAAGTAAAACAGGAGTTCCCATACTGTAAGTGCTGGAAATCCTATTTAGAATGCAGCAGCTTAGATTTATCTTTAGTAATTGCTTTAACTGCTACACAATCTGTTGATCCAAAAGAGTATGAAGACTTAACCAACAAGTGAATCATTCCCTATGAATATTCATGCACGTTACTTTGCTCTAATGACAACAACTCTCACAATCAGCCTTTGATAAGCAAGACCTGTAACAGAGGCATCCTTTGGACCTGTCTTTTTCTTCCACCCAGAATGTCTTGACTTTGAGCCTGCACTCTGATTTCACCCCTGTAGACTAAATCAAGATTTGGTTGAAGGAGAATCAGCTGATCTGTTCTCTCCAAATTCACACCTGCTTCAGGAAACCATCATCAACTTAGCACCATTTCCTTGGGTGATATGCAAAACGCTTCCCATACAATCACCAGTTCATACTTGCAACTTTTTGGAAGCCAGATCCATTATTTACCATTCAAGGAATGCTGTCTGGCACATACCATCTGGTCACCATCAAGTTTTTCATCTTTATCCCTTCATAAAGTGCTTTATTTTAACCTGTATTCAATTCTCAACTTTTATCTTCAGCTCCTTCAGGTTTTACCTGGGAAACTCAGCTAAACAGAGAAACACACACTTTTATGTGGATATGAAATAAATATTAGAATATATTTTATATATTACATACACAGAGTTGAGAAAACCACTAATGGCTCCCCATTTGTTTGTTGGTCACCTGACAGAGAAATAATGCCCAGTCGTATGCATTTGAAGATAACAAATGTTCCTTTTTGATCAGTATGAAAACATACAACTCTTTCCCCTAAGCAGGTTTCAGTCACATGTTTTCTTATTAAAAATAAGATGGAAACAAAGAGGTAACCAATGCTACAAGGTCACAGAGACTGCAAAAAAAAGTCATGCTAGAGCATAAAGGCAGAAGCATCTAGCCACAAGAAAAAAAGCACTTTAATTTTGTTGCTTAATGTGCATGTATGTAAAAGAAGAACTAAAATACTGTAAAAGGTGTGACAGGAAGAAATTCAACCTGTCACAGTTTATCAAAGGCACCATGTCAGAGCTGGTGCTCAGACAAAGTTAAAAAACAGATTGTGCAATGGTGGGAGTCTCAGTTTCTTCAGCTCTGCAAAGTCACAGGTGAGTTCATAGCACTGGATACACAAAAACAAACTGGAGGAAATTTAAAGAATTAAAAATAATTCACTGCTAAAAATTTCCACTTTTTTTTGAACTGAAGAAAACTTATTTCATACACATCTACAGAACTCTGGTAACTGATCAAGTGTCCCTCCAGGGACAGACACTGCTGCTCAACCCTATTCAGCAGCTTCTGAGAATGTCAAGATTATACCTAAAGAACTTGAAATGGTCTCTGGGGATGAGATGGCAAACAGATGGTAAACCTCTTCAAAGATTTGAATGATGCAATTCCACTGACAGAAAAGTGACTTCTGAAGGTCCTAACCTACAGCCCTAAGCAATGTCATCTTCTGCTGCATTACTATTTCTACACTAGTGGGTATTTCTGGAAGACACAGAAAAGCCTTTCTTGGTACAGCATGTTCAATGACAACATTTGCACCTATACTGAGTGACCATTACTGTAGAACACATTTCTTTATTCATCATTCTCTGTTTTGCTAAACACTAAACCATCGTATTAATGACTTCTAAAGCAAGGAGATGGTTTCATTCTATTCCTGCAAATATCTTTTTTGGAGGAAGGGAGCATGAAGAAGGTGGATTTTTTGCTAATCCCTGAGGCTCTCTTTTACCTATATGAACATAGTCTTTTGCTGAACTTACCAGGTTGAGGCTGTTTGAGCTCAAACAAATCCTTAGCTGTAGGGAAAATGAACTAAGTTTCCGGTCTGCCTCTGAGTAGTCTAATAAGAGTGAAAGTAGTGTCTAGGGATGAGTGCCTTGTAGGGTTTTGTGGGAGCTTGTTTATTTGTTTTGAAGAGAGAGACCGGAAAGAGGCAAACAGGAAAGAAGTTAGGTAAATGAGGGCCAGAAGCAGAGCTGCACATGAAAATACCAAGGGCTGGCTCACTCTCTTTTGTTCTGTTTCATTTCCCCATCTTTTGCACTCAGAGGACATTCTCCCTCTTTCCTGCCTGTTTGCTGACACCATCAAAGTGTTCAGGGAGGTGGCTCTTAAGGTCTCCACTCTACACTTTTTCATCTGTTCTCTTCCCATTCTGCACACAAACACCCTCTACCACATGAAATCACGTTATGGTGCCTTAGAGCCTGCACAGTCTGACAAGACAAGCTGAGAGACTCTTTGTAACAAGCATGACAGCAAACTGGGGGAACTGATCCAAGAACCCAGAAAGCACTTCCCTGCTCTGTGCTTACACCAACACATTCACCCTTTCTTTACACACACACCCACCCCAATTGCTTTTTCACATTGATGGTACCACGTTAGCAAAGATGAAGTGAGATCAGATACAGGAGGAATGAGAGGAAGATAGTGCTTATTATCACATCTTTACCTATTCCTTCCCTACTTCCTGTCCTCCCTGCTTATCCTCATGTGGATAGGGTGGCTGGAGTGAAACCAAGATGGTAGCAGCAGTGTCCTCTGCCACCATCCCTCTGCTTCCTGGGACAGGAGATGAAAGCAGCAAGGGAACATGGAATCAGGGAACAATGCTCCCAGCCCAGTTCCTTCCATGCTTCAGTCACACAGATTAGCCAGTTTCTGCCCCCTCCCTTTAATTTGGGCTTTCTGTGGGCAGAGTCCCAGATGTGTGATAGATAAACTGCTATATGTTTTGTCAAGACTCTTGGTCATTACCTGGCTTAGGTAAATACAGCATTAAAGTTTTCAAAAGTGATGCTAACATTAGTTCAGAAGAGTTATAAGCCAGTCATGTGTCTCAACAACAGATATAAACTTCAGCAGTCAGTGGCAAGGCTAGTCTTGAGCTAACCCTCAGTTTAAGTCCTGTTACTGGGCACTTGAAATTATTTTATACATTACAAATTATATTGTTATTTTTCTTACTTATTATTTTTCCTCTTATTCTGTTATCAAGCTATGATAGTCCTCAAGACAAATCTTGAGGACTCCAAAGGTTCTTTGGAATTCTCCCTCTGCTCTAATTTACACTGTGTTTCCTTCAGTTTCTAGAGGCCCTTACAATTGTTCCCAACCGAATTATGAGCAAGTGGACAAAAAACCCTTAACATTTGAAAAACAACACATATTTCCTTAGGTTTATCCCAATTTGTCCTTTCACTTTCCTAGTATACTGACTTCTAGTATTTCTCCACTGGAAGCATAGAAGGAAGTATAAAGATTAATTGGTTTTAAACAAGTTCATACAGCAGATCTAAGGAAAAAACAGGAATACAATCAAAGTAAATCAATAAACCTGGAAAGCTGAAATTCTACTTTCCTTGCTCTCTCATCTACTCTTTCCACATTTCCATACAAGTTTCAGATTTAGGTCATTCATGCACTTGTTCACATATTCCTCCTAAAAAAACCCCAAAGCAACCCCTCCTCAGTGATTCCCCTCTTACCACAACCCTAAAATTAAAAATCTGAAATTGCGAATTACCTTTTTTGGCTGTGGAAACACAAAGTGTTGCACATGCAAATCTTCAAAAGCACAAGATGCACTGCACCTACGCACAGTCAGACCCGCAGTTGCTGACCTACCAAGCTGATACTTAGCACCTTATTTTGCCCCATGCAAAGCTGAACAAAGACGATACACAAAGGAGTGTGGTTCCTCATCCTTCTTGCAAATGTCGAAGGGAGGTATTTTTATCATAGCAGCATGATAACATGAGTGCTGGCCGATGGAACTGGAGATGACTTGACATCTCCTCATACTCTTACCTCCCTTATCTCTGCACTGCTCAAACAGCCTGCAACAGACAAGTTTCATCTTCCAGCTGCTTTTTTGCCAAACATCTTTTGAACGATCTTATTCTCCTTCCGTGACGACCCACATACCTCTTTTTTATAGTTAATTATCAAATACAGCCTGGGGAGGAGGAAAGGGGGGCCCCACTTTAGAGAGCTTGGCTGCAGCTGGATGTCATTACTGGCAGCACTTGCCGAACCCTCTGTTCTGCACCAGTAGAGCGCTTTATTTACTGAACTGCCAGCAGAACTCAACTTTCGGAGCTTTGCTCGCTGCGAGAATAAATATTTAACTTACAGGAGCCGCGTCTATTTAAAAGTCCTGCTCCCGGCAGGATGGAGCGCCGGACTTTGCAGCGGGGGCGAGGAGGGAGAAGCAACAGGCACTGCGTTCCCAGCGCGGCGGGGCCGGGAATGGCCCCTATTTAAACACGGGCCGAAGCGCCCCACAGCCCGCCGAGCCCGCGCCCCGCTGACCTGCTCCTGATCCTGATCCTGCTCCTGCTCGGCGATGCCTCCGCCGCGCCGGGACGGCCGGGAATGCCGGGTCCGCGCTCCGCCGCCTCCCGCGCCGAGGGGACACCCGGGAGCGGCCGAGCCCCGCGGGCGGCTGCGGCCGGATCCTCCCACGCAGACGGATCCCGATCCCGATCCTGATCCCAAGCCCGACCCGACCCCGGCGCGGCTCCGCTCGGGGCCGCGGCCGCCCCCACGTGACGGCGCTTGGCGCTCCGGCCCCCCCGCGCGGGCAGGTGCTCCAGGGAATTCCTGCGCCAGGGAAAGGCGCTGGACAACTTGCTCCCCTCGTTATTACTGGGAGTAGAACTGCTGATCAAAACTTTGCTGCTTTAAGAAGGGCTACCAGGCTTGTTTTTGGCGCATGTTCCTGTATCCCAGGGTTTTCTAGGATATCACAAACTTCATGTTATTAACTGAGAAAAACACTACTCCAAAGATTTAAATTTCAGGTATTTCTATACCTAAGGGGCTTCTGACCTACTTTAATTCTACTAGTAAAATAACAGCGTAGGTCGTTTATATTGTTATAACTCTTTTATAGCACACCCCCGTTGATTCCTGCTTAAAAATTATTCTCTAATGCTCCATTTATGATTGTAAAAATCTCTAGTACAGGAAGTCTCCCAGTGTGCAAACATTAAACAAAAACACATTCAGGAAGTGTAGATTTTTTTTTTTTTTCTATTTCTAGAGATTCCAGGATTGCTTATAGAAATAGGACAAATGCTGCACGTTTTGGTCATTGGGAGTTCTCTGGTCACTTGGGGTGCCTTGCTGATCCAAAATCTGATAAGGGCTTCTGTTTACCAAACAGTGCTATACTGACACAGCTCTTCACGGCAGTGCCGAGTTCTTCTGATGATGTCAGTTTTCTATGGAGCCGGCTAAACAAAAGTAACCATTTAGCAGAAAGTGAGATAAAGAGTTTCCAGTCACATATACAATGTAATTAACACGGACTTCTCACTATTTGTGGAGTGGTTGCATTTCAACCACCACAGTTTGCTGTCCTCCTTCTGTGGTGATGTTGTCTTTCACCTAAATAGTTTAAGCATGTCTAGTATGCATGTTGCTTTAATGTAATTTTGTTACTTATAACAATTCTCTTCAGTTTTAGAATCTCTTTTTGCCTAGAGTAAGAATCCAGTACTTTTGGAATATTAAAATATCTTGTTCCCTCTTACCAACTGATCCACTCCCCAACCTTGGGAAGAATTATGTATTATTTCAGTTTTGTTTTAAACTCACACGTAACACCAAGACTGTGAATCACATATGAGATATTCCAGATAAAGGACTGGACCTCACATGCAGAGCAAACATGCCCAAGGTGGGAGAGGGAGAAAACGGGAAGTGAAGTAGAATGCCTTTGAAACATCTCTGAACATGCTAAAGAATAATTTAAACTGGCAGGGATCCATGGACTGTGTATTAATTTGGCTTTTGAACTTTTCTTGTCTTTCCTCTCAGCTTTGAGGTAGTCATCTTAAATAAGTCAGGTAGAGGAGTGGTGAAAATTACAGTGGTTGATAGCATTTGCGTCTTTCATAATACTGATACCAAAAATTATTATATAGCACTGCTTCTCGAGTATCGTTAAATCACTCAGGACAGAATCAGTGAAATTTAGAGCAATCCAGGCAAAGCTGGAACTCTTTTCAACACCAGCCTGGTTTCCCCTCCTGTTCCTCAACTCACTGGAGGTCTAGGAGAGGTGTCTGAACAACTTTTCACGTGACACAAGCAGCACCTGGGACCTCATTTACTCTGCTATGGCTGTGTAGGGTTGTTACCTCCTTCCTTGTTTATTCCTGACCCGGAGTTGTCCAGCCCCTGCTGGTACATGCTGTACTCCAGAGTTTCGCTGGGAGAAGCAGTGTCAGCCAGTGCATGGCAAGGCGAGCATGGCCTTGCCCTCTTGCTGTGCAGGGGAAGGGCCTGGAATGGAGAGGCTCTGCAATTACTGCCACTCCCTTGGGAAGCACAGGAAGGAGTGGAGGGAGGCTGAGCAGCATAAGCCAAGCACAGGACACAAGCCACTGTCCCACTGCTGCTGCTGCAGTGTTCATGTGTCATGATTTTACAGTTCTGTTCCCAGATTGTTTGGCATAATATAACTGCATCGCCAGAAAGCAGAGAGAATCCTGATTTTGGGGTGTGTTTAGCTTGTTGATCCTGTCTATCCTTTTTAATATCATCGTAATAAGCGAATTAGTTCTGAATTATTTATTCTCTCTCAGTGTAGCGGGTTCCAGAAGCACCCCCTCAGCTGTCCTGGCCTCTTGGCTAATTACCATTCCAGAAGTGCCCCCTTCAATAAGAGTGGTTTGTGTCTTTGCTGCAGTGGTGCAGACCCATGACTGTCACAAAGCTGGCATTGTGTTAAGTCTTTGCCTCTCTTATGCTACAATGAAGTTTATTCAGGGAGAGCAGAATCATCCTTCTCGGAAAAGACCTATGAAAAAAACAAGTTAGGAGCCCCAAAGAAGAGCATTGATGGATATTGCTTAACTGACCATCTCCATTTCTTCAGTCTCAAAACCCATGGTTATCTGTGAGAACCCACATGTTGTGCTCTGACAGTTTATCTTAATTAGCTATAATGACCAGGGTTTATTTTTATGCTGTTAAAACCTGTTGAGCAGAACTGTCCAAATTTCTCTTCCTCAGTGTCACAGTCCCATCATAGGTCCCTTTGACAATAGTGGGAGGCACGGGGTTTCAGTTCAGGCCATATTCCTGATCCTACAAGTGTGCCTGAATGGTGCTTAGTCTTACGTATCCAATGGTTCTTTCCTTGTGCTGCTTGGCCCGTTACTGGATTGTGCAGAAATGTGGCCAAATATCTGATAGTCCCTGAAGAACAGACACTTAGATTTAGACTCTAAATGGCTGTGCTCCCTGGATAGAAACCTGTGGCTCTAAGGCAGGAAATAAAAAAAATCATGCTTTGGTACACCAATTTTCAGTGTGTTCCAAACTGCTGTTATATTTGCTGAAAGGTTTTTATAAAGCTTTAGTTTTTCTGTTTATGAAGGAGAGTAAATTAGCTACAACTAATGTAGTCTAAATTCTGTCTCAACCACTCAGATATTTTAGTGTCAATTTATTCAAGAATTCTTGCAAGAGGTACCTAAGATCTCACATCCTTTATCAAAAGGTTTACTCCAAGAAAACCACAACAAAGATTTGTCACATTGTGGTTTCATTGCTGTCTCCGAATCTCAGTCCTCATAGACTGCAGGCTATGAAACTCCAGCATTAAAACAGTGAATAAACATTGTGATGCAGGACTAGGAAAGCTGCAAGACTATGTAATCTCTTGTTTTTGGGGAAAAAAAAAAGTGACCCATTGAAATGCTTTAATGTAAATGTGGTTAAATCAGCTGTAGACAGGAAGTAATGCATTGGAGAATCCTTCCCCATTGACTCCATGCAGCTAATCCATTCTGTCTAATTAGAAAGTGTAGTCTGCCTTATCTTTAGCAGAGATTTGTGGCCAGTCATGTTACCAATTTCCTCTGGCAAGGTGCACAACCTTTTCTTACCCTTTGAAAAATTTTTTTAACTTATGGCAAGTTAACTAGTGGTATGGTTTTTTTTGTTTAGTTTTTGTTTTTGGGGGTTTTTTTTAGTGATTAAGATATGCATATTTTGTTTTGGTTTATTCCCCCCTATAATTATTTGGTGGATTTCATTTGAAATATTCAGGATACGAGTTTAAATTAAGGTATTTTGCCTTTACATAAAAGTAGAAATTTTGGATTTACAAAATAGGAAATTGAAATTTTCATGAGATTTTGCAGGATAGCTACAGTTACTTGATATGAAAACAGAATTTATTGCTTTTTTTTTCCTCTGTCATCGTTCAGAGCATCATCTGTTCTGTAGCATAACACATGGCAAAAAAGTCTTCTTACTAGGACAGATGAAATACACTTAAAAAAAATCCTTAATATGCATATAATTTTGTCAGAGAGTACTATACTTGTTGAGCACTTTTGGGTTTTTTTTCCTCATCTTCTTTTTGTATTCTAGAAGCTTTCATGGACACATGCAGTCCTTAAAAAAGGCTTTCAGCAACGTATTGTTGCTTTTGTTCAGCATTTTTTAAGATTTTTAAACAAGCCACTGATGTGGCCGCTTGCTGTGGTCGAAATTCCACCTGAGACAGGTGGAACGATCCAAATTTAGGTGGTGCTGCGACAAGGACTTGGCGCCATCTCGCGTTCAGCTTTTAAATCACACGAGCGTCGTCCTGAGAATTTTTGGGCCGAGCGCTCTTGGCTCCCAGGTGAACACGCCTGCCCATGTTGAGGCATTTTATAAATCCTGGGGTAAGCAAGCCTGCCTAGGCAAACCGAGAGCTGAGGGAGGGCAGCTGCAGTCTTTTCAAGGCAGGCACAGCTGTTTATAACATCTGCATTTGCACTCACCCTCAGGCAAACGCCTCCCCATGGCAGCTTGGAAAAGAAAGAGTTTATATTGTCTGTTGCTGCAGGTGTGTGTAGAGAACACAGTCCCGTGTAAGCTGTTATTGCGTCTCCCTTGGTGAGGCAATATTGAGTCATGGGACTTGTTTCAGTCACAACATTGGGGGGTTTGATACTTGTCTAAATGTGTTGCATTAAAAAATAGCAGAAAAAATATGTTAGAAAGTTTTGTGGGTTGTGTAATGTGTTATTAAGCTGTTTCTTGACTGAAAAGTTATCTGTTGTTCTATCATCTCTTCAGAAAGTCTGCCAGTCAGCATTTGGGTTTGATTCAACTAAGATTTTTTTTTGTTGTAAGATATTTCTTATTGAAAAATACACGCAAAATCCTGTACCTTCAAACCTTCGGAGAGACTGTAACAGCAGAAAAACTCCAAGCTCACCTTACCTGCAAGCTTTGAGGCTGGAGACAAGTAGGAATTGTGTCCACTCTTTTTTCCCAGATGACGTCCGTGGTCACTGCCGGCTGTGGCTGTGGCCGTGGCTGTCACACAGCTCTCTTTCTCACAGTCGCACAGACAGATGCAATAAGTCATGCCTCCACCTGGGCTCCCGAGGCAGCCCCTGGGCAGCTCTGGCCGATGCCCCTCGGTGCTGTGGTTCAGGCTGAGAGCACAACCCACCCTGCGCCGGCTCGGCTGCAGGAATGAGCCGTGGTGTGTGACTTGTCACAACTCTCAGGCCGGGAAGATTAGCTTAAGCCACTTTCATCGAACCTCGACAGGAGCCAGAGCAGACAAGGTCAGCTCCTGTGACTCAGCTGATACGCAGGAGCTCGGTCACATGCCTGAGCTCTTGGGCCGTTTACTGGTCAGCTTTCTTTTGGTGTTTGCTGCTGTTTGCTGTGTGACTTCACAGAGCATGAGTGATACTTTCTGGGGAGATTAAAGGAAGTTGCTCAGTTACATAACTGAGTCTTTGTTGATACAGGTCTTGAAATTATCTTAAGCGTCGCTTTGAAAGCATTCATTAAAGCCTATTACCAAAAAAACCCCACCAAAAACCCAGCCCCAAACCCCAACCCAACAACAGAAAGAAGCACCAGGTCCCTATCTCTAATGCTTGGCTTGGACCCAGTAGCTGATAAGGTACATGAGTGTACCACGGCTTGCAAGGCCTGGAAATTATGAGTAATTAACCATGATTGACAAATCAGCAGGAACTCCTGGATTTACAGGTTCTCTGGGGACACGTAGCCTGGTTTTGCACAATACAGGTTTCCTGTCAAAGAACGCTTCTTTACTCTTTCTGTAATCTGAATTGTAGCCATTTCCCCATTTCCTTTGCTCCTTTCTCTACATTCGGAGATAAACTTGGTGTTTTTCTGAGTCTTGATCTGGCACCTAAGGCTTGTTTTGTTTATCCACCAGACTGTAGGTTTTCAGCAGTTCTCCACTCTTAGAGCTTTGTGGTTTGCTTTTTTTTGCTTGCCTTTTTTTTAAGTAAAAAGTGTCTCTTCTCTGTGCCCTACCTTTGAGCTGTAAGCCTGTTTTGTAGGTGACTGCCCACATCCTGGCCACTGTACTTTCATTAGATTTTAGAAGTTACCAGGAAAATGTCTCCTGATATATTTTTACTTTTTAAAAATTAACTAGTGTAGGAACTGGACTACAACTTGGGGGTGGAAGATACACAGCCTTCACACACCTTTATACCACCTCGGGACTGGAGCTGGTGGGGAACCAAGTTAATGACCAGCACAAGCTCTCTCAGAAGGGTTGTTTTTAGCTTGATCTCAGTTCCACAGCTGCAGGAGTTTTGATTGACTCTGAGAAAACCTGTGTTTCACTGCCAATGACCCCTGAATCCTATTGTGATTTCACACTGATTGCATCTATCTAAGCCTCTAAAGAAACTAGTCTCTGTCTGAAAACTAAAACTTTTCTTCTGGACTTTGCCATCATTTCTGTTAGTTCAAATAAAACCAGATTTATTCATAGAAATAATTATTTTTGAGCACTGTGAATTTTGACATTTGAGCAGTCAGCAAGCCTTTCCAGGTAATGTGCAGTTTAATTTTTTTACACAGATTCAATCTCAAATTTAAGATGTATATTTTACTGTGTGTTATCTTAACTTATTATTTTATTCTTCACAGCTTCTTAATGTGAGTTGTATTTGTCTTGTTATATTAATTAGTACTTGGGAGATTCTGTCTCCCAAAAAATCCTCTCTGAAGAGGAAATAACTATGGTCAGCCAACTTTATCGTGGATCTGATATTTGTTTTAGTAGAAGTGCTCTGCTGTAGATATGGAACTAGATTTTTTTGCATGTTTATTATCACCATGATCCTTATTTTCTTCCTAATATGAATTTATGTCCAGCCAAAAGGACTACTTCAGTATAAAAAACTTGCTGGTATGATAATGGCTGTATTTCTCTCATAACTATAGATTAAGACAGTGACTTTCTGCATCCAAACCTGAATTGTCGCTCATGGATTCAGCCTCAGAAATGTTTCAATTTTTGCCACTGTAAATGATTTTTTCCCTGCTGTTAAGATCTCTTCTGTGCTTTTTAGCTGAAATATTCAGGAAAACGTTCACTCTTTTCAGGCTCCTTTAAAGATCTCTTTTGGCCTTAAAGCCTGGTTCACCATCCAGAGAGAACCTAAACCACTGACTTTATTCAGTGCAGTTGTACACAGATGAAATATTTGTTTCCCTGAAGTAATGGAATGACTAAGGACAGGAATTTAGCTTCTCCTTTGTTTTGCTTGAGCACGGTCAAATATCAGGATCCTCTTTCTGTGTACCTACCACATTCCTTTAAGAAAAGTATTCATATCTTGTTTATGAGCATTCCTCACTGTTTTTCTGGTTAGTCAGTGATGTGATGATGTATTTCCTCACCAAATAGCCAAACAGATTTTTTTTTTAGCATAGACACAAACAAGGGTGAAATTAAAAGTGATGTTTATAAATACTAATACTTACAGTGTTGACATTAATTTGGTGTTGTGATGAGTATCAGACAAATACAATGACAGCAACAGTTAATATAAATATTTCACCAAAAAGTTTTCTTCTGGACATGATAACCTTCCTTGCCCTCTGGTTCCATTAGAGGGAGTCAGTAAAAATCATGTCTAGTAAGAAAACTGCAACTTAATTGTGCCAGCTGGATTTCAGTGCTGCGCTCTGACTGATAAATCTATGGAAGTTTAAGTTGCAGAATTAGCTGGGTGGTGGCAGGTGGTGAGAACTCAAATGTTTTATTTTAAAAAGGTTAGATCTCTTCTGTTTTTCAAGAAAAAGATGGTGCTGTTAGGAAATAAGCTTAAGATACGTGGCTGTAGGGTTCTGATTTCACCTGGAAAACTAAAATGGCTCACATGAATTGATTTGTATTTGTACACTTGTGTACGTGCATGTCAAAACATAAGCATACAAGTAAATAACTGTTACCAACATAATAAGAAATTATTTGTTTGCAAGACTCACTAGGAATGTAATTGTACCAAATATGCAAGGAGAATGTGAATATGTTATTTTTCTTATGATACCAATTCCATTGGGGAAAAAGAAGGATCTGGGGTAGCCTGGAGGCTGTTTCAGTTTGTCTACATAAAAGTTTTGTAAACTTAGAGGAATACATTTTGACTTTACTGCTGTCATTAATCCTGAAAATTTATGTTTTCATTTTATGGCCAAACACTTGAGTAAGAAATGCATTTTTTCCGGATGTACTGATTAGCTTTCGAAATGGGGGAGCAAACAAGAAATTGCTAACATTCAGCAAAATTCTTTTTTGCTAGAAAGATTACTGAAGTAGAACTTTTTTTGAGACCCTCATAGGAGGTTATGTTTTCCACAGTGATGCGCGTTCTGCCCACACTTCAGAGGTGATTGCTTCTGGGACTGAAATATCTGATTTCAGATGGTATCCTCATTTTTTTTGGGATGTATATGAAGAAGAGCTAAGGTTTACATCAGACTTTGTGCCTTTTCTGTCAAAGCTGTTTTTACCAGCTGTACATGTGGCACTGGAGAGCTGGCGTTAAAGCAGCATCTTGCAGACATATTAAAATTGCTTTTGGAAAAATGCACTGTGAGCATAAAGCCAAAGTAAATCTTTGTAGCTCTTCTAAGGAGAGCCATCCGTCTGCTTGGAACAGATATTGATTTCAAATCGAGCCTGTGCACAGGGAATTATGTTGACACTTTTATCTTCTAACCCTCAGCTGAAGTAAAAGGACAGTGATAATGGCAGCAGTATAAGGCTAGGCCTTTAAAAGAAAAAGAAGTTGGTCAGATGTATTGTTTAAATCAAATACAGCACATGTGTTGTTTAAATTAAATAGTCTGAAAAATCTATAATAAAACCTCACAAAAGCACTTAATTCTTTCTGGGTATTTGTTAACGATTACAGATAGTTTCAGGAGTTGCATGGGAAGTACAAAATACAAGTGTTGTTCCCAAAAATACTGTGTAGAGGATTACTTATAAAATAGTATTCAGATAACAGATAAATATGTAAGAAGTTCATGATCTGAGTCATCCCATTAACAGTTAGTGTTCAGATATTGGATGTTTTCTCTTTCCAGTTAATTAAGAACAGGAAAATTATGATTAACTTTGAGGTCACAGAACAACCTAGTGTAGGAATCCTCTATTCAAATGATCTTTACTTGGACATCCTAATGAAAATATGGTTTCTAATGCATCAAAAGATGGGACAAGGGAACATAGGTAAGAGTTATAAAGTGATCTATTCTTCAATGATTTTATGCCAATCACATTTCAAAGCAAATGAATGCAACATCAGATCACACAGACTGAGCATCCCATATAAAAATACAGAAAGATTGGTCTAGTTGAGTGATTTTTGTCAGTTTTGGAGCTTCACCAGTTTCCAGAAGGGGCACAGATCCCTAGGAGTGATTTTTGTCAGTTTTGGAGCTTCACCAGTTTCCAGAAGGGGCACAGATCCCTAGGAGTGATTTTTGTCAGTTTTGGAGCTTCACCAGTTTCCAGAAGGGGCACGGATCCCTAGTGAGAAAATAGACCCCTGATAATATGTTCATTTTTCTCAGTTAATTTCTCAGGATGGCTTAGGTAGTGCCCCAGGGACTGCTGCCCTTCTCTGCAGGTAACTGCTGTTGTGGCCTGCTAAACCTGCCAAAATGCAAGGTTGCTCAAACCAATATTGTCTCTGACAGTGGAAATTGTTAGCCTCCTGTCACTGAAAATTCCTGAGAAGGAACTCTCTGTGCCAAGGCTCAGACAGAGCCTTGTAGTCAGAGAATTTTCTGATGTCTAACCTGATTGCAGTTTGAATTATTTCTGTCCATCGGTGACACGGGGGACAGATGCTTCTCTTCTGCTTTACAAAAAAATTTCTACATATTTGAAGCCTGGGATTCTTTTGTAATTGTGAAAATCATTCCTACCTAACTGTGGCTCTTTGCTCTTTCTCTTACTGAATTATGTCCCTTTTTTTATCCCTGATCATTCTTCAGATTAATTCTGGTAGAAATGAGTTGGCCAAAAATTGAGTCTTTAACAAGAGCCAGACTGGGAAAGTTGATTTAGCACACAGAAAACACCACTGAGGCAGCAGGAACTAGACATGACTGCAGAGACTCAAGGCAGCTGAGCCTCTGCTCGCCTGTGTTCATTAGAGATTTTGCTGTCCTCTTCATGAAAGTGGGAGAGGGGAATATGCTTCAGTGTGTGTGTATCAACCTCAATTTGAGCTCGCAGTTTGAGAAAAATTGCAGCTTAAAAATGACTACTGATCCTGTAAAGTCAGGAATGATAGAGCAATATTGTATGGCTATGGTTTTGTTTTGAATTCAGAATAGAGTTACAGGTGAAAACAATTGTGTTTTTCCCTACCCATGGTCAGAAATACCAGAGTATGGGGGTTATTTAACATAGGTGTAATTTTCTTTACAGGCAGGTATAGTCCCAACACATTCTAAAGTGGGTTATTTCTACTGCTGCTCCCAAAATCTGGATCTTTCAGGCTGTCATTACTTGGATGACAACAGTGTTGGGAAATAGAAAGCCAGGTCACAGTCTACTAGGAGCTCTCAAAAATTAGTCACCTCAGAAGTATTTACTTTTTGAGATATACTTTTTGAGATACTTCTGAAGGTCTATCCAATAAAACCTTTTCCTTGTTCTCCTACTCTTAAGAAACAGCTCAAAAAGCCAAAAGAAAAGCCCTGGTCTTGTAATCACGGAGCAGGGACTGACTCACTGCATGGAGTGAGTCCCGCTGAGAAGTCAGCCCTAAGTAAAAAGGAAAAACAGGTATTTATCTATAATAAATATGACACTTGCATAGGGAGCAGTTAACAGGTTTTTTAATTAACCTTTTCCACACAAAGACTTTACTTGTTCAAAATTATTTTATGAGGAGTTTCAAAAAACAAATGTTTTTGAAATATTTTTGCAATAATAAATTCCAAACCAAATCAAACCCATGGTTTCTGCTGTCAGTACAAACAGCAGGAATGAAGACTGAGTAACACCCAGATATCAGCAGTAAAACTTTTTTAAGACTCTCTATATACGTGTATATGTGTGTGTGCAAAACACATATATTTACACATATAGCATTGGAAAACATTGAGAAAATCATAGATCAAACCTACTCCTAATATTGAGAATCCTGCTGTAATGGGCATGTGTGCACCCTCGCTTTATGCTTTGTGTATAACCTCCAGACGATCTTATTTTTGCATCACTGAGTGCAAGATTTTTTATTTGAAATAAACTGCTAGTTTCAACCACAAGAGAAAAATGTTACACGTATAAGAAAAAAAATGAAAAAAACCCTTCAATATTTGTCTTTTTTTGTAGGTGTTTTACCATAACCCACAGTAAGAGGTTTTCTAATACATCTTGTTTCTTAGGGAAACTCCCTGCAGGATTTACTAATTCTTGTGCATAGTCAGTTAATTAGTCTTACTGCTACAAATATCAGCAACTATTAGCAATGTTTTGTTTTCCTAAATGCCCTGTGCAGTTGCAGTAACGATGCCACAGAATTTTATGGCATGTTTAATAGAAAAGGTCAATAAAGAGAGGTGTCAGGTCCTGCACTGGGTCACAACCACCCCAGGCAGTGCTACAGGCTTGGGGATGAATCTGGAACCCTGCCTGATGGAAAAGGACCTGGGGATGCTGATCACCAGTGGCTGAACATGAGCCAGCTGTGCCCAGGTGTCCGGGGAGGCCAATGGCACCTGGCCTGTACCAGCAATAGTGTGGCCAGCAGGACCAGGGCAGTGACTGACCACTGTACTGGGCACTGGTGAGGCCACACCTCGAGTGCGGTGTCCAGTTCTGGGCCTCAGAATTCAGGAAGGACAATGAGCTGCTGGGGTGAGCCCGGAGAAGGGAATGGAGCTGGGCAAGGGTCTGGAGGACAAGTCCTGCGAGGAGCAGCTGAGGGAGCTGGGGATTTAACCTGGAGAAAAGGAGGCTCAGGGGTGACCTTATCACTCTCTACAACTGCCTGGAAGGAGATGCAGGGGAATCAGCCTCTTCTCCCAGGTAACAAGTGACAGGAAGAGGAAATGGCCTCAAGCTGTGCCAGAGGATGTTCAGGCTGAATATTAGGGGGAATTTCTTCACAGAAAAAATTATCAAACATTGGAATGGGTTACCCAGGTAGGTGGTGGATTCATCACCCCTGGAGGTTTTTAAGGAAAGGCTGGATGTGACACTCAGTGCCATGGTCTAGTTGTCATGGTGGTATCAGGTCAAAGTTTGGACTCAATCTCAGGGGCCTTTTCCAACTTAACTAATTCTATGATTCTCTATGTTCCTTTTTCTGGGCTTAGAGGTCAATATGGTGCAAGTATGATAAAATGTTATATTCTTATATGCAAAGCAAAATCATGAAAAGTTCAAGTAACTTGAAAAGCCACAGACCCTGATTTTTGCCTTCAGGAGGAGCTATTTCTTCAATATTAAGTGAGCTGTGTCTTAATGTTTTCAGTTTGCAGTTTCTTTACTAAGCTTCCATGCATGTCTCTGCAGGTTTGTCCTGTGACTGGAGATGAGCAGACAAGGTGGGAAACAGCACACAGGGAAAAACATGCGCTGCTACAGAGCAGGAAGACAGCAGGCATGCAACAGCTGCATTGCTTAGTGATAAACCCATCTGTAATAAACCTGTAATTTGTGTTTTTCTTATACAGTGGCTGCTTGCATGAATGCTAAAACAGGCTCTCATCCTCCAAATCCAGGCATGCAGAAATGAAGAAGAAATAGAGAAAGGAAGATTATTTTCTGACAGAGAAGCTTATCTCTGATGGGCACTGTAAAAATAATCCTAGTTATACTGGCATAATTTACACCCTGCTCCTAACATCAAGATCTGCTGTGCTGCTAAGTTGCTTTTAGCTTACACAGATCCTTGACATCCACAAAATCCAAATAAGAAAGCACACAGTTGTCAGAAAGCTTAAATTCATCACACAAGTGTCAATAAATCCGAGGAAGATAAAAACATTTCTGTCCATGATAACTCTGATTGCTTCAAGTGTAAACAGGACCTAATCATTGTAGATTATTCTGGTCTGAGCCACCTTTGTGCAGAAGAGATGGCAGAAAGAATGGAGGGCTGGAAAATGAGGAACATCCATGCAATGAAATCCTTATCTCACCATGGGAAGGGGCAGTCGTGATTTAATGTAGGAAAAGGATGAGGTAACTGTAGTATCAGTGAGGAGGTGAGGGACCTTCATCACAACCATAGCACTGAGGGGTGCTGCTTTTGTTAGGAGGATGATGTTCCTGCTGTCAGAGTGGAGGGCATTGAAGTTCCCTCTGAGAGCTGCAGCAAAGCAAAAAAACCAACTCAAGAGGAGGGTTTGAACATGAAAAAACAAAAAAGCCAGTGGTTCAGATGAAACAAGCACATGGAGAAAGTGGAGCATTAAAGGACTTGAATAACAAGGACAGTCATGGATGTTATCTAGATGGCGAATGTAGAGGTCATAAACTCATTTGTGTTTTTTGCTCCTGATGAAGACTTCTCCGTGTTCATCTCCTAGTACCAATGCCATTCCCATGGTAACAATCGTATCATCTACCTGAACTGGAAGTCAATGTCCTCTTTCATACAGTCTTCTCATGGCTTACTACTGCCTTGCCAACAGTGCTTTGTCCTTGCTTTTGGAGACTGCTGTCTTGGAGCAAATTATTCTGCTCAGATATTTATGATTCTTTCCTTTCTGTTTCTAAACGGACAGTCCCTTGTCATCCAGTAGTTAAACAAATGTTTCTCCTGACTTTCTCAAAAGTATCTGCTTGTGTGCTATCAGTTATGAAAATTAATCAAATCACATGTATTTAAGAGATTACCAGGAAGCTGGAGGAGAATGCATGCCATCTTTTTCTTACATGAATGTTAATTGATCAGCAGAACAGAACATATTCACAGACACAACTCTTTCACCTGTGTCACTGCTGCTGTAAGCCCAAGATACTGTTGTCAATACAGTCCACAAAATTCATATGCTATCCCAATCCACAGACCATTTCCCAGTTTATTCCGTGCTGCAAGACCAGCAGCCTAATCTATGTTGTGCTCCAGGGAAAATGTGAGCAAGGCTGAAGGGTTATAAATTTTTCTTTGTGTTTGTCACAGCCCAGGTGAAATGTACGTGCTGAAACTCCCAGAAGAGCGCAGGAATCGGACCATATTTTGGGTTAGAGAGGAACTAAAAATATCCCTGGGGATTAGGAAAAACAAAAGCAGCACAAAAGTTCATCCTTGAAGCTATAAAAGAGAGCAAGGGTGAACCTCAGACTTAAAAGAACTGCCCCACCTCCCGGGGCCAAGGACCTCCCTCAGTGGCCTCCAGCACAATCCTTGTGTGTCGCTGTCTCAGTGGCTCCAAGGATGCCAGCTCCTCTCTTTCCCTCTCTCTTGGGGCTCCATGCAGAGGACGTGGGTCTCCTCATGCTCCTGGGACAGAACCAAGGGATCAGGAAGTAGGGCCCATGTAGCACTTGGCAATGAGAAATTCTCTTATGGAATGCTGGGAGACCTTGTGCAGGCTGGCTGTGTCTCCCTTTCCTGCTGCAGGGATGTCTGGGTGCTTCACACTCTCCTGGGCCACTGTCAGGCACAGGAGGCTTTAATTCATTATGGAGCTTGGATTTCCAGAGCAGCAAGGTTCAGAAAGACCCTGCCTGAATTCTGCCTTGAAATCTCTCTATAGAATAGCAGCTTAGGCTTTCTCTGTTTTGTGTTAGTGTGGCACACAGCACATCCCAAGAATGGCTTTTCTAAAGAACAGACTCAACACATACTTGCATCAAAAGCCTTTATTTCTTAAATAAAGAAAATTACACATCCTTTCCAGTAAAAGACCTCAAAGCATTTCAAAGGTGGCTTGTACCATTTTGTGTTTACGTGTTTGTAATTTTTCAGATGAGGAATAAAAGGCCAAATAGTCAAACCTGCCTTTAACCTGCGGTCACACAGGAAAGCAGTGCCAGCCCACCTTACTTCCAGTCTTTAGCTGTGCATCCTATGGCTTCTGTAACACAGAAGTAATGCTCCAGTCATTAAGGCTGCTTAGAATGATATAGTTCTTTTGCTGAAGGCAGAGTATCACTGTTGCAGCTCAGTAGTCTATACACTCTTAATTGTGTTCTGGAACTCCTTTTCAAAATCATTCCCTGATGTTTGGCTGTTCTGTTGAAGTTATTTTTAAACAGAACAACAACTCTTTCAGTGTAAAAAACAAAATAGGCTTTCTGTAGAAACAGCTGTGGATTGCTTTTCAAGAACCATTATCTGTGGTTTCTTGGGGGGATTTTTTTTGTATGGGTTTTTTGTTTGTTGGTTTGTTATTAAACAGAAATGCAGCTGTCATTAAGACTGACAAAAAGTACAGGCAGTACCTGTATTTCACACTAAAATATAGGGGTTTTTTAACATAATTTAATATTTTTTAACATTATTTTTGAAACAAAAGTACCTGGAGTTTATCTGTAACTCACAAACTTAGGACTGAGCAGTGCCATACCCTCACTTGCACCATTGTGCTCACCTGAACTACCTTTCCTCTACAGGTATTTTCCAGGATGGAAAATAGAGGATAGGATGAGAAAGATTTTGCTGTAATCGATGGAAGTACCTTGAAGCATTGGGAAAAATGTCTCACAACTAGATGCTGAAAGAGACCTAATAAGAAAAAAAAACCCAAAAAACCCTTTAAAAATAGTGTATGGAACAGAACAACTCATCCAGGAGCATTTGTTCTGACACACAAACAGTGATGCACTCAGAAAGGTATTGAAGAGTGGCACCTCGAAGCTGATAAAAATGAATATTTGCAGCTAATGTGCTGGCAGAATCAAAACTGAACCATACAGCTACCTGGATAAGAAATGTGGAATTTTCATGGAAATACTAGAAATTAAAAGACTGAGAACAGTCTTGCTGTGATGTATGAGAGCTTTATGTTAAATGTAAGCCGTGTTTGTGAGAGTGTATACTCTTATGCTTTGTAGTATAACAAACATCTTCTGTTAAAACTTTCAGATAATTTTTCTGGAAGCATAGGATTTTATATTGCTTGCTACAAAGCTCTCTACAGTGATCTTCAGAGTAGTGAAGGTTGTCAGACAGTGTGCATTGGCCAGGAAGGATTTCTGATTTTATTTCCATGGCACTGAAGCAGAATACATGGTTTCAATAGTGAGATAACATGTCAGAGCTGGGTTGTTTATTTTTTTTAATTAACTTTAGACTTTAATTTGTGTTTGTGAGGGTGTTGTACCTGTGTGGTATTTAGTCATCACGTAATTTATATTAATGGAGTCTTTGCATATTCTTTATTGGACGTTAGTTTAAGATCACTGAGGTACGTAAGCCTAAGGTTATGCAAAATAGATGAAAGTTGTTACAGATGGGAAAAATGTAATTTCAATACACGTTAATAGCTGTGTTGACATGGGAATGGTGGGTTTTATGCCTATTTGAAAAGCTGCTGAAGACCCTAAACTTTTTGCTCTGTGTGAAGCTTGTAAATGATCTGGGATCCATCACCCCACGCAAAGAGTTGCTTTTCTTTAGGATTGTAATGTATGGTGGAATGGCTGCCCCGGCGTTTTGGAAAGTGCAGTCCTGGGTTTCTGTAAGCATTCGCATCATCCAGAACGTCATAAACGCACTGGATGCGGGAGGAGCCCCCGCTGGGGAGGTTGTACACCACGTGGAGCGTGTTGCAGGCCATGAAAGCTGCCTCAGCATCCCTGCTGCTGCACGGGCTGTCCCAGGTGTGCTCCACCGCCAGGGTTACGTGGTTGATTTTAGTGATGACAATGTTTCCCCCAGTCTCTGGTTCTGCATGCAGGGCCCAGAGGCCTTGCTCATCAACAGCAAGGTCTATTTTTGTGTGTGGGGAGAGCTGGTAGGCAGGAATCCTTCCAGCCCCCGGCAGCAGCATTTGGTCAGCTACGTTTCTTCTCAGGATATTGAATTTAATAATCTCATTTAAGGAGCCGTATCTATGATAGAAAAGGAAGCCCTGATAGATGGTGTGGCCGGTTCCTTCCCAGGGAAAGGGCAAGGTGACTCTGCGAGCCTTTAGTGTCTGATTGTTTTCCATGAATGTCATGATATTTGCAAATTCCAAGATAATGTTATTTACAGGACCACTTAATAAATAAATCTTTGTATGCTTTTTGCCAGGATCTTTCATCCAAGAGCCTTGTTTCTCTCCAGTCTTCTTAACTATTTTTAGGGACTTAATACCTGCAAGGCTGTGGTCACAACCTGCAATAAAACATCCAAAGACAAGAAAAATATATTAGAATAGTTGTGATTTTCTAGTTTCCTTTCTTTGAATTACTTAGTTTCATTTTAATTCATCTCTGAGGCCAGAGTCAATACACCAGTAAAGGTGTCAGCAGTGTGGCTATGGTAGTAGTGCTGAAATTAATTTTATGTGATATATTCCTGCCAAGAAAATTGTGTATCGTCATCTACCTATAGAGTTTTGGGTTTTGTTCTATTAGACCAATATTAACCAAAAGGGATTTTACTTGTGTACCTGAGAAGAGAACAAGAGCACAGTTAGTGATTTTGTGATTATTCTTGTAGGTTCTTTTACAGGGCTATAATTTTTACTTCAGAGTTTAGATCAACCCAGTAAAATCATCGAATTTATTTCTTGTTGAAGGCATGCAAATTGAAATCCATCATCCTGATACACCACATGTATAGTATTTTTGTTTCAGGACTGGTCTTATCCTCAGTTAGCCTCTTATTATGCATTTATAGTATAAATACAAATAAAAATAGATCAGCATAACAGAAAGCCAAAACACCGGGCTATCTTCTCACTCTCCTTCCCTACACCCGCGCACAGAACTAGAACAAATATATAGATCACATAACCAGGGATGTGCGTGCATTAAGGTGGCCTTTAAATGAGCTGGTGTGATGTCTGTGCTATCAATTCTTGTGCCAGGAGCATGGCTGGTGGAATCACACCATTGTTTACCTCACTGTAGGGTTAAAATTGGTGTCAGCAGAGAGCCAGTCAGAGTTTTGGCTTCATTGTATGTTGTATGCACTCAGCAGAGATGTTTCAGGCCAAAAAGCACCAAGCTTAAGAAGACTCAGGCATTTAGATCTTTATCAAGCACCATCCTTTCCAGGAAAAACTCTTGCAGAGCGTATTAACACGCTTGTTTACCAAAGGCACTCATAAATTACCAGGCGCAGCATTTGAAGTTTTAAGAACTGCTTTTAGTGAAGTGCAGCCATCTCAGTAAGCAGGACAAACAAAGCTCTAAGGCAGGAAGTTCTGGCAGCAGATGAAATGGAGAAAGCAAAACCAGCCCCCTTATTTGGCCTGATATGAACCTATTGAAGCCAGTGGCAAGGTTCCAGCTGCCTGTAGAAAGCAATCTTTATGTCATTTGTGTGTACTGATACCCTCTAATCAAAGCATTTGGATATTGCTCCTACTACGTGGGGTTTTTTTTTTTTGGAAGTCCTCATTCCGGAAGCGCCTTCCCTGAGCAAGCTACAGTAGCTTTCCCAAAACTAGCATTTATTGATTAGATAGATTAAAAAAACTAAAGCTGCTGAATCAAGATACCTAGCCAGCCTTAGCAACATCTTCCTCTGCAGGAGAAATAATCAGATTGCTCTCTGAAATCTGGGGACAGTGTACC
This sequence comes from Atrichornis clamosus, assembly GCA_013400975.1. NCBI lineage: Eukaryota > Metazoa > Chordata > Aves > Passeriformes > Menuridae > Atrichornis > Atrichornis clamosus. The sequence goes on along the minus strand of WBMZ01006333.1, from coordinate 131,631 downwards.
TCTTCTTGAGAGATTTTTAACTCTCTTTGATTTTTATAGAAACTTGGAGGAAGACTGAGAAATTCATAGTAAGCAAAAGGTTTAGCAAAATTTTTCCACATTCTCTGCAATGATACCTTCAAAACATACTGTTTCTTATCTCACCCCAAAATAATTTCTCCTTTCCCGCTCAAAGCAGGTTGAGGTATCTGATGCTGCATGTAAAAACACTGATTCTACTTGATTATTATTTTCAAGTCTGTGTGAACTTGAACCAAAACCAGTAACAAAACTGGACTTAAAAAAACTCTTTTCTGTTAGAGTTTTGGAATGACTCAGCAAAAATAACCATAGATTCTTGTTAAGATGTGACAGCATTGAAGCAGAACTGCTATTTGCTAGAGTTGAGGGTCTTGCTACGTTTTCTAAGTGCTGTAAAATCTACACAGGGACTACTTTTGTCATCAACTTCAATGCGAAAAGCATCCGACTAGTACTGACAGTAAATAAATTGAAAATAAAGTTACTATGAATGGCTACAATAAAGTTAAAAGTAATAATTTCCAACAGGGAAAATGGAAAGTCATTTTTTCCCTGTTGAGACTCTCAGAAAGATACCATTTTCAAAGCATCCTAACCGTGGTCAATTTAAAAATCCACAATTTTTTTTGTCTGTCTAAAAAAGTGCCTAATGTTCAAAAGTTCTCTATATGGAAAACAGAAATATTGATATTCAGAGCACTCAACTGTGGTGTATGAATAGAGCTCAGAAGCAGAGTAGGTGATTGCATTTGTAAGCATCTGCCTTAATACTGTTCTGCTAGAACAGGAAGACATTGTAAACTTATTTGTCAGATTATATCAGTCTAATTCTCTTGAAGTCAGTGGAATTGTACAATTGATGATGCCAAAGATCTTTCACTAGGCTTTTAAGAAAATGGCTTCTTATCATTTATTTTTCATTTCTTACTACTATGAAAAGAAAACAGACTGCTTTAAATATGTCTACAATACATAATTTGCATCCCATACCTCTACTTGTTAAGGTAAATATAATTTAAAAAGTTCATTTGTTTTAAAAAAATTATAGATTATGCACATACTCTTCATGCTGGGTACCTTAGCACTTAATTTTCAAATCAGAACTGAGCTTTGTTAGGGCTAAGCCAGTGTGTTCTCTTGATAAAATACAAGGGGGGAAGAGGGAGAGGAAGAGTTACAGAGCAGGACTGTAAAGCAGATGCAGATTGTAGAAGTGAATTAAGTATTTTTATAAACTCATGAATTTACATTTGAGTTGAGGTTTTGATGCTGCCCACTACCAAAGACCTCCATTAATTCCTTAGTGTAACTACATCACTCAGAAGAGCACTGGCATTTTTCTGGGACTTTGTAAAATCATACCTTCAGAGGATTTTACATTACTTTATAATAATAAGCAGCTTCCAGAGAATTAATTGGATATGCAGTAGAATTTCTGCAAAGTAAATGTTTGAAATGTACTTTCCTCCCTCCCTCCCTCTCCCATACCTTTTTTGCATATGCATAGTTTTTATAAGTCTGGTATTTACACAGCCCAAACCCGTTGCAATTATCTGTGGTATTCATATAGCTAATGAAAATCTCTTATCCCCATATCAGAATGCACACATTGGTTAGGGGTCTGGCTTGCTCACATCAAAATTCTGAAAAGCAAAATGTTCTTACTTGCATTAAGCATTAGTTTAAGTTTCTTTTTTTCTTCTGCCTCTTCAAGCAGCTGCTGCTTCACCAGCTCTTCGTGTACTTCTATGCATGCATTAGAATCCGTGACGGATCCAAAATAGTCAATGTCCCTCTGTGCGTGTTCAAGTCTTGTTAGCAAATTCTCTACTTCGCTCTTAACCTCAGCCTTATCCGTGTGCAGTCCTGCCAGGCGGGACAGTACTATCTTTGAAAAGTCCCGGAACTCCTCCACGTAATCCAGCAAGTCTTGGTTGCATTTCTCCAGCCTCGTCTTGAGTGAGAACACAGGAAGAAAATACATGGATATACGTGGATGTTATGTATACATTACAGCCTCATTCATAGTTACATTGAAAACCATGCTGTTCTCTTTTTCCCAGTCCCCCTGCACCACCTGTTTCCACCCAAAGGGCTGTTGCTGGGTATCTGTGTGAGGAGGACAGATGAGACTGGCACAAGTATTCACAAGTCTGGGCAAAATCCCACCTTTTTTCCCTTGATACGGTTACTGACAGCCAGGTACTTTGTTTTGCTGCCTGAAGAAGGCAAAGTTCTCCGGTGGAAACAGCCAGAGATGCTTAAGGGCTCATGATCTCTGATGGCTTGGTTGGAAGAAACTTTTTCAAATTCCTTCTGTGGGACCACTGGTGGAGCAGTCTCAAAGAGTTTTCTGCAGGAAATCTATAAACATGAACATTTCACATAGATACGCCTCTTCTGACTAAGGCAAAATCTAGTGTAGTTATTTTTCATCCATTTAAAAGTGAAAATGAAAATACTGAAATGCTATATTTGAGGAAGTTTTGGGTTGTTTCTTTCTTGTTTCTCTTTGTTGTCTTTTTTTTAGTCAAATCATTGGCTGCATATAAAAAACCAGAAAAACCCTAAACCAAACCAGAAAACCCTAAACCCCAAAAAACCCCCTGAAAGCAAAGCCAAAAAATATTTCTTTACACCTTAATTCAAATTCTGAATGTTTTCAAAGGTGAGGGATGTGATTTCTCTGTTGCAGTGCTGCTGCTTCATTAGCGTGCTGAAAAGAGTAGCCCAGCTGTCACTTGGGGTAGATGAGGAATTTGAGTGGATCTTTAAGGCCAGACACACAGTCATGGTGGAGCTAACAGCTAGACTGGGTGTTCTGATTTAGTGCTTCAAGCACAGATTTCAGGGGATTTGTTTTGAGGTGATTGGTCAGGGGATGCCTGAGTTTCCTGAGTCATTGGTGCAGTCTGCACACGTTCCACGTAAACTTGGTGGTGGTGTTTGGTTTGCTTTGTGAACTGTGGTTTATACATCGATACACAACCAAAAGTACCCAGGAGGTTGTTTAATTACTTTCTACAAAATCTTTATTTTAAATGTTTTCAAGAGTTGTCTTCAGTTTCTGCCTCAGTTTTCGTCCCGTTCTTTGTTTGGTGTCCCTTGCACCAAATGCCACAGATGGAGTTACATCATTTTTAATGGGTGCCAAAGGAAGAGAAGTAGCCATGTGAACTTACTCCTACAGTGGCTAAGGAAATTGAAATATCAGTCTGCACAATGGGAACAGAAAATCAGGCTAATCCTTGAGTTCTTTCTGTGTTGTGAAGACAAGGCTGGTGAGAGCTTTGTACAAAAGGGGCCGTGAGATCAGGCAAGTTAGAGCTTCTCTAAGTCTGCCAATGCAAGTCAGGAAACAAGGAATGTTAATAACTTAAGATAAACAATATGTGATTATAGCACACCAATACTGAAGAGGTATTTTGCATTATTGGTAGCTTTTAACTGTAGTAAATAAAGCAAGAACTGATACATTTATATAAATAATTGAAAGGAATTTAAGGAATAGAAAGGACTGCATTTCAGTCTCCCAGATATGAAGGATTTATTTAAAGTGCAGATGAACTGCTAGTTTACAGAAATGTGTCTTAAACTACTCTTCCAGACAGGAATATCTGTACATACGAAAAATACCTGATAAATTTCTACCTCCTTGTTTATAAATACTTGACAGTTCTTGTACTAGTGACAATATGTCCATACTGCTCCCTAGGATGGACTGTGACAGTACTATATAAGAAATTGCACTTTTAGCTAAATTCAATGATGTAATAAAAAAAAATACAAGCGATACCAGAATAAAAACATAACGTTATGAAATTATATCCTGCAACAAATCATGTGGTAAGTAGGGATCATCATAGCTAAAGTTTCAGCTACAATTTTACTCTTTTAATTGAAAAAGCTGGACATTTATCCTCCTGATATTGTGTATCATGCAGACTGTCCCATGCTCACGTGTGTGGAAGAGCATTCACACATTTTCAAGCCTCTTTGCAGTCAGGCAGAGTTGCAGAAGGATGAATGTAGCACGTACCTCCAGAGACAGGAAACGCCGGTCAATGTAGTTCAGCAGGGCTGCATCCTGCATCATGTACTGTGCTGCTCCCGTCGTGCTTGTGAGGAGTGGGATTAGCAAAAAATAGGCTTGCCAGGCTACCATTGTATCAGAAAATGTTGGAGGAAAATAATGAATTAATTCTGTGTGTGTGGGTGGGTGGGTGTGTGTGGAGGTCAGACCCAAACGCCGCCAGTCCAAGGTCAAATGAAATTTAACAGCATCTGATGTGAAAAAGTAGTACTAAAAAGTTAAAACCACTGTGGCTGAAAGTATTAAAAAGACTTAAAATGGCTCTTGCCTTTCATCATTAAGAAAGTAACGTTGTGGCAGAGGAACTGAATGTGTTTATTTCTAGGAGCCAGATGACTGCTTCTCAGTTTATGATCCTGTGATCAATCCCAGATGTTCAGCACTGAGTCACATAAAGCCTGCAGGCCAAATTTTATTAAATACAAATAAAAGTAATTTATTTTGCCTCCTTTTCTCCTCCCATCTGCTTTCCCGTGTGACCAAGCCTGCAGAACGTTCTTGGTGCAAGCCAGCGTAGATTCAGGGTGGGTGGAACACAGGTCAGCCTTTCACAGGGAGGTCTGATCCTTAATGTCTGCAGCTATTTCAACAGCCACAGCTGCTGCTATAAAACCGTCTAAAGCCATTGATTTCACTTCCAGTATTCAGCCTATTTACAGTAGGACTGGAAACCATAGATAAAATTATTTTTAAAAAAAATTCCTTCTCCTTTTACTCTTGACAGTACTTTTCCAGCTAAAATCTATATCCTTAACACAGTTCTGTGTCAGTTTACTGGAGTCCATGATAGAGATCTTCTTTTGGAGTAATAATTCTACTTAGATTTAGTTAAAAAATAATTATAATTAAGTTACATGAGTATATTGCTTTTGAGGTAGTTTATATTTATTTTATTTCATAATTTCCCTGACTGAATGCCTCATTTGGAAAAATCCATGGCCATGTTAACACTGTGTTTGCTAAAAAACCATGTGTTAGCAGGTTAGAAAGCTCCCTTTGTATCTGAAGCCAAGCTGGACGTCTGTGTTTCTCAGAATTCTCCACCTTTTTTCCACCTTTTTTTCCCCCATTTTTCATTTTCCCCATTTTTTTTTCTCCTCACATTTGCAGATTTTTCCTATTTTTTTCTGAATGCCTTGTGTGTAAGCAAGTGAATCATTGCAGAACTCATGAAAGTGTGTCACAGCAGGCAGACTTTTACCTCCATGTGCTTGATTTTTGCCATGGTGGTTATGTGTGCTTTGCAGGCAAATTCCACGCAAGGGCACAGGAGAGCATCCTGTATTTCAGCATTGCTTTGCCCTAAGAGGTGCACACGATTTGCCAGCTCCTGTTTACAGGAAACGTCAGGATGTACAGAGAGGTGAGTACTTGACTGCCCACTCCAGTGACATTTCACTTTACTCCAGAGCTCCTGCCTGGGGGGACAGAGACTTTGCCAGCTTGGATCCTTGCACTGGGAGCAGACACCCTAGGAAGTGTGCAGTCTTCCTTGATTATGTCCTGTGGAACATCTTGACAGCGTTTTCTGTCTTCTTTTCTACAAAATAATCAGCTGCAACACTGGGGAAGATCAACACAGGAAAATGATCCCTTTTCTAACCTCTGAGGTGAACCAGGAATCCTTCAAAGTAGTCCTCTGAGTCTCGTATGTCAGTCACAAGGTGACGGTTGGGAGATGAAAACTATGGAATTCCATAGGTTAATGTTTTTATTTAGTGGAGTGAGGAATCATATGCCTGTGTAGAACAAAATCTGTTGGTTTGGAACACGCTTGACTTAAGTTATGACTGCAAGGCCTATCTTAAGGTACATGAAATAGCATCTTAACTTCATGGTTTCTAATATTCTTTTAAATTGCACTCTGTAACCTAGGCTGCCATCTAAAATAAGGCAGGAGCCTCTCTAGAGAGTTTTATTAGAGTGGGTCTGAGCATCAGTCATGGCAGAACACCTTATTGAAAGTTTTCCTTTAGAAGGGGTATCATAGGTTGTGTCTGATTTTATTTATAATTGCAGACAGTTCTTTAGACTTCACTAGAGGATCAATACCTCTTTACGAGTTTCAGGGCAATTTCTATTGGAATTCATACACCTAAGCAAATATATTCTAAGCAAAATATTACAAACTTACTATCAAGAAAGCATACTTAAAAGTCAAGGTACAGATATATAATTTCTTTCCTTCATCTTAAGGTAAGGAAAATTATCTAAAATCTCTTGAACTGTTAAACACCTTGGATAAGCTTATGAATGTTGTATATGGGGCTAGATCCTGTTAAGTTGCTCAATCATCTCTTAGAATCACCAGCACCTGAAAGACCAGACGCTTCCAAGGATTTCTCTTACTGTGGCATTCCCATGTTTATTAAATTTCATAATTTCATGGTAAATGGCAATGACAGTTCGTGTCAAAAGCACCATTCTGAGAAGGCATGATACAGCACCTGGTTAAGCAATGAGATTTTTTGGATTTTGTTTTAGTTTATTTTATTTTCATTGTTACATATTTCCCCGTTCTGTTCAGCCTAGACATATAAAGAAATGTGTTTTTTTCCAGCTACACATTATCTGTATAAATGTATACAGTGCTTTAAAGCAGGATATTTTGACATGCCTGGGAAGACACTGGTCTCAGTGCACAGGGTGTAAAATATGAACAGAGCAGAAAGTTTGTTCTTAACTCAAAGAACATCTTTTCTCATGACCATTACTCTTGATTTGACAGACCTCTCAAACCTCTGAAAGGAAACAAGGGCATTAATGCAGGTTAATATGCCTTTTCATTGTTCTTGTTCCTCTCTGGGTAAGACAATATTCTTTTCTTGTCAGTGTTGCTTCTTTGCTGCACTTATTCCACCTTTTTACCATTTGGTATCTCTTTTGACAGCTGTTAAAAGTTTTCAAACGAAAAATAGGCATTTTCAGCTCCACCTGCCTTTGTGGTTATAATTTCAGATGCTGGATGGAGTTTTCTGTGTTTTAGAAGTGACGTTGAAATCAATTCAGAGTGGATACTAGATTTGAGGGGAAAAATGACATTTCTTTCAGATATTATTTCACTCATGCAATTGCATTCTATGTTCTGTTTGTTGTTTGGTTTTTTTTTTAAGTCAGTTTCTTTCTGTCATTTCAGTTGGTAAAACTAGAGAAGTGCCACAATAAATCAGGCTCTTTGCAGCAATTTGTGGCACTGTCTGGTGCCTGCAAAATGTGTTACAGTCAAGGGGAACGTGTGTGAACCTGTGCAAGTTTACTTCACAGAAACTTCATTTCTCCTTCATCCTTGTGATGGAGAAATCCCATCTCTCTGGAGATAGGGCCTCAGCCATGGAGACCTTGAGGTTACTGTTTAAGGCCCTTCCTTTTCTGGAAGGGTCTGATTTGTCACAGACTTCCAACACTTCCACATCACTGCCATAACTTCTTGTTCCAGGTCTCCCTGGGTTCTTTGACTTGCCTCCAGTCCCACTCTGGCGTCTCAGTTTCTCACAGGAATCACAAGACCTTTTTCTTTCTGAGTTTTGGGAACATCCCTGACTCCCAAGCTTCCTCACCCTCCTTCCTTGGCTTTTGCTGAGCAATGGATGCTGTCCTGATGCTGTGCCCTATGTTATTACAGCCCTGAAAACAAGTGGGAAGTCCCCACTCCTGTCACTTAGATCTAAGTAATGCATCTATACATCACATTTTAATCCAGAAGTACACGCTGGCTTAAAACAAGGTTAATTATGATTTTCATCTTTAATTAACCTCTCCATGCAAAGCAATAATAGAAGAAAAGGAAACATCTGAGTCGTAGTCTGATTTAGAGCTTTCTACAATATTGATTTTATGCACACCTGCATTAGAATAGCTGCTGCCCAGCCTGATGCATCAGTGACACGCCAGTGCACACGTGCCTCCCAGTTTTGCATCTCGTGGCCATTAACGAAGTGTGTTACAGGCAACACAAGAGGAAAAGAGATAAATATCTGAAAGAAAGGGATTTTGTTTGTGTTTGTAATTTTGCTTTGTTTCCAATTGCCTACTTTGGTAGGCGAATCAGATTGATGTTTTATATTCATAATATAGAGAGTAGCATTATCTGCTCCTGTATTCTCTAGTTTTGTTCAGACTTGGGTCTACAGAGCTACAGTCCTTGTTACTACAAGACCACGAGTCTAATGCTGAGATCTGTGAAAAGGCCTTCCAATTCTGCCACCTTCCTTTTGTTTTAACCACTTCCAGTTTTATGTCTTAGAAAGTGACTCACATTTCTGTAGAAAGGACAAACATATGAAATGCAATTAAGTCCTTATGGGGTGCTCAGCTGTAAAAAGAGTGTTGGGAGAGATACCAGTAAAGAATGCAGTGCGCTGTGGTAAGGAGGTTTGGCAGAATTTCGGGATTCAGAGGCCTCCACTAGGCGGCTCCCAAGTTCTGGGAATTGAAAGGCAAAACGCGGTTGAAACACACAATTCCAAACCCTCTGAAGAGATACAACATGCGGAGGGAGTGCGGTTCAGATGGGGCAAAATGACAGGGAGACAGAGGAGTGGAAAGCTGCTCGAAGGGCAGCTAATTCCAGGTTTAGGAATGCTCTACTGCGGGGCTACTCACGATGTGTGGGGTCTGTGCCACCCTAAACAGGGACTACCAGAGCTCCCTGGAATGGGAATGAGCCTGGGATGCCCAGTACCTTCAGCAAAAATGAATCATCTCATCAGGACCGGCTCTGAAAATGAACCCATAAGGGCAAAATACATCTGCATTTTGTTTGTGCTGATTTACAGTTGGAGTTAAATCATAGAATAATGGAATACTTTGTGTTGGAAGGCACCTTTAAAGCTCTTCTAGTCCGACCCCCCTGCAATGAGCAGGGACATCACTCAGAGCAGGTTGCTCAGAGCCCCACTCAACCCGACCTTGAGTGTTTCAGGGGATGGGGAATCCACCACCTCTCTGAGCAACCTGTGTCAGTGTTTCATCACTCTCATTGTAAAAAGTTTCTTTCATATATCTGGTCTGAATCTACCCTCTTTTAGTTTAAAACCATCACCCTTGTCCTATTGCAACAGGCCCTACGAAAAAGCCTGTGCCCATCTTTCCTATAAACCCCCTTTAAGTATTGGAATAATCTACAGAACTTCATCCGGGGCACAGATCATGAAATAATCTGACATAAAAATCAACCATGTGTAGTTATTTTCAATGATCTGTTTGTTTGTTTGTTGTCAAACTCAGAATTACATGTTCTGTTGATCAAAGACAATTCCTAGTACCTTGAAGCTTAAATTTGTACAACCCTAAAACTAAACAAACTTTGAATTGCACAATTCAATATAAACCAATATTAAAATTTTCTCTGCTTTTGGCTTGTTTGCCATTGTGAAATTTGTTCATGAATATTGTCACTAAAATTTGTTTTGCTTGAATGTTCATGTTCATTAAACCTATTCACAGGAGTGCTGTAGTCAAAATGACATTGTTTTAAATTCAGAGTATTTACAGGAAATGATGATGACAATTGCCCGACTCATTTCAGTTGAGAATGCCAGTTTTTTGGTTATGTTTGTTTTTGAAACAGGCATTTTAGGTGTGAGGCATGAATTCTGAAAACCTGAAGAGATATTTTAAAAATTTTGAATCCTTAGGATGATATGTTTGGGGTTTTTTTATTGTTTGTTTGCGTTGGGTTTTTTTTTTTTTTTCCTTTTGGGTAGTAGACATTGACATGAAAACCTTTCATCGGATTTCAGCATTGTTTCATTTTTTGCTCCAGTGAAGAGATGGGTTCATAACCTGTGTACCTATGTGTTGCAAAGAACCAGGAAGGGATCTATATATACCTGGGAAAGCTGCTAAGACCGAGCAAGTATCACTCCCTTTGAGAGAACTAAATGCCAGCAGCTGGTGGAAGAAATATGTTTAGTGATGATGAATAATGCAAATGTTCGTAGGACACTGGCAGGTATGAAGAGAGTTTGTAACAGGATCATGTGCTCGGGGACTGCAGCAGTGGATTCAGGACTCTCTGGTTCTATTGTTCAAAACTAAAGCTCTTTTCCTGCACGAAATTTCCAAGTGGTTGCTGATGACATGTTCAGAGATTATGGTGATAGCTACGGCACCAGAAACTTGAGCTGAATAGAAGGGAGTTGTGCTAGCAAGTGTCTAATTAAATCTACCCCAAGCCTAAGAGATAGGAAAATGTCTATGAACTGGGGGAACTAGGACAGAAAAGGCCCTGAAGGGCCCATGCAGGAGTTGATGAGGATGGCTGAATTTCATTGTGCTGTTTTTTCTCACATTACCAATAAAAATGAGTCCTATAAAGGAAGAGGGGCCAAGCCTGAACTCCAGAGTCATGTTTAAAAACAAGGAATACTTTAAAATAAATTTTTATAGAAAGATCAGAATATGATTAAAGAAGAACACACCTGTGATTTTGTTTCTTGCTATTTAGATCTGCTTGCTATCAGCTGAATCCTGCTCTGAAGGTGAGATTAATGAGGCCTGCTGCATTCTTAGATTTTTACACAGGAGTCTTGAGATTTCTGCTTCTGGAAAAGTTGGTGAAGTTTTTACACTGTTCAGGAATACTTCTCTGGATGAATTCAAAATTAAGAACTACCTTCAGAAATGGAGCCAAAGAGACATATTCTGACTTTAAATGGAGAACTACAGGTATAGATTTCTGCCTCTCTCTAATCTGGTACCAAAAATAAATTTCATCATGTCAATCTTTTTTATTTCCAACTTTTATTTCTGCCAGCCAATTTATGGTCTCAAAATTATCCTCGATGCGTGCTGGAGAATCTAAGCAAAATAAACTTAGTAGTTATAGTGTAAAGCAGGGTGATGTGAGCTAATAAACACAGAATAAATGCATAACAAGAGAGCAAGTTTTCGTGAGGCACATTAATCTGAACATTATTTTGCAGAAATCTCCTGACAGACAAGCTCCGGGTCAGGAAAGGGTGTATCCATTGGACCTGCAGAGCAGTCAGCTACGCAGTTTTTCAAATTGACATTTTTCAAAGCCCCATCTTGTCAAGACACTTTCATATTTCCATTCAATGTATGCTTCCTATTGTGCTGCAGCTAATCTCTGAAAGTGAATAAAAAATAAGACATTCATGGAAGACTCCAGATTAGAAAGATTATCTTCCAAACAAACAGAGTGAACTCTAAGTGTGACACATATGCCAGAAGTGGATTTTGTGGCCTATATGCTCTCTCTAAGGTTAGCACTATCACATTTGAAAGTCAGTGTATCAGAGGGAATGGTCCTAGTGCCAGTTTATGGTGAATAATGAAGCAGATGCACTATGCTGACTGGGAAGGACATAAACATGTTAAGCTCTCATGAATAATAGATAACCATTCCTTTAATTCTTCTTTAGAAGTCAGCTTGTTGTTTAGCAGTGGTATCATTGTTATACTGAATCTATTCCTCAAGCTTTGTTGTATCACCAAAATTAATTATCTCCATCCAGGAAAAAGGTCACATATTTCTGTGCACAGTGTACAATGTTTTGCAGTGCTGTATCGAGTGGTTTTGATCTGTTCCTTTTGACCTGTCAGGGCTCAGTGTACACTGCATTTGTGTGGTTTGAAATGTGAGTTTCTGCTGAAAACATTTCAGTTTGTCATAAAAATATGCAACTTATGGAGTCCTTTCTTATAAAAAAAGCAAAACACTTAGGCGGAATGCTGAAAAGGACAGAATCAATTCAGTAACAGAGAATATGTGGTAAAATTTTCCATCTCTCTAGACCTCAGTTGGCCAGACAATCAGAAACTGTTTCTGTTAACTGATTAAAATAGAAATTCAGTGCCACCATTGTGGCCTTTTACTGGGTTACGGGGAAAAAAAAGGAAAAGCTGTTCTGCCCTGCAAGCTATCCAACCTGGCTCTGTTTGTTTCTCTGAGTAGATAGGGCATGACTAACTCGTCCATATGTTCAGACATAAAATTCCTGCTGTGATTCTCTGCAACAGAGGACAAGCAGCATCTGTACATGAGGGATAACTTTTCTGCACTCGAATCAGCATGGTCTTCCAATGGGGCATTTTTATTCCTGACACTTGGGAGCTTGCACACTGCTGCATCTTTTAGGCCTGCTGGTATGATAGCAAGGTATTACTCCCTTTCCTGCACGTGACCAGTGAGTGCTGCATCCAAGTGTTCTACCACAAACTCTCTGTCGGCTCTGTGCACTCAGGACCGTGCAGCCTCTGTGTCATCGTCCTGGGCCCGGGAACACAAAGGGATTGATTTTGAGAGTAGTCCCGGATAAGCAATCCCTGCAGTCATGCTGTGCTGCCATGGCACAGTTAGCAGAGAATTTGTGTGTGTTAGAGTTAACACGTGAATGATGGGCTGGGGTAGAGCTAATACATGCACGGGTATTATGCATATTCTTTCAGATCCTTTGGCAAAATTATCTACGTATGTCTGCCTGAAAGGTGATTTAAAAAGGTGTTACTGCCTCACGTGGTATAAAAGTGACACATCAGATTTGGCCATTAGCTTATTTTGTGTGACTTTCTTCCTGGTCTTCACTGCAGTCTACTTCTTGGTCCTTCAAACTCTAAAGAACATCTGTCATTTACTAACGTCTCACTGAATGAAATGGCATTGGATGCAGGAAAAAATCCTATGGTGTGTTTCTGCAGAGACTTTGCAGAAAGAGACTTCAATCTTTAGTTCTAGGCTTTGTGTTTTCTTTAATTGGAGCTGCCTCTTAAGCAAACACTAACATTTCCTCCATGTTTGGCACGTGCCAGGCATTCAAAGGTATAGACAGCTTTGTAATCTGTCTGAACGGCATCCTTGTGTGCTACCTTTTGCCACATGTATTGTTCTTAGCTCCTAAGGGGCATTGTTGTCACACAGCTGAGGATGTACCATGGTCTGTTAATTATAGATTAGGCTCTCAGACTGCTTTTTCCTGCCTCTATGTAGGACTACATGTTTTCTGTTGGTGTATGTTTCATGCAGGGAGAAGGAATCATCATCTTTAGCTAGCTTTTCTCACTAATTAATTATTCCTTTTCTTCTTTATTTTTTTCTTTCATGTAATGACAGTTTTGCAAGTAGCTNTGTAATCTGTCTGAACGGCATCCTTGTGTGCTACCTTTTGCCACATGTATTGTTCTTAGCTCCTAAGGGGCATTGTTGTCACACAGCTGAGGATGTACCATGGTCTGTTAATTATAGATTAGGCTCTCAGACTGCTTTTTCCTGCCTCTATGTAGGACTACATGTTTTCTGTTGGTGTATGTTTCATGCAGGGAGAAGGAATCATCATCTTTAGCTAGCTTTTCTCACTAATTAATTATTCCTTTTCTTCTTTATTTTTTTCTTTCATGTAATGACAGTTTTGCAAGTAGCTTTCCCTTCCAACATGACTGAATCGTCCACATGTCTGAGGTATTTATACCTATTATACAGACAGGAGACCCCTTGGACAACTAGAAAGTTATTCTGGCATGGGAACTGTTGCTTTACAAACCTATTGGAAGCTACCAAGCTCTTCTTTCTAGTGCTAAGATCTTCCCAAACCATCTCTATATAATAGTTTTGGCTCAGTTATCAGGTGGATGAATGTGATGTAGTGCAGCAGGAGCAATATATAGGATAAGCTTTAGCCCCTTGTTAAACCTTTGTGAAAAAAATATGTTTGTCCATAGTCTTATAAATAAAGAAAAAATAGAGAGTTATAGGTGGCTTATAAGAAAACAATGCAAGAAGAGCTGGCAGCCCAGATATGCATCTGTAGCCTGACCACGTAACAGGCCCAGAGCTGCAAACACACTGCTTTTTGTGCAATAACCAGATGCTGCCACTGGAAAATGTCTCGGTTTGACATTTATGGCCAGATGGTCAAACCTGTGCCCTCTCTATATCGTAATGCATGCAGATAGTTCTGCCAAGTGTGAAAAAATGGGAGTGTGATCCAGTGACTGTCAGCAGTCAAACAGGATTACAGCAAATTCTTTCATATACAGCCAAGGGAGATCAAGTTGTTGGTGATTGCGTATGTTGCGTGCGTGACCCGGTTGTGAGATCTAAGCTCTGGCCCAGCAATGTCTTGTCCTCCAGCAGCTGTTTCAGTTTAGGATGGGCAGGTACTCATCCCAGGAGGGAGGTAAAAGTCACTGGACCTCTCGTATTGTGGCCTCTCAGTTGCTACTGGCAATGGATTCCATTGTTTCTCTTTTGTTCTGCTGCATGGTACAAAGAGACTGAAACCATTCACAAAGTTGCACTAACCTGACTTTGAAATAGAAACAGGAACAGCTTCTGAGGGCACGCAGGGGCAGGAACTGAGGGCCCTGCCTCTTAAAACCCATTCATTGCATAGAAAGATGGACTTCTGTTGTGTTTGTCGTGCTGGATCTCTCCTCAGCAAACTGCTGTGAAGCCATTCAGTGCACTCAGTGCATCTGCCAGTGTGGGCTGTGAGTTAGGGTACAAAACTGATCCCAAATCCAGGCTAGATAAAAAAGTGGATAACCGCCATTACTGTAAATGGGGATACGCACACCCGTGAACTGTCTTGAACTTGTTATTATAACTTTTAGGGGATGGCATGGCATTGAAAGAGAGAGTTTTGGATAACACTAGTTGATTAGTAAAGAGGTAATTACAGATCCTATCATATGCTCTGTAACGTGAAGAGTGGCTCCAGCTGGATGGTCTGGTAAAAGTGAACTCCTGAAGTTGGTACTTACTAAAATGAGTTGGAACCCATTTTCCTTTCTCCCTCTAAACATTGCATGGTTTCTTGGTATTATTAAGCAGTTGTGTTTTCCACAGTTGCTGCATTTCAGTCATAAACATGGGAGGTGAAATACACCTTGGATGAAAGATGCCACAGACCACTGAGTGCTGTTATGGGACTTGTTTCCATAGCAGTTGCTGGGAATGCAATTGTACTCCTGAGAGTCCTTTTTACCTACATAATTACCTAGCTTTCCTGTCTACAACTGGGCTAATAAACTTTAAAAGCCATGAAAAGATTTTACAATGCTGGTGATACAAACAGAACATTTGCCTTTATTCTTACTGCTCCAAAGCTCCACAAGCTCTGCTATCCCAATTACCTATTTTCAATGAACATCTTCCCACGAGAAATTTCGAATCCTCTGTAATCTAACTGAATATAGGCAAAATGGAAAATGTACATGGAAAAATCAGTTTGCCCAGCAGGGCTTTTGCACAGACTAATTCTTAGAAAGGAATTTTAATTTACCCTAAGACACCTAGGGTGATTGCTCTGGGTAGCAAGTGTCAATTTATGCTCAAAGAGAAACACACAAGTAAATGATTAGTAGGATATACTTCTATTCTCTTCAGCAGTATCCTCGATATTGTAGGATAGCTGTAAACTACCCTTTTTTTTCCCAGATTGTGACATATGGGGTGGCTGCTGTAGTGCTGCTTTTGCTCCTATCAGATGGGGTTCACTTAGAGCAGCACTGGGGGTGAGGAGAAGTTCTGCAGCCTCATAGTTGAGCTCACAGTCAAGCATGACATGAGAATGGAATTCTTCTGTTTTGAACACAACATTACAGAGTTAGTTGGCAATTAGTTATTCAGAAAATACGGTTCTATATCATAAATATATGCACACGGTGATGGATCTCTGGTTTGAACTGTTCACAGGCACGTGGAAAAAAGTCACAAAGTGGCTTCATATAGAACAACATGCAGACAGTTTGTGCTGGATTTACAGCCTTAGGGTAAGCAATCGTTACATGGAATTGTATTTTTAAGTAAAGAACTGCCTAAAGTTTGCAAACATTCCCATCTGGCGCCTCTTTCAGTTTTATTTTCCTTTTGGCTCGAGTTCAATTTCTTAGGTGGTGCAGTATAGTCAGGGGGCTTTGATATCTGTGGTGCTCCCCTGCTGCAGCTTCCCCCAGCCCTTCAGTGTCTTGAGAACCAAGTTAAGGAGCTTCTGCAAACTTGCTGAGGTTCACATCATTCACTTGCTTTTGTATTCACATAAAGGGCCCAAGAGAATGATGGGTCTAGAAATGATATGGGAGAGAGTGTTGATGGCTATAAACTATATAATTATGCCAGTGTATTGGCATTGTAAAAGTGTATTTTCTTTATCCAAACACAGCAAATTTTCTGCATAGTATCCGATACAGAATGATTTTTCAATTGAATTTTAAAAGACTCTTTTTGAAATTTATGCTTACCTACTTTGGAATGTCCTGATGCTTCACGTGTTCTGATTTCCTTTTTCTTCCCTTTCATAGCTGCTTGTAATATTAACTATATACTCATAAATAAAAAAACAACTCTCTTGCCTGAAGGTAGTTTATTGTGTTTTTGTAAAAGATTGGTTGAGGGAGTTGAATTCCACTGGACCACACGCGCTTGCAGGAGCAGTCATAAATTTTGCAATTGCAAGCATGGTTAAATCTTTTATTTATAAGTTGACGTACCTTTTATACTGTCAGAAAATAGTGAGCAGAATGTACCTCTGGTGCATCTGTCTTAATGTCAGGAACATCTGCCAGTTTACAATTTCCAAACAGTTTGCTGCAATCTCAAACATCAGTCTCCAGCGTGAACTCCTGGGTACTAAAATAAACAGACAGAAACTCTGTCTTACTATAAATAGAAGGCAAGCATGTTTTGATAAATTAATTTTAAAAGAACCATAATTGTATGCAAAATATTGTGGGGAAAATATAAATTGTGAAGGTCTATTTAATTACAACTGGCAAACAGAGGGAGCTGGACAGATTGTGGCTTTTAATTCTCAGCACTGCCTATGGGGGCTAAAGAACCTCCGTTCTCCCAGAACTGATTATAATCCATCTGACGTAGCACTGCCATCTCAGAGAGTTCTGAAATGCATGAATTTTACAGTAAAATTGGTACAAAAAAAGGACTAAATTTGCACATAGGTCTGTGTTCTGTAAATTTGAAACTCTGTGTGCTTGGCCTGTGTTCATGCATGTGCGTGCACACCAACAACTTAGAATTAAGCTTTGTGTAATTGAAAGCTCACTTGTCTTTTTTACAGCTGCATCCCTTGATGTAATAAAAGGTATCATGTCTCCCAATAAATCTCGCCTGGCTTGCATCCTTAGGCTATTGTAACTACAACAATGTTAGTTAATTTGCCAGCTTTTGCATGTGTCTGTCAGCCAGGCTGTGGGGAAGTATAAAAGTAGACAGAATTTGATACGTGATCCACTACATGTTGGCATTTTGATTATTTTTAGTCTGACTCCTGTAAAGAGTTTGTAGCTAGGACAAAGCAGGAATATCTGGGGAAGCTGCACAGCAGAAGTGATGAGTAGGAAGGCTACTTGTTTATTTCTCAGCAAAGAAATATGTACTTTTGAAATTTTATTTTACATTCTGCACATGAAACAATCAAATTTTAAAAGGCTGTCTTTTCACAGTTTTCTGCACTGACTAGTTTTCAAATTATTAATTAATAGAATAGGAAATGTTTCTGGAAGACTTAATCTGAATAATAAATAAGCAGAATAATTTACTACTCACACTTTGCTAAACACATTCTCAACAATTCCAGTTAAAAGCTGCATTCTGCTGCTGTTCAGTGAAGGTTGAATTATATGATGTTTTGACAATTAAAATTACCAACAGGAAATTCAAAAGGCATCCAGTAGCTACATTTTTATATTACATACAATTTATTGTTTTACTAATAGTCTTTATAGTGAAATACCGTAGAGGCCTACCCAGATATTAGGCATAATTTAATTCTTTGCTTTCATTTATCACAATATTGATAATATCACTCCATTACTGGCTGAAGTGAGGAATACCAAATCTTGTTCAGGATTTTTATATCACAAGAATTTAAGTGTACTTAACACCACTGGATGGAACGTGTGGACTGGAATCAGTGATACAATAACCAAACAGCGAAGGACTTTGGCAGGAAATGTTTTCAGAGTTATGGGCCTCTTCTGAGACAGTGATAAGGCAAACTGGGATGTCCTGTGGGCTTTTTCTGCTCCCAGTTGGACCATCCCACTGTATCAGAGTGGTCCCACGCAGGAGTTTATATTACTAAACAAGTGTTCTTCTTTCGCTGAGCCAGGAATGATAACCACTTTCTTCTCTTGCTTTTTAAAAAGTGTTACCACAAATCTCCAAACTGTTTTCTCTTTTCTTTCATTGTTCAGGGAATGCCAGAGATAAATTGGAGTAGAATGTCCATTATGGGATGTATCTTGATGATCATTTACCTCTCTGATGTCCTTCAAACTAATTTGGACAAAAATAAACACTCGAATTTTCTGTCCTGAGTGCTTCAGACATGATTTCTCACTGATTACCTCAAATGAGTATTTTGTCATTTGGCTTCTTCGAGTCAGGAGGATAAAAAATGGGTACTGTCAATTGAAAGCACTCCAAATAGCTTAACAGCCATTACCTTAGGCAGAGCCTTTTACTCTTCATTTTGTCTTGATTCCAAATATGACCTTATCTTTCTCATTTGTTGACTACTTTTTCAGATCTGCAGCCTCAGAAGATGAAGGTGCCTTCCTGTACTCAGAATAGCTCCCACAAATCTGTCTGAAAGAGTATTTTGGAAATGCATCACTATAAGTCTTTAAATATTTGTACCAGGGGGGCATGCATAACCACCCATTAAGAGAGTGGTGCTTTTCAGTGCCTGGCCTGGAAAAAATAAGAGTGTATTGATGCTGTGAAGTGAAGCTCTGATCTTTTTTTCTATTCTTTTCACAGTTATATGTGCAAACACAATACGTTCCTTCAGAAGGTGAAGGCATAACAAAGTGCTCAAAAGTAATTAGCACCAGAACATATTATTTTCGCAGAATCTCAAGTGACATTTAGTAATCACAATCGACTGTACAAAAGTGGACCTTGTGTCTATCATTTATAGCCAGGAACCTCAAAATATTTTATGGATGTTAATTGTGAACAATGTGCAATAACATATATAAGGAAAGAAAATTTATTTTAGTTCTAATTAATCCTCTCTGAGTTTGAAAATCCTTTTCTTCTTTCACAAAATTATTATATTAGGAGTACGTTTTAGTGACCAAGACATTTATTAAAAATACCTTGATTTTTAATTTGAAAATTATTACCCAATATTTAACCCTCAAATACCATTTTAAAAACTAGAATATAAAAACTCTGAATTCCTAATTTAAGGCACTTTGTCAAAGATGCCAGTGCTTAAATAAACCCACAAAATTTTGTTCTATTTTTATTTATACTTCCTTGGAGAAAAGACTGAGCATTTAAGGGGCTTTGTGGAAATGCTTCAAAATTACAGGAATTAGAGCTGCAGTGTAGAGATAGAGACTGTTTTTGAGGGACTGAAAGTGCTCTGGAAGCTGTGTTAAGCAAGATGGTCCCACTGTGAGCTGTGCTAACTCTTTTTGGTCACTTACATTGCACAACCTTGGTGTTCTACCAGATCCTACGGAATATTGCGCGGGAATTTTGTGTGTGATTTTCATGCTGAGCTAAGGAACCTGCTATATGTTTTGGGAATGCCCTGAACAGAAATATCTCCTGTTTAGTTGAGAGCATAAAGCAGGGGTACACCTGTGTGAGCAGGTCTGTGCTGCACTGACAGATGGATGGGTGGAACTGCCCCGTGTTCTGAACTTCCCCTGACCCACACTGGCTCGTTCAAACCACCCTCTGCAGAAGCTCTAGGGCCCCACGTAGTGGGCCAGAGGGATTTTTACTGGCTTATTGTGAGAGCTCAGAGTTTTTTCCCCCGTACAAAAATAATAGAGATGGCATGGATGGCAGAAGAAAAAGAAACCAGGATGGTAGAGACAGAAAATCCTTAAGAGAAGGCTGGGATCAGTCAAGCTTGAAGAATGTGGGGATTTTGTTTGTTTCTTGTGGTTGTTTGAGGGAGCAGTCAGTGCAAGCTCTGCAAAGGTAAAATGGAACGGGGGGGGGATATTTTGTCAAATGCCAGTTGGGCTTTACACACGTGCAAACGAGAGCAGGATTGATTGCCTGCGTCAAGCATAGAAAGATATTTTTCTGCAAATCACCTAAAATGGATACTGTGTACTGGACCAAGAGGATTGATTGCCTGCATCCAGCACAGAGAGACATTTTTCTGCAAATCACCTAAGATGGATACTGAGTGCAGGACCAAGAGGCACAGCAGCAGCAGGGTGTGCTGTGTGTACATTATCTGCACCGATCCCGGTGCCATTATGATCTGTACACTCCATTAGAGGAGTAAGTGATTGCTTCTGTGTATGACCAGATGTTTGATTTGGAGACCATTAATCAAATTTCCCAAGGCAAAGGAAACATTAAGCAATTAATTAAGATATAATACTAGACTTGTAAGAGTGTTCTGACTGCACTAATTAATCAAACCACGTTGGAAGATTTTGTTTAAGGAGCTCTGAAGCACTTTCTGATATACTTCAGAGAAAGGAGCTGTAGGCATTGCAGGGAAGAGCTGAACTGTTCAATAAAACCATTTTGTACTCATGGCCACTGCCTATATGATGGATTTCTTTTTTTATAATCACAGAGCCTTTGCAGTCGACTGCAGTTTGGTGAGACAAGGGAAGCCAGTCTTTCCCTCTGCTGAGGCAGAAGAAAACCGCTTTGAGTTTTGAAGGTGAAGCCAGGCTACTGTTTTAACTCTTCATTTTTGGGAAATAGGGAAAGAACATACACCTAGGAAGAGCTATATCATCATTATGCTCATTATTTGCATGTTTAAGGCAAGAGCACCTAGGATCCATAGGTTGAAGGCCCATTCCTGTGGACACTGTACACTTTTTGATGAAAGAAATGTTCCTGTGTCACTAACAGAATTTTAAAACTGCAGAAGTTTTCTTCATTTTTCCTCTAAACACTCACAGGTAGGCTCTTTGAAGGCCAAAGTGAGAGGTTCTTCAGGTTGATATAAACAAGGTAGCAACATTCATCTGGCACTGGAGGAGAGTTCTGTTAGCTGATTTTTATTTAAAAGTGTTTCAAACAAGCTCTAATTTCAGAACTCCTGTTTCTCAATATGTTGCCTGAAGGGCCTGGACAGGGAAGTTCATGATAAGCCACCTGTGGTCAGTCATGCAGGAAATGCAGTAATGGGAATTAGAAGATCAGATGATTCCAAGAGTGTATTTAAGAAACGCAACCATTAGGTATGGAAACAAGTAAAAAAAAAAAAATCTCTTTTGATGCATTATCAGCTACAACAAACAGGAAGATTAATGAAACATTATTATAAATTTTCAGACCAGCAGTTGGTACACAAATGGTTGGGTTTGGTTCCTTGGTTACTGGAGCCCATTTTGGTTGGTACATCAAGAGACCTCCAGAAACTGGCCTGACTTCTTAGGATAGGTATAGTTTGGAGAATATGCCTGTGTAGAAGGTAGAGAAAAAGTTCATGAATCAAAAATATTTGACGCACTTAAAATTGACAATGGCAAGCCTGCAGTTATTAAAAATTAAGAAATATAAAGTTTCAATGTCATAGAAGATCTTTTACAATGAAAGCAGAAAAATGGAGGGGTTTTGACAAGCTGAGTCAGATGAGAGGGCAGGATCTGTATTGTGTGGGGTTTTTGTGATGAACCAGAAAGAGATTTGCTTACTCAACCAAGGTTAAACCAATACCAGCCAGAACTAACAGGGAAACGGTGGCTGTAGCATAATTGCTCCAAAACAGATGAGCATGAGAGTAAAATATCTTTATGATGGTTAAGAGGAAGATACCAACATAAAAGAACATGGCTGGGAGGCTCACTTGGCTATTAGCTTGGGAAAGCAGCCAGATGTATGTTTCCATAGAAACAAAAAATGACAGATTTATTTAAATGGTTGCTTCAGGGCCAGAGTGTTTCCTTACTGCCTAGGGAGGGTTCATTGGCAATGGATGGAACAGACAGGTGCCAAACTGATGAAATCATCCCTGGTAATGAAATCATTAATTGAGATGGAAATCTTGTAGGGGGAGGTATTACAGGAGCTGGTACATTTGAAAAAACAAACAAGCTATCATGCAGTGCTCACCCATCTTTGGCAGCCTGTCTTTTTTAACTGTGCTAATTGGTCTAATAAAAGATATTACCTCTGCCCACAAAGTTTTTTCCATTGATAGATTACCATGGACCAAATATTACCATTTGAAAAAAAAAATTTTGAAAAATATTTTGAAAAAAAAAAAAAGGTTGCTGTTAATTGTAGCTGTTGTAGTTATTTATAGCACCTCTTTTCTTCCTAAGATCTCTCAGGAAAAAAGCGATAAACAATGATTTTTCTTCAGAAAAAACAGGAAAGTGCAAAAAAAAAGCTGTAGATGTACACAAATATCTGTGAGGGAAAAGCTTGTTTAGGTTATTGAAGAACTTTGCACTGATTTTTAAGTAAGCACTTAGGTGGCAGAAGAATATTTTAAATGGACTGTAATTTAAGATTAAAAGTTCGGGCAAAATATTACATAATATTTGGTAATTTTTTTTAAGAATCACTGAGTGTCAACAACACTATATCATCTACATTGCCATGTGGTGAAAATGTCAAAATATTCTTAGTATTTTCAAGTGTAGGATTGTTGAATATTCTAAGTTTTTCTTCAGGGGATCTCTTTCCTGCTGGATCTTCTAAATGTGGAATTCTAGAGAATACAATAGCCTCAAAGAAAAAGGGTCTCATTTGGGTACCAGTGACAATATAGCTCTTATAAGAACAAATTCCTTTAATTTTTCTTAATTTTTTTTCTTCTCGGAATGGATGCCTAGATAGGATTGCACTAAAAGAACTTTTTTAGACTAAGTTAGTAAGCTAGCTTGCTACTTAACAGTAAGCTTCCGTGGGAGGGGGGGGAAAAAAGGTAAAATCTTATTTCTCCAATTAATTTCTGCACAGGTGAATTTACTTAGATGAGTGAGAAATTTGAAAACAAGAGATGATTGTTCTGTGTCCATTCATGCAGGTTTATTTACACAGAGCAACACGAGAAAAGCCTGAGATCCCATTTTTGACCTCAGACACCAAAGGGACACTGGAAGAGTGACACCTCTGTATCTTTTCTGGAGAGTCCATGTCCAAGGCAGCATAAAAGGACTTGAAAATCTCGTAGGAATTTTTGTGCCAAATTACACTGCAACACCAAAGTACAGAGAAAATGAGGAAAAAAAAATATCCTAAATCTCAAAGGAGAGGGAAAATATGCTGAATGGAGTACCAGCTGAAATAAGAAGTGCAAATATTTGCCTAGAATATCACATTATATCTATGTAAAGCTAATGTGACCAGGAAAACATGTAATATGGTAGTATTTTGTTGACAGACCATAACCATTTTTCTACAGATTCCTGTACTCTAGTGTGAATCTTTTTGTGTTATTTTTTCAGTATCTTTCTAAAAGTGTAACAAACTGAGTGTTGAGGTTGCTCTCTTGCTACTACTGAATAACTTCCTAACAGTGGAAAGATGATCAACCAGAAAAATATATTCTATTGTAGGTTTACCTGCCCCCAGGTAAACCTTAAATCCCAGCATCTAGAAACTAAACAAAAGTAAAAATTATGTGAAGTCAGTGTTGATATGTGAGCAGTACTTTGGACACTAATATTCATGAACCAACTCAAACTGTGACCTGGCTGTAGAAGGGTTGTTAGAGTTTGTTACGATATGATTTAAAAAACCAAAAAGCAAACATATTTTTTATGCAGAAAGAGCTCATGCTACCCTTACGCTGTTTAATATTTAATGTTTTCAGGTTTTTAGTCTCAGGCAACTTTTTTCTGACATAAATCACAGAATCTAATTGAGAAATGCTGTATAAGACTGATGGTCGGTAGGGCAGACCACTTTGTGTTCATTGTTCTGATTAAATAATGTTGGGGTTTTTATCATCTATTTCTGCAGTATTTCAAACCTAGAAATATGATACTGTCACATTTGAAGAAGGATTAGAGCATATCCCAAGATATCAAAATCTGAAATAAGATTGCACCAGGATGTGGTTGGAAAGGTAATTTTCATCATAGCCTGACATACATGTCTGTACAGCTCACTCCAATTAGTATTTATAAGTTGATTTTTTTAAAGGTCATGCATGTTGCATTCTTGTGATGAAGCTAAATCTTAGATAAAATGCATTGAACGAAGCTACAGTGCTCATTATTTCACACTGAGGTATTTACATTTTTATATTTTTAATTTAAGCTCTGTGTCACTGGAATGCATTATCTCTACTCCAGAATATCTATCAGGCTAAGTGGGCAATATTGTCATATGCTTAAATAGTTTTATTTTTACTCTCCAGAACTTTATAACTTATTTTTTGATAGAATTGAAAAAAGAAATCACTGCAGCAAAGTTTCAATATATATAGTTATTTATTTGAAGTGCAGGGTGTCAAGGAATTATCATGGATATTTAGCTTTCTGGGTAACTGGTGGGACTGAAGAGGAGGAGAAAAGGAAACAGGGAAAGTCAAATCTGGATGCACCAAAGTTTGCAACAAAACTTTCAGTCACATGGTTGGGACTAAAATTTTGTGAAAGGTTCTAGGAACATCATTAATAATATTATGAATATTATGCCTTTGCATACAGTCTCTCTGCTAAAATTTCTTACCATCTTGTTCCTGTGAGTTTTTGTTTTCTCTTGTCTTTGATACTATAATGATTTATATAAGACACTTGACTTTAAATTCTTGTACAGTCAAGTTGAATTAATTTATTTTGCTGTAAGAATGGCAAGCTTGTCCCTCTTATCCTTGCAATATGAAATATTTGTGCTTTAAAAATATATATAGCTAATATAAAATGTACTTAAAACCAAACAAAAATCTGATAAAAGAAAAATTTTTCAAAATAAAAGCTTTTTGTGAATTCCAGCATGAACTTTAAAAAAAAATTCATCTGTTTTATGATTAAAGATTGAGACAACCAAGCCAAAATTACTATACTGCTATTTACTAATCCTCTTTCAGTAAGCCTCTTCCCTCCTTCTCCAGATATTTTTCTGTGTCTCTCTTTGGAGCCCTTACTTCAGTATAAATGGAAATGAAATTTAGTTATATGACGTTTCTTTTCTTTCATTTTCTATTATGACACCATTTACACAATTTATTATTTGTCTTTTGTTACTTTGCCTCCCTGCTCAGCTTTGCTACAGTTGAAGTAAATGAATGCAGCAGGCTGGTGTCTACAGAGCGTGTTGTGTGTAAAGGGACAAACATTGAGTTCAAGGAGTGCTGGAAAACTGGGATGGGAACAGCAAGACAGCTAATAAATGTGAAATCTCTCCCCTTGTCACCAGATGTGGGATTTGTACCCCTTGCAGCAGGCACATCCTTTCCAGTAGGAAGAAGCAGGCTGCAGGAGACATGAGTCACCATAAACCCAACGAATTTACATTGTAGTCTCGGTCTGCACACTGGCTTTCTTATGATTTTGGCAGACCAGTTTATTTTGACCTCTCACCACCTTTCACAAACCTTTGTGTGCATCACAGACAGATGCCAGAGTGGGAAATGCATCAGGGCTTTGGCTGGGAAAGGCTCGTGCTTTGTTATGGTAGATTTCTTTATAGTCTTTGATATCTGGTATTGACAAGGCTGTAACTTATTTTGGAGTAAATGAGGCTTCACTTTGCTTAATCTGTTGGATCTGTGATTTGGCTCTTTATCATAATGACTTCTAGTTGACTTTTCCACTAGGGCAAGCAAAAGTCCCCTCTGTTCTCTGCCGGAGCAGAGCACAGTGCCTCTGCTTTTTAAGCACACACACTTCAGTGTTTGCAGGAAACTTCCTGGGATGAGGAAGCTTTGAAGTCACTCCCCACATTCAGTCACTGCAGAAAGAGGAAGAAGTGACAGTCTATGATTTGTCACGAGACAAGAAATAACCTTTGAATATTGGTCTCATTAGATAGAGGCTTGTTGTTATGGTAATATCATCATCCCACTTGATGCAGAAAACTGAACAGGGTCACAAAACAGCAATTAAGAGACATGTCAGAGTGAAAGAACTGGGTAAGAAATAGTGTTTCAGGAAGTGATTGTTGGCAGGTTTCCCAGGAAGCTTCGAACCCAGAGATGCCTGATTCGCCTAATTCCTTGATGCAGTACACATAGCACAGCAATAATTGCCTGCTTGCTGAATGAGGATCTTGGGATCAAGGCCATTCACCAAATCCTGAATGCACCACATTGAGCTGGGGGATTCTTTTCACTACGTGTCCCAATCCAGGGACAGGTAGACTTTATCCTACAGGCTCTAAGGGCTCCAATTAGAGTGCTGAAATCTTTCAAAACTTTCAGAGTTTGTGAATGAGGTGATCATGCCGTGTATACGCAGTGTGTAATATATGAAGAAAGATGGTTGAAGAAGGGAAGATTTTGAAGTTGGTGCTTTTGAAAAGCTCAACAGAAAACATTGAAAAGCAAAAATAATTTCTAAAGATGTTAGGGCTGCTAGCATGGGAAAAATCCTTTGCTGTGCTAAGATGAACTTTGTCAAATGAAATAATTTAAAAATCTCATTTAATGAGCAAAGAGAAGGTTTAATTAAAACAAACAACAAGATTTAATTGTTGAGAGCAAAATTTATCTGAAAGTTAAATTATATCAATATGCTGAAATTTGTTGGATGATTTTGCCTCAGCCCTGTAATGGGCTGTCTTATCTGCTGTTGCAAGTGTCTATAATAGAAGCAGATCTAAGTGTAGTGTGAGAGTTTGAAGATCTTACAGGTACTTTTTCACAAAAGTGGAGGTGAACTAACATTTCATTGGTTGTGATGATGTCTCAGAAAGCTCAGTGCATTAATGTTAATGCTGAAACACTGAAAAATGTACAGCTGGATCCCAGTCAGGTTTATAGGCAGCCAAAATTAAGAAACAGCATCCCATTCCCTTCCTCTCCCATTCAGCCATTCTTCCTTAGGGCAGGCACAAACAGTGTTCACAGGTTTTGCAGAGGGCTAAATGCTACCTAAAATAGTTTTTTGATTTTCAGGGAACAAGAAAATCTTTCTACAATTTAAAACAAGGCTTAGCTTCAGAACTTTCTCCTTGGTCTAACAGAGCTTCATGCCTTGTCTTTGATCCCATTCAAAAGATACAATGATTTGCACGGACAGAATCGGTACAATTTTGTTGTATATAACTGACTATTTCCTCATTTTCTTAAAAAATACTGTGATAAAACTCTCAGGACTAGTGTGTGAGGAAGTGAGCTAGGAAAACTGCTGTGTTGCCATTCTCCTTTTTCTGAGCCTGCATCACGAGACAGGATGTTTAAAACAAAATTGTTGGGCCCCTTGAGTTCAAAACTGAGTGGAGCTATTGGTTCCTGTGCAAATGCTGTTTCATGTTAGCAGTCCTTAAATATGTATAGAATACCTGGTCTTGGTGTGCAAAGTACAGGTTGTTTTTCTACAAAAAACTAATTTTTCAGTTCAAGAACATTCAGGATATGTTGATTCCAAATAGTGCCAGGGAACATCGGTGTTTATCAGAACATTACTGGCTGTATTGTCACACTTTTCTAAAGGTCTGCTGCTCACTTTGGGCCTGAGCTCACTGCCACTTCCACAAACAGGAGTGAGGCAGGGTTCAGCAGGCAGCAGTGTTGGTCAGGAGCCTTCCCAATATGCCATCTGATTGCAGCCTGTTTTGGCAGGGAAGGGAATTTAAAAGTGTGACATGAGCCATTCCATGCCAGGTGGCCTGAGGGCCAACCAACAGCCTTGTGTATATTAATTTACTAGCATAATAAAGTCATATTTAAAGGAGTTTTTTCCTTTTCTTTTTTTCTCTTTTCTTTTCTTTTGTAAAATTAATGATAATGACATTTAGTTTCAGATTGTCATGTCAAGATGAAAAGTTAAAGCCCTTGGTTTAAAAATGCCAAAATTAAACATTTCAGCATTTTTCAGCATTAATGCACATCAGCTGGTTGTTCTTTGCTGAAAACACTCAAAAATTCATTTGTGCGCAAATAAAAACTCACTTTCTCTGAAATGGTTTGGAAAAAATCTTCAAGTTTAGTGCTTAAAAGTCTTTCAAGCTGTGGAATTCCTTCAGTCCCAGTGTAGTCAGGATTTGTGTGCTCAGCCCCTAACTGCAGGGCTCTATTTTGAGCCGTGTCATAATAATATATATCTGGACGAACTGACCCAGGCAACACAGAAGTACAGCATCTGTCCCTACAAACACAGTATTTTCCCTTTGATTCCAATGACAGCTAATTAGGTAGTTAGATGTATGTGTGATCTTTTTAAATATTCTAAACATTTAAGAATACTGTTGCCTTTCTTTTCTTTTTCTTTTTACAACTTTGACTTTACCATGAACTGTAATAATAGATGAGGAAAAAAAATCTGGGTTTTCAAATATAACAGATACAATATTAGTTGCAATTGAGAGAATGTAAGCATATTTTGGATTAGGCTTTTTGAAACACAATACCCATTTTTCCTCTTTCTAATTAAACTATCTGTGAAAAAATAAATTAATTTGAGGAGGGAAAGCAATTTAGGTAATGGATTTACAGACTAAATTTTGCTATTTTTATTTTTAGACTTCCTTTCTTATATAAGCGAGTGGCAGTTCTCTATTTCACCAGAGTATTAGAATGTTAAATGTGTTAAAACAGACTTGGTCAGATCTGTGATAAAAGGTATGTGTTCCTGAGATATCCACATACTCTTTAACTCTCTTTTTTACTGCTAACAAAAGTTGCTTATTATCCAGCACTCACAGTCAAGACATTTGACTACAATATGTGAGTGCCCATAACTAGACATACCAGAAGGATGCAATCATAACTCCTAATTTGCTGTATGGAATGATGAAAAAAAATCCAGAATTTTTCTGTGATTTTCTCTGACATTCATCCTTAATAAAATGACAAATTTAGAGATACGTTAACTGTCTGATGAAAGACACATTGCAGGGAAGCAGCAAAAGCTGGACTGCTGAAAGAACATGACAGAAACAGAGGTTGCACCTGGTTAGGCCGATGTCTGTGAGGGGAAATGACATTGAAATGACTGGAATTGTGCCAATACTGCTTAGGTAGGATACACATTGCACAAGGATGGAGTCATTGGAACGGGCACGTGTTGATAATGGATGATGGTAACTCCTGACGTGAGGCACAGCATCAGCACGTACACAAGTGTGTGCAGACATCCAGGTTCTGAAACGTGACCCTGCTTCTGTGAAGTCAGAGTAGAAAGACTGTGTCTGCCCAAAACATGTGATTTTCTGTCAGGCAAGAGTCGACAGAGAGATGCAATGGGTTAGGTAAGGTGAAATTCCACTAATTTGCATTTTTTATAACAACCACCAGTGAGTCCTTTTGCTCTTAGAATTTGAGGATTTTTAGTGAGCCAGATCCTAGAGTGTGGCAGAACCTCCCTCTCCAGGGAGCAGAGCAGAGTCCTAAATATAGCTCGGTCTGGAAAGTATTTGGATGTCACTGGGGTAGGGAATGTTTTATGAGGTTTCCATGTATAAATAAAAGATGAATGCAATTAGTCCTCACCATAGGATATTTCCTTCTATGTGACCCAAATTTAATTTTTCTATGGCTTTCAGCAGGAGATGTGCCATCAAATGCCTTTTGAATATCAAACAGTTTGAATGAGGTGCCATAATCAGCTCCATAACCTTTTATAACCATCCTTGTGGAGAAAAATCATCCCTTTGAAATCCATATTGGCTATTCTCTTTCAGGTTATTACTTCAAATATGCTCTGCAACTCTCTCCTAATTAGTGATTCTAGCTTTTTTGTAAGCTGCAGATGAACTGTGCTATTTTGGTTCCTCCAGGTCAGGACAGCATGCACATCATAAACACTGTGGCCTCATCTTTGTGCTTTTGGACTCCCCACCCTTTATTTGTGCCAGTGATGTTTTCATGATGACTGCCACAGCCTCTGAATTCACCCTGGTGTGAATCTGGGCCATTAGATTATTTTAGAGCCTGAGATTTCCATGAAGGTCCTGGTAGTCAGATCTGCTCAATACCTCCAGTGGCAACACTTCATTTCCTTAAAAACTAGAATAAGATCAGGAAAGTTTTCAACATTATCAAACTACTGATGTAAATTACTATTTTTTCTCCTCTTGATCAGAAAACCACTGGCATCAATTAGAATTGCTGAGTCCACGTGCAAGCCCTATGTCTTCTCTAGGAGGTAACAATTTGAATGAACACCGAAGGATAAGGAGAGGAATTTGGGGAGGATGTTCTTACGACTGTGCTACTCTGCAATCAATCAGATTTAATAAAATTGCCCACCATCACCCTTCCAGAAGTTCCAAATGCCCCACTAACAGTACTGTGCACTAAATAAAGGACCACTGTTGGTACCAGAAGAAACACTGACTTCAGTGAAAAGAGCCAGCCTTTCCATTCAATTGCAAAACTTTGAAATCCAAATTTCTTTGAAATTTCTCCCTTCCTGATCCTAATTCGCTACTCAAAACAGTAATTCCCTGCTTCTTATATTGCCACCCCTGAAGCATTAAGGTATTATGAGGAGGAAATATAGAGGCAAGGGAACTTCATATTAGGCAATAATTTTTTTTCTGTGGCATAATATTACCAAACAATCCATTGAAGACAAAAATAGCAAGTCAAAGCTCAAGCTATCACACAAAAAATAAAGCAAGAGATGAATGCTCAAGATCAAAAATTCTCTTCCACAGAAGAGGCTGTGACGCCATGGGAAGTTCGTGCTGCAGCAGGCACCTGCCAGGATGTGTGGGATCATGAGGAAAGGAGCCCACATTGGAGCAGGATTCCTGGCAGGACTTTGTGAGCCTGTGGGGGTCCCACACTGGGACAGCCTGTTCCTGAAGGACTGCACCCCGTGGAATGGACCCACGCTGGAGCATTCTGGGAAGGATTCACAGTGGAGAAGTTGATGTAGATTTGATTCTCATGGGAGGGACCCCATGCTGGAGCAATGGAAGTGTGTGAGGAGTCCTCCTCTGAGGAGGAAGGAGCAGCAGAGACAGTGTGAGATAAAATGACCATAACCTTACTACCCTGTTCGCCTGCTCTGCTGTGGGGGCAGGAGGTAGAGAGCAGTAGTTGTGACATTACTTTTTAAACTTTTAAAACTTGTTTTTACTCATGAGTGCTACTGTAGTTGTGCAATTATGTATATGGTGCTCTCTAAATGGTGCCATATTTTAGTCCTTATTTTGGGGAGTTCCTGGGATAGCTAAAGCTCAGGTAAACAGGAAAGAGGCACAAAGTCATGATGGGGTGGCTCTGAATTGTTTGATAAGCTCTGGTCAAAAACAGATCAAAGCTCAGCCATGCAGTTCTAGACATTGCAAAGAAAGAAACTTTGAATGAGAGCTTTGAAGGAAAATGATAGGATGCTTTTTGCTGCTGACCCTCTGTGTGGATTCTGGAATACAATTATTCAATTTTACAGAGGAAACCCACAGTTTTATAACATTTTTTGATAAGTAGCAATCTCCACAGAAGTATTACTTAGTAGGGCTGTGCAGTGCAATAGAAATCCATCATACTGTTTCAGATTTCCAGTAATTGTGCTACAGCAGTGGAACCGTTCAGCCTTCATGTCTGCAAATAGGGTTGTCCGATTAATAATCTCACTAGTTATGATCTTCAAAAATCCCTCAGGCTGACTGAAAACCAAGCAGAAAATAATTCTTTCTGTGGTGTTGAATAAAAGAGACTTAAATGGGGGAAAGGAAAAGACTTTATATAAGGTAGAATCATCATCAAGTGCAGAATGTTGTCACCACGGAAAAATTTGGAAGTGCTGAAGTTTTCAGTACGTTTCACTCATTAGGCCTTACCAGTACTACAACCCCTTATATACTGCTGAGTAAATAATGAATTCTTATTTGATTTTTCATTTAATTGCCATGCATTACATTGTATATCTCAGTCCTTATTAAAAAAATATGTTTCTGAGTTTCCACTGTGTCTTCATGTTTTTGAGGAAAGGCAAGAGGGTTGTAGGTTGACACTATTGAAGCCAGATGAAAAAAATCCAAGTATTTAGACAGAATAGAAGCCAGATCAGGACATTCCTTGTGCTTTTTGTGGAAAAAGAAGAGAAATTGGTTATTCAGACTATGACTTACTGAGACAAACTAGTGTTTGTCACAGAAATAAACAACAAATAAGACTAAAAGATGAAAATTATAACATTTCTTTGGAGATAAAATAAATAGACCTGCAAAGTGTCCTTCCATAGTACCAGTTGCAGCTTGAAGAACTTGTAAATGACTGAGAATTTTTATTTTCTGAAAGAGTAGCAAGATATTTTTATCTTAATTTTTCAAAAGTAAAACTCAGTGTTATATTGAGACAGGAATTATCAGTTGAGAGAAACTTTAGCTGAACTTTGGAGCATCAAATATTAACAGTTTCACAATCAGTTGTTGTCTTCACGGAATGTCATATTACTAATTTAATGTGATATCCAATTTATCTCTATCATCTTGAGTTATGGTCCTGTCATAGTGGTGCTTGAAATTCTGTTTTGTTTCATTAGAACATGTTGACATCTTTTAAGAAAAGATTTGTTTGGAGCAAAAGAAAAGCTTCTTTTTTTGATAAATCCATTGTGAAATACTGTCAGGCACTTGCACTTCACACTCTTGTGGCTGAAGCTGGAATTTTGTGCAAGGGATTCCCACTGTTTTGTTTTTCTCTTTTGTCAGTGTAAGGCATTAAATATGTGTAAGCTTCTGGCTTTTTCTAATAAGCTGCTGATTCAAAATTAATTTCTGGTACCTGCTGTAGGTTCATATTTCCCATTGACTCTAATACAGAGATTGTTTTTACATCTGACTGCTCAAAAGAGCTGTGTGCAGTGCTAGTGAGTAGCCCTTTCAACAGTTTTAGAGATGTCTGTAATTATTATATGTTTATGGTAGTCCTTGTAAAATAACCCGCATCAAAGCAACTCAAAATACTTTTAGATGAAAAGTATGTGGATTCTGCTTCTTGGATTTTGAACTGAGTGAATGTAATAGTGTCTATTTCACAGTGGTGACATTTGTGCCATCGTTTCCATCATTAAATATGGTATTCCAGCTAGTAGGGTTTTGATATTTTTTCAGGACAGAGCATATTAAACTTGAGTGCTATTTGATCAGCAGGGATCCAGGCAGACTAAAAGATATGGGGTGCCATGAGCTCTTTTATGGTTTTCAGTTCTTCCTCTAAAAATGCATAGAGATGCATGTAGATGTTCTCTGAGCATCTGTGTTCTTATGCACTTCCAGCATCCCACTGAGATTCCCAGAGTAAGTCGGAATCATGAGTCTGGATGGTGTCGCTGAAGTGGCATTTGAGATGCTTATTTTTAAGTGCAGCAATTTGGTGCACTTCTGCAAATTTCTGCAAGTTTTATTCTGCAAGTTTGCAAGTGACTTCCCTAATTCAATTCCTCTCCCACATAAGCTCCACAATCTCTTTAGAGAAAAATTTTTCTGTGAGCTTTTAAGAGAACTATTCCATGACAGCATTAAACTCTACTCCTACTTTTATTTAAATTAATCCTGATAAATCAAGTTATAATTCCTTTCTGCATCAGGGAGTTTTTTACATTCAATTTATGGCAATTGCAGATTTATATAATTATCTATACTTATGTCACTTAAGACCGTACTGGTGTTAGCGCTGTGCTGTAGTCAAATGATTTTGTAGTGTTTGAAATACAAGTCAGCAAGCATTGAGCATCCTTGATTTCCCCTCATTTTTCTTTTAAATTTGCCTTCTCATTTGCTCTTTCTGTACTTTCAGCTTTGGAAAGGTTCACCACTAACATCACGAGGTTCAGCAGTGCCTTGATGTTTTTTTCGCCCCAGTAACAAGTTCCAGAATAATCGGGTAGTTGCTGAGAAAGTTCTGTGTGCTACATTCATTAATTTTTCTGAGCAATGGTGTGATCATTCTCGTTCTGGAAGATAACACGTGCAGTTGTATGGAAGCATCATGTGTTTGCTGGGCTATTCACACTCTGTTACAGCTCCAGGAGGGCACAGTTTAGCAGCTTCTCTGTTGAAGAGGAGAATATCTTTATTTCTTCCCCAGCCAGGATGTTTATTCATTACAGCCTTGGTGCTAAAGCCTGTGTGCAGCCGCCTGTTTTCTGTCACAAGTGTCAGAGTTCTCTTCCTTTCTTTCTTCTGTCAAAGGACATCAGAGAACCTGAAGTGTCATTGAGGACCATGGAGAAAGAAATGCATGCCACAGCCAGTGCTGGTGCCAGGAGTCCTGATGAACACACGCAGTTTGGATAGACTTAGATTTCCATGACACAGGATAGTGTGTTCCAATGGGACTGATTTACAGGAAAGAGTTAAATGGCTCTGGCGTTCCTGAGATGATCAGAAAATAGAGGTTGAATGTTCTTTTTTTGGGTCTGAAGGTTTACTGTTCTCATTTTGTGATTGATGGACCCAAAAAGAATAATTTTGATTAGTATATATTAATTCCTACTGTGGGATATAATTTTACTTTTTGACTACATGGTACAATCTGGCACATCTTGTCAGTGCAGGGAAACTTTCTGGAAAAATCTCTTTCTACCAGATATCAAATCAGAATTTCTGCTGCCTGATCATACTACTGAACTTGAACTGATAGATTGGATGTTTTAAATGTGAAAATTAAAACAAAATGAGATAAATAAATTGCTATTATGTATATATATATGTGTAACATATATCTTGAGATATCTTACCAATGCATGGTCTTGTTTTATCTGGCATAAATCTGTCATTGACTTTACTTTCTTGTACTATTTCTAGTATCAGACATAGTTAATATGCCTTCCATCACCACTAGATACCACCACAGAGTTCATTCATTTCAGTGACAAAAAATCTGAACAGAAGAAATGCATTAAGAATCAGAAAGAAAATTAATTGAAATGAATGGAAGTTAAAAAGTTAGGAAGGTTCTTAACAACTTGCATCTTAGAGGCAGAAATAAATGTCTTATGTTCTGTTCACCAGTGAGAACAGAAATGTAGTCAGCATTTCCCTGTTCTAGCAGTTCTCAACACTGTCATAAATTATGGGGTTTTTTTTGGGTCTTAAGTGTATATTATAAAACAAGAGAGAAGAGGTTATGCAAGTAAAGTAGCAGAAATGCTGTTAGCTGTAAAAATCTTGGCGCAGATACTCCCAGGGATTTCAGAGTCAGAGGGGCCATGGAAACAATCTGACCAAGTATTTGAGTTAGAAATTCACGGATTTTGGGGGACTAATAAATAGCTTGAAGGCCAAGATGTTGTCATACCAGCTGTAAAAAAATTACAGATGAGCAGCTTCATCTCTGAAATTCTTGGTTACTACATCAGACCTTACACTATCCATATATCCATAAACCTTCTTTTTGCGCCTTGCTTTTCAGCATGAAAACCAAAACCAACCACACAGTTTATGATGAAGAATTTGATTCAACTCGTTCTACTGTCTGTGAAGTAACTGGGGAGAAGGCATGATAAGCTCATATTTGCCATAATCAGGGAAATTGAAATGATTGGAGCTGCCTTCTACTTTTATTGAGAGCAACAAAAGAGAGAGGCTAAAATGAAAGGGTTTTGTGAACAACCAATGAGCATGTGCCTATGTGAGTTAGTCTCTGCGTGTGTACGTCCTTTGAGATAACCTGCCTCTGGGCACAAAAAAATAGCTGCATTTGTGGCAGGGATGTGAGAAAAGATTTTCCATTTAAAAATTCATCAGCTGAAAGTAATAGAATGTTACATAATCAGATTATTTTTATAAACTATTGATAACATAGTGATTACTTAACTTTTTATGCTGGCTGAAGTTTGTTCAGTGAAAATCTGTTAGAAATGTGTAGTTAATACTAACTTCTTTAGTGGTCACAACTATTCACTGCATTCTTTAGATTACGTCTCAATGATGATTACGAATTTCCTTGTAAATACGTTCTCAGTAATGAGTTTTTGCTGAGAATTGAGATATCACAGAATAATTTTCTGCAGTTCTGGATGATGATCTCGGCACTTTCAGAACGGTTAATTCGTTGTTTTTCCCTGCACAAATCTATTATCTCTGTTCTGGTGAGATAAGGAGAAAACCAAAGAACATGTAGATTAAGAGTGAAAACTGAGAAATGAGCTAACAAGCCTCTTCCCATGGGTTTTTTGCCTCACAACCACTTTTCCAGCTGACTTACCCAACATTTACCTGCATCCCTGACTGCGGGTCTCCGAGACGCTCCATGTGTATTTGTTTTCACATTATCCCACAAGGAAAAGGTGCACGTTGGCAAAATTTATGTTAATCACTGTGAACTTCATGGTGGCCCTGCAGGACATGAGCAGTGTGGAGGCTGGCATTGCTGACAAACTCTTCTGGCCATATGGGGTCTTATGGGGCAATGAATGCAAGAGCAGGTGTGCTGCTGCAAACCCTCAAAAACTGATAAGGCTTTTTTTTTTTGGGATGGCCAGAGGAAAGTGAGCAGTGGTATTGCCTCTGCCTGTGTTTGGCTCTGTGTTGCAGAAAACAGGTAATTAAATTATGGGACTATTCAGGCACGCTAGGTTTCTTAGATGCCCTAGAAGAGATTGGTAGCACATTGCTATTAGAAGAGCTGCTCCTAAAAATCAATTAGCTGATCACTGAAAGTGATAGTAAGTGAATGTGAGCCTTTCCTCTCAAAGGCTGTGGAAAAAAGTGCTTAGAAACAGCTATATTTCTGCAGGTGTCCATCTGGGCAAAGCTAAGGGAAATTGAATTTGGAATTGAGTGCAGGAAGCAAGGTCTGGGGTTCAATGTGGTTTCTGAGTATTTTGCAGAAAGCTAACAAAGAGTGGCTTTTAGAGACCTTCTTGAGATCAGATGGAAGGTGACAGCCGTGATTAGGGAGGCGTGACAGACGGTCTCTAGGGACTTGGGGCCTGGGCACCTTCAGAGAATGCTGAGTTTCTCATCCAACGCAGGCCTGGGGGGCCCGAGGCAGCTGTGGCTGTCACTGCAGACCTCTCCCAGAGCCCCTCTGAACTCCACTGGAGTGGCAGGAGTAGCTGAAGTGAACCCAAGATATCTGACTGGGAAAAGTGATATTTGATATCTGAAATAATAAAGTAAGCTCCAAAAGTGCTTATGGTTAGATTATGAGGCCAACACAGCCAATTCCCTTGCCTGGACTGAAAAGCTTCTTGTACTCAATGGGAATTTATATCAGATACTTCAGCATAAGTGCCCAGATGATTTTGACTCCAAATTTAAAGAATGCTTTATGTAATCACTGGAATTCATAAGGCCTCTAAATATTTTGGAGTCTGTAAAGATGCTGGCATATTCAGCTTTACAACTACTATTGAACCTGTTGCAATCTATGGCAGTGATTTTTTGGCTTGGTGTTTGTTGTCCCTGTCTAAATGTGCTAGAAGTGAAAGTTATGTTAGAATTCCAAAACCTCTGCCAGGAATATTCCTCTGAATGTTTAATTTGCATTTGGTGCTGTGTTGTCTCTGTCTATACATAATCTGCTGCAGATTCCTTTAAAAATAAATTCCTTTCATTCCAGAAAGATCTTGGAGAATAAATCTCATAACATGGTTGAGAGTTAGTTCTACACAAAACTCTTTCAGAAGCTTTGTATTTGGGAAATCAGTGTCTGGAACTGGAACTCCAGAAACAATTTTCATCATTTAAAAATAACTCTAGTAAACAGCAGTGGCTGTCAGACAACGAGACAGCAGGGCCTGGGAAGGGATGTTTGCACAGGAACTGTGTGCCAGGTTGGTGTCTTATCTAGGTTAGTTTCCTCTTCCTACCGGATAGAGACCTCTGCATCAGAAATAAATATTCATATAGAAATTTTAAACAAAGGGGTTGGATCTTATGAGATGCTAAACATTTTTCTGCGAGCTGAGCAAACATTTTGTAGCACGTGTTCTTAGTGTCAGCAGACTGTGTGCTGGCATGTTTGTGGTGGGTTGGATCAGGACCAGTCAGCACCTTCCAGGCTCAGTCCTTGCGTTTGCATGGAACATTCCTGAGCAACTAAAGCAACAAAAACATTGATGACAGCCTGCAGCAAAGTAAATTAAAAATATGCATAAACCTGTCACCAACCACATCTTTTCACGTATCCTGTCTTCTACAGGTTGCCGGTGCCATTAATGAAACAGTGATTAGGACAAGAAAGTGAAAGCCACGCTCACATGCATGCTGCACTCCTGGTGTGCTGCAGAATTCATGCTGCAGCTCTGAATCACAGTGGAAAAACTGCCTTCAGGAAGACAGAGAGGCACTTGCAGCCTTCTAAGTTTCTGTACCTTTGAGCCTCTTCCCCTCTGTGAAAGTGCTTCCTTAAAAAATGACAGTCATAAAGGGTTGTGAAGTGCTAAGAAACTCCTGTAACAGAGATTGTCTAAGTACACCTTCTGATACATTCCAGACCGAAACAATATGGAATGTGGGGATGATTTAGATACACAAAAAATAAGTTTCATATTAAAGCAATACGTATTGGAGTCTCCAAGTTTTGGCTGACTCCAAACCGCTGTCTGCGCTGAAGTTTTCTCTACTACTTTGTGTTTTATTCACTGAGAGGTCCATAAGATTTTTCCATCCTCTGGACAGTGAGGGCTTCAGGCTTGTTCATACATCATTCTGCCTTTTGTTGTTAGACTTACAGAGCAAAATTTGCTTTTCAAAATCACGTTGTGAGGAAGCATGTGGTTGGAAACAGTGAGAAATTAATTAAATGGGATCTTATCTTAAAGATAAGCGAATGTGTACCTGACTAAATATGTAGTGCAAACAATCCTATATCTGTTGTATAAACAAGAGTAATGTACATCAGACTGAGCTAGCCTGGGGGTTCTGTAAGTGTTGTGCTGTGTGTGTATCCCATGGGAGTAGGAGAAACCAGGAAAGGTTTTGCATTTCATTAGAGCTTTAGACAATTTTGTAGATCTCAGGCCTGCTGGGATAAGAGATTGGTCTTACATGACTTTCTCAGATGAGATGTAGTGTAAACATGTTTGTTTGGCTGGAGTTTTCACAAGGTTTTCCATGATACTGGATGTTCCTGTTCGGATGAGCAGGCAGCTGGCAACTCACGTATGCTCTGAGCAAATGCACTGCAAGGCATCATCAGCCCTGCTGTACACTGATATAGGTCAGGTGTAATAAAGGCAATATTCTGAGGAAAGTAGGTAAAAATGGGAGGTTTTTGGTTTTTTTGCTTCTATCCATCCAAGCTGCTATAGAGAATATGTTCTGCTTTTAGGCAGTTCATGAAATAATTCATTTAATACCTGTTCTGAAAATCTGCAAAGCATTGCAAGACCTAGAATCTAGTGTCTTCCCTTTGATCTCTTTTACCTGCCTGTACATGTAATCACTAGAACTTTGTACATTTTTCATTGTCCTGTATTAGTAGGATCTGACGTGTTAAGAACAAGATCAGAAACTCAGAATTAGCTCAGGTAATTTCTC
This sequence comes from Atrichornis clamosus, assembly GCA_013400975.1. Lineage (NCBI taxonomy): Eukaryota > Metazoa > Chordata > Aves > Passeriformes > Menuridae > Atrichornis > Atrichornis clamosus. Next base: position 92,032 of record WBMZ01006333.1, on the reverse strand, counting down.
TGACTATTTCATAAAGATAGTAATCAAAGATATATTTCCAGGAGGAAGAGAAATACAGTAGCAACTCATATCAACCTGTTATTTTTGTAGCAGACACATGTACAGGCAACTTCACTAAGGCTGCTGAACATGCTTAAGATAAAATCTTTGGTTTCCTCTTTCCTTAGTTTTTCACTCACTCAAAGCCAAGATGTGGAAGTTTCCACCTCTGAGGATGTCCACAGTGTTAATGCACTCAGCACCGAATAAAGCTAAGATCCTCTTGATATCTCTCTCTTGCAGGGCTGCAACTGTTTTGTTCATTCTAAAGGTTCCGCAATTAAGAAATAAATTTTTAATTCTGCTGGTAGAATTTATTTGGGTTTCTTATTCCTCAAAATTATGGAATTTCTCAGTAATGTTTTTAAGTGATTGTAAGTATATCCCTCTTTTCTTTAAAGAAATGTTAATCGAAGAATAATTGAAAATACATCCATATATATAAAATGTATATTATCTACTATAGTAGATGTTACAACACTCCTTTAAAACTTGTATCAGTGACATATCCTTGGCTTTATTGCTTTGCTCCTTCTTATATCAATTCTCTACTCTTGCAAGGTTCAGAGGGTGGAATTATGCACTGACAGTGCTCAAGGGGCCCCTGCTAGTCTTTGATTATGATCTTTTCTGGGTCAGATTAATAATTCATACAATATTTCTCTGTGAAAAGAAATGTGTTGCCTGTCATCTCCTGTCACCTTTTTAAGGTTTGTTTCAACCCTCAAATGGGACTGAGGCCACATATAAGTTCATTTGAGGATTAAACTTCAGAAAAAGGATAATTACTACTTTATATGAACAGACACCAAGTAAAGAGCATTTATAAGGTGGATGTGTTTTCTGGATCTTCAGTTCTTAGACTGTGAAGCAACTTCTCACGGAAAATGATGGAGCATCCATTACATGAGGCACTTAAAATGCAATTGATAACTTCTGACGGGGAAAAAAATATCACTGTGGGGAATAAATTTGCTCTGTGAAAGAGCTGTAGAGACAAATAAAATTTGCAACATATTTGAGGGAAGCAATACATTTTTCATGCATCCTTTATCTGGTTGCTTTAGGCCATTTCATTACTCATAAGATCTTGTTCATGTTCTGTGGGATACAAAAGTTATTTGATGTAGATTCTATATGTTTTAGATTTAAAAGATAATATTTGATTTAAGAAAAAAATGTATCACTTTACCTCAATTTTTAAGTGAGCAAATCCATTTTCTGGAAAGGGTCAGTAATTTCATAAACATGGATTTGAGCTGAACACTTCAGAACAGAAAGTGATGCCCAGGGATCCTGATTAGCTTTACATTATCTCATGGGTTTTTAGGTTTTTGGTTTTTTTTTGTTTTTGTTTTTTCCCCAGTTATGCTCGGTTTGTCTGCAGTGCTTGGGACACAGTGTAGTTTGCTGTGCCCTTGCCTGTAGCCTTCTTTCAAAAGAAAAAAAGGCAAAGTGTGGCAGTCTCATTAGGCTGCTTGTTCCCTGAAATGATGTTCGAGGAGAACTCTGGAAAGGGGTGAGGAGAATCTCCTTGTGTACACATCCATGGCTTGAGCATTCCTTCCTGCAGGGAACAGATGAAGAGAAAGGGTTGTCCAGCCCAAGACATGGCAATGCTTGCTGAAATCCTTGCCATATAAAGTCACCATTGTTTTACTTCCCTGCCTCCTTGGCTGGATGTGAGGAGAAATCTGTCAATCTGATTTACTCAGTACTAGAAAACCTGGACTATAGATGTTATTCTTCTCCTAGAACCATGCTGCAAGATGATCCTGACATGAGAGAAGGCTTCTGCTTCAAAGCAGCCACGCTTCCGTCTTTTGCTAAAGAAAATAGTAACTTAACTTCATGTTAAATCTCAAATTAATTAGAGATTAATATTCTAAAATTATTTGGAACACTTTACATTAAATTCAGTCAAATAAGTGAAGTACGATTAATATTATAATGCCAAGATATAGTCTTGTCTTTTGTTTGAAAGAGAAATGAATGTATAGAGAGTAATAATGTTAATATTTTCTGCACAGATAGTTGATGATAACTGTGCTTTCCTTTCATATTTCATCAGCCTGGGAGAGATCAATTTCTAAAATATCAGCAGGGATTGCAGCATTAAAAAAACCTGATGTAGGAGGGACATAGAATTCCTCTCTTTTTAAATGGTGTGGATATGAGTAAATTGCAGATGAGAAACTGAAACTTTTTAGTGTAGCAGTGTAAAAAGGTATATTGGTCTAAATTACTCTTTGAGGCACAGATTTCAATAACACTGCACCAGCACACTGAGAGAATAGCAATATAACTTGCAAGGAAGGTATTTAGGACAAAGAAATTTGTCTAGAGATAGAAAGGTCTAATCGTAGATTTAAGTACTTAATCTGTGACAGAGCCCAAGACAGCTTAAACTGCATCTGGAAGAAAAGGAAGTAGGCTTTGAGATTATCTGTTTTACAGCTTCTAAGGAGAACTCAGGACTTTTTTTGAAGACTGCAACCAGCGGCACCTGATTAACATGTGCTGGAATTAAAGGTATCCTTAACCACAGTCTCCAAAGCACTGGTCTGGGGAGAACTGTCAGTGGTTTCTCCATTCCTGGCTCCAAATACTTTATCCTGTTCTTAAATTCTTACTGTACTAGGAGGGTGAGAAACGACTGCCATGAAATTTGCCCTGCCTGTTTTGTATTCTCTGAGGATTTCTTCGAGCTGGGAGAATCCCATTGTTCTCAGACAAGTTTGAGATCTCTGTGGAGGTGTTTAACTCACACATCTTTGCCTCACACAGCAAAACTTGTCACGCACTGCTGTTGCTTGCTCTGTGGCTGGGCTAGGTTCAGAAGGAAGGTTCATGTTGGAAACAGTAAAGGATGCTGCAGATCAGGTCCCTAGTGACTCACTGAAATGCCTATGTGGTCTCGAAAAATGAGAGTTTTATGGCTACAACCCACTGTGTCTTTGTTACTTCCTCTAATTCTTGGATATAACTACAATTGTCATCACTGTAAACTCATCACACGGGAAAATCAAGAGCTTTCTCTCTCTGCTGTTCTTGGTCCTCTCTTATAAGAAGTATTTGATAGTTTATACCAGACATTATAATATTGCTTAGAGGACAGCACATAATTATGATCATATAGTTTTATTGCAGTCAGTAAATCCCCAGAATAGATTATTACAGTATCTTATATAAAAATGGAGCAGGAAGAGAATAAAGTCAAGCCTCTCTACTTTATCAGGAGAAAGCATCAGTGTATTATTGAAATAAAGTACCTTGACATCACATAAAAGAGGCAGCTTAGATTTCAAATTTCTTCCACACATTTTATTCAAAGCAGAATATTTAAATATAATATATAAAAATATTTACTAGAACTGCAATTCTTGTATGTAAAGCAGCGTTGTCAAGAAGCTCTGAGCTAACAAATCAGTCTTAGGTGTAATGGCTGAGAGGCCTCTATTCATTATATAGAATATAGAATTTTAGAAGAGTTCTAATGATTACCAATACAATACCATTACACATTTCAGGAAAAAAATGAAAATCACAGGATTTCCAGCCTGTTGCTATTTTTTTCCTGACTATTCACTTGTACATTTGGTATGCTTCAGGAGGATTTTATCATGTGGCTAACATATAATTTCAGAGTGTCACTGTCTAATCCACAAGGCTCAAACAGTAAATTCACCCCTTGTATTATTGTAATGTAATTTCCCTGGAAGAAGCTGCCTTGCTGTCATATTTAACAAAACACAGACCAAACAAACAAATAAGCCAGACGGGAAAAAAAAAGGAATGAGGGGCTGAAGGTCATCACAGTTATTTCACAGGAGACCTATCATTTTTTTTCTTAGAGTGTAGAATCACCATTTTTTCCAAAGTTCACTATAAATTTATTCATTGAGCAGCCCTTTAGTTTTAACAACAGTCAATCATTTGTGTGTGGCAAAGCACCAGGGTCTGGCCAACACTCCTGGGTCCTTTTGAAGGCAGCCAGCTCGCTCTGTGACGGGGTGTGTGTTCTTCAGAGAGCACCCTGGGATGGAGCTGGAACCTGGGGTCAGCTAAATCTGCTGCAAATACATTGTTCTGTGAGGAGACAGAAGAGGCATTCAGGAGAGAGAAGTGCGAGCCCTTCACAGCTGGCAGCCTGTTATGACAAACCCACAGAGGAGTGTGAATACCAGCGAGTTATTTTGCAGATGAGAGCTCAGAACTATGACTGTCATTCAAGGAGAAAGACTAAAGCTTTCAGAACAGGATTTTCTAACTGATGTGCTAAGTTCCCACGGAGCATGCGAATACACGTTTCTTCCAGGGAGCATTGTCAGTGCTTCATCAGGAACCTTGACTTCAGCAGAAACACAGAAGAATAATTTTTTTAAGGAGGCCTCTAATGTAAAATTAGTCTACAGAGCTCCTCATCTACACGTTACGGAGCCATTTCTTAACAAGCCTCTCATCCTTCACATTATCTGTCACCAAGTCCAGCAATTGTCACCTAATTGAAAACCTTGTTTGAAAAATTCAGTTTGGTGCTGTTTTAGTTTGTACTTCTCTGAAATTGTTAGCCAAATTAGGGTAGTGGCATAGGTGGTGCCCTGGTTCAGGAGGGTTCTCTGTTTTCACACCTTTGTGGGTGGAAGTCAAACAATGGATATTCTTTAAGAGAGCACACAATTTTGTTTCTAATTCTAGAGACTGTCACTCAAATCTAGGGCGTGTTATATATTAAAATCTATTCTCAGGTTTCTCTTCTCTGAAAATAAATGAAAAATAAATGAAACTCATGTAATGTTAGTTTGTACCCAATGAGATTTCACATGCCACCTTTAGGTTTCTGATAAGCAGGTACACAACCTGGGTACTATGAAAGAGCTGGAGACACCCTGGATCACAATGATTCATTTTTTGTGCCTGTTTCAAAAAACGCATCAGTTTTTGTTTCCCATCTTTGTTATTTTTCCATGCGATTTTTACTTGTAGTTTTTTGTGTTTAATTTCTTGGGTTTAAGCATGTTTTGGGGCTTTACCTTTAATTTATTCCATTAGCACTTTCTGCTAATAGAACAGATTTTTTGAGAGAATATTGAACCATAATTTTCAAAAGAAGCTGAACCTAATGTAAATGCTGCTGTAGGACAGACACTTATGGTACCATGTGCTGCCAACTTGTTCCTGTCCAAACAGTCCTGGCAGGTTAAAACCATCGAGACCTGCTTTGTCATGGCCAGGGCAATCCTATAAGGTAATATCCTGTAGGTCTTTTTATGTAAAAGAAATTCTTTGTACACATGCCGTTGTTTGATAGGCACAGCATTTATGTAATTCAGTTTTTCATCCATGCTTAGCTGTTATCCACTAGACACCCCGTGCTGGAAGTACCACCGCAGTCTTGCAAGACCCTAATTCATCTCAGCACACTTTTAATGCTCCCCATAGCGTGTGGTTGGAATGTCTAGTTCAGTTCCAGAAGGAAGGCAAGGGAACGACGTCTGGCAGTTCCTAAGCCTTCAGCTTAAAGAAAATCCGTGGTAGTTCTTTTGCACTGCTGGTTTTCTTCAGTAAGGATTCCTGAACTCAGTAGGGCGCAGCTATGGCACTTTTTGTTTTCAGACCTTTTACAGACTCATGAAAGTCCTCCTGTGTTGTTTAGCGGTTTGTTCACACCATTCTTAGTGCTTCTATTTTAGGCTGAGATTCTGGAATGAATCTTGAAGTAAAGGAATAAACTGTAGTCTGTAGCATTGAGAATAGCAAGAGGCCTGATGGATGGCAGAGTGAGTTACACGTAGACTTTCCGTGCTGTATGATGCCTTGCTTAGTAAAAACATGTTGCTCAAGATTAGTGGTTCTTACCCACTCTGTACAAAAGGAAAAAACTGATTTATTTGCTCTCAACTCTGTCTATCCTTTGACAAAATTATTGATTGCATGTGCATATGCTCATACATAAAACAAGTTTTCCTACATCCCATGATTTAATATTATTCTTGAATTTCAGGTTCTATTCACAAAATTTGATATGATCCTACCAAAAGGTTAAGAGAATCACAGAATCATTAAAAAATCAAGAAATACTGTGTACTTGATTTCTTAACAAGGAATACATTTGATGTGTGATGTGCAGTCATAGGTGAAAAAGGACTGCTATTTATTATTACTACACTGTAAGAACTGGGCTGAATTTACAGGTTTTGGGTTTTATTTCACTTCAATTAGAATGCAATTTTGTGAAATTAATTTTATTTAATGCCTGCTTTCCATGTTCTCTTTACACACTCTTTTCTGTTTGGGCTTACAAATTGTCTTTTCAAAATTTCACAGCTGTAAATTTGGGATCAATTCTTTAATAGAGTTGGACACATGAAAATAAGATATGAATACCTTAAATGCTCTTTTAAATTTTCTGACACTCTTCATCACTGCTGGTTTCATTGGTGACTAGGTCTGACAAATTATTAGATACATCTTAAAAATGATTTGAAATTGCGTTTTAATTCACAGACTAAAATTATCAGACAGATTTCTGGTTTATGAAAAACATGTTCAAATGGTAGCAAATTGTAAATTTGTATGAGAATTTTAACAATACATTTAAAAAATTGCATTAACTGACATAGGTAAAACAGAAGTAAAAGCAAAAGCATCTTATGAGTTCAATAGTTTAAGGAGGAACATAGCTCTACTGTCTAACTGCTGAGAGATGAAAATGTGTATTTAAAAATGTTGGATATAATTCATCTTGGAACATATGTCAGTTTAGACAAGATGATACATCCATTAAAGAGGATGTCCAAATTGCTGTTCTCAATATTAAAGTCACAGTTCTGTTCCGATACATCTCTTTAATATCTTTCATGGATAATATTTCAAGAAATATTGTTCCCTTATTGATGGGGAATGTACTGGTTTATAGCTTTGGTGTCTAGGTATTTGGCTTTCATTGAGAAAATTTGTTTTGATCAGATCTTTCCTGTCAAAGACTAAAATATGTGGTCTCTCAATTTCTGCATATATCTGATGTGGATAGGCAAGAAGCTAGCAGTGATCATAATGTCATATATTTTTATTCTTCACCAATATTTTCATAAACCTCCATTCTTCTGCATTCCTGATCTGTTTATTGCCTTTTTGCTTCCTCACTGAAACTTTCTTCAGCTTCTGCAAAAAAATAGAGTAATGTTTAAATTGCAGGCTTTGACGTGATTGTGACTGTGAACATTGAGTGCTGGAATTCAGTGCAACTCTAAGCAGCTTTTTGGGGTACCAGAAATGCATTAATCACAGCAGCACAGAGTAAAGACAGACTGATCATTAAGTAACACACACTCTAATGTGTGTGGTTAATTATTTTCTATTTTTTAATAATTCTTGCTGTTAAACAAACAATTGTGTAACGTCATTCCTAATCATCTTCTGAGATTATATTTGCACTTGAAAATTAATTCTATTGAAATTAGTGCTGTTTTTCTGCATAGGATCTCAAAACATTTTTGTTACATGACAGTTTTCCAATGCACAAATAGAAACTTTATCTGTATTTGTGCTAATGAGAATTATTTCCAGAGACCTGTTCTTTGTGTATTCAAACCAGGGCTTTAGTCTCCAATATGACCTATTGGCCTGCTTTAAAGAAAAGAAAATGAGATGGAATTGCCATTACACTGAAAACCTACCAAGAAATACGTGTTTCTTTTATTTATATTAAATGTTATGTGAAGACGTGCTGAAGCTAATTGGCTTTCTTTGAGAAGTAGGTTCAGAAGATTAAAGGAAGGTGTAAATTATTAGCAATACAAAGATTTTTGGTAGATCTAGCAATCAGGCATGGTTCATTTCATCTAGAGTGTTAAAAGCACGTAACAGCTTTTAGCCTGAGTGATTAATCTCTTGAGGTTTCTGTTTGGAAGCATATATTCTTCCCAAAGACCTTGCTAATAATAACATGCCATTGGGTCCGCACCTCAACACAGAGACGGAGGTTAAAAAGTTTTTAGAATTATTTCCATGCACCCCTTAACGAAGGGAATATGCATAGATAGAAGGCTTCAGAAATTCAGAATTCAGCTTCAGTCTCTATAATCAAGCAGAGAGCAGTGTCAAATCAGAAACAGAGTGTTTGTCTGATGAAACATACTCCTCTCCACAAATCGTTGATTACTCTTTTCTAATGAGAACTGACTTGGGATAATAGCCAAGAAAAGCTACTGTTTTCTTCACTGAAAGGTTAAATAAAAGCAAATGTCTTTATTCAAATCCACTTATGGTGCAAGGAAAATTATTTTTTATCATTGCAAAATCATAAAAAAATCATTTCTGTGCTAACCAGTGGTATCTTTTAATCTAGTGTTAAAAAGTCAAACCTGAAGGTTTCCCTTCTATAAATTCAATTTAAAATATCAGAATGAAAGCTATTCCTCCATAGTAATTACTTTTGGACACATGGTAATACATATTGGCTGAAAAAATATAGACAGCATGAAGAATCATTTCATCAGATCTCTACATTGCTGAAACTCCAAAAGGTTCAAATTAAAGTGTTTGAAAACCATCCTGCAGTCTAATTGTGTTTCCTCAACCCCAGGGGAATGCATGATGTCTCCATGGCAACTGTTCTTTACTTTTTTTATTTACAAAAGTGCTTATGCACCATGCTTCACATATTGTCAGGTATAAGGAAAACCTAATAACTGGAGAAGTTTAATAGTCAGCAGCTTTTCCTTTTGCAGTATTTCCCTTAGCGTGGATATTATAGTTGTGATTTCTGGTCTTAACTAGATTTTCATAACCAAGTGGTCATTGCATTATATTTTTGCATTGCAAAATACTTCTTTGATAACCATGAAAATGATGTCTCATTTTCTTACATTAAGTTAGTGGCAATTCAGCAGATTTGAACTGCTCTTCCTTTGTGTGCAAGTTTCATGGTAATTTATCAGAGGTATCACAGCTTTGATAGTGACTGATATTGATACCAAACCTGAGCATGGCAAAATGGATTCTTTTTGGTTTTTCAATCCATTTCATATGCTTGGTACCTGGCTACTACACAGACTATAAACTGGTGCAGAATTAGGGCTAATATACTGAAACTGAAAAAGGAACCCAAGCCACTGAGAGTGAATAGGAACATGCTAAAGCTCTCTCTGATGTTCAGGCTGGCATATTGAAGAGATGAACACCTAGAGAATGCATTTGCCTTTCAAATGAACTCGCAAAATGACTGCAAACAACTCATTCTACCTCTGTAACTCAGTTCCTGCATCTACAGGTGATATTAATGATTTGTTTTTCCAAAACACTGTAACATCTGCACTTTTGAAAAGAGATGAATTGCAGCTCCAAGCTTTTCCCTCGTAGTGAATACAAACTGACTTGCTTTCCGGAAATATTTTGCCAGCGTCAGTTCTTGCCTATTAGTGTTTATTTACAGTAATGATACCAGACTCTGTGGCCATTTTAGTCACCTGCACAGCTCTTTTAGTTGAAGTCATTCTAGAGACCTACTCAGCAGTTTCAGGTCTGTCTTCTTGCTCGTCTTTGTCAACACAGTATTTTTTGCTAGAGCTACATAGCTGTATTTCTTCATATTTGATGAAGATCTGGTTGGGGAGCTCTTGGCCTGATGCTGCTACCTGTGCTTTAACTCACAGCTAAAACTGCGCCATCACAGCTTGGATTGGAAAGGATTTTATCTTCTGCGTGTGGTCTTCTGGAAGAGACTGTGAACTGAATGAAGAGGGATAATGGAGTGACTCGGCGTCTTGTAAAGGTTCTGGAGCTCACTGCAGGGCTCCACTGAATTCAGTACCGAATTTGGGGAAACAGTGAGACCTGTGAGCAGTTCTGGGCAAATATCTGTCAAGGATGTTTTAAGTATGATTGGTTTCCTTGTAAAAATGAGGACAGGCAAGAGACCTATTCAACCTGTTGAGGTCCTTTTCAAACCTGTATCTACAACTTCATGGTACTTTTCAATAAGGTATAAATTTTTTTTAATTTTTAAATTCTTACTTTACTGACAGGTTTTTTCAGTATAAACATTCGAATTTGAACTTTGTGTGCATAAAACTCCACTCAATGACAGGCTTAAAAGCAAGAATTGATTTAGGTGCTTTATGGAATTGAAGTCTGTCCTCTCAGTGTCCCATTCTGGTTCTTCACCCTCTCCTTGAGAAATACAAGACCAGCATGGTGATGACTAATCCTGCTGCTACTGTTGTGGTGGAGTTTTGATGCATCAGTGACAAATATTTTTAAGAACATTTCCTGTTGTTTAAATTAATCTTCAATAAATCAAGGAACAGCAAAACTGCTGTGTGACCTTGGCAAAAATAACACACTTCAATGACCTAATATAGACCAGGCAGTTTAGAGAGTATAAATTGTTGGCCCAGAGTAATCATCTGGTGATGACCACATGTATAAAGAATTTGTAATTGTTTTCTATGGAAAATATACAAACAGTGCCCTTGCCCCAACTGTACAATAGTAATAATTCATTTATCAGTGGCATCTTGACAACAACAACCAGTCTGAGTTCTAGCTTGTACTAATAAGAAATTTCAGTCTTCTGTGCTAGAGAAGGACAGTGGAAAGCAGAATTAGACATGCATTGTGTATGCCTAAATGCCAGCTGATTCAGCCATTTAGTTACTTGCATTAAAACAGATAAACAACAGGCTTGTGTTTTTTATTTGCACAAATAGCACAGTTGTATATGTGTACATTGCCACAAGACTGAACAAAAGCTAGTTAACCATTGGCAGGAGGGAAAAGGATTGGCTTAAAACATGTTTGTTGTAGTCTTTTTTGATTTGTGTTTTCCAATAGCAGTAATAAGCAGGAACATTCTGTAGAGTGAATGCACACCATTCATAATGGCATTGCTTTCTCCAAAACCTAATAGCAACAGCTTTGGTGGTATTTACTTAATGTTTACCTTTGATATCACCAAAGAGAAGAGCTACAATGTTCTAGGAATATTACAAATATGTAATAGTCCCTGCCTGAGACTCTCAGACCTTTTTAATCTAATCATGATTTGTTCATATGCCTTACTTATTACAAAAGACATTTCTTATATTTGACATCTCCATCTCTGAAGCATTCCTTTAGATCAGGAGCATTCAGAGTTAATGCTTCAGCTATTGTTTTTATCAAAAAAATACAGCATGAGCTGCTGTAGGAGATTTTCATCTCCCAAAGAAGAGGAAAGAGAACACGGGACACTATTTGCACACTCTTTGTCAGATAGGTAATTGTAAAATCCATAATACTGACTACACACATCCTAAAGACTTGTCTCTGCAGGCAGGAAACCTTGTAGAAAAAAATCTGGCTGCTTTCTGGTGCGTTCTCAGTCCAAGATAACAATAGTACAAGATAACAATAGAGAATCTGCTTTCAGAGCTAATAGTCATATCCATTTTAGGTATTTTTAGCAATCTTAATGGGTTCTACATCTCTAGAAATGGTGAGGCTTGTCACTTATAGAGGATGCTTCCAGAACTAAAAAAAAAAAATTAAAAAAATTAAAATTTATAAAAAAGAAGTGAAAATGAGAAGCATTCCAGAATGCATAATCCTCTCCTAGTGGAAATTTTAACTCTTTTGGTGAAAGTCCAGTCCCAGAAACATGAATGTTGACTTCAGCAAGCATTTCAAGCATGGCTGTTACACTGTGCTCAGCCCTCCAAGATTAATTTGAAGCAAATAGAAGCTGAGTAGTAGATGGAAATCTCTCTTTCTTGAGTAGTATTTGTATCAGGTTAGATGTTACAAATAAAGAACTTAGATACCAATTAAAACATAAATATGCAGGAGCACAAGGAGGAATGATCATTGACAGATAATGTAAATATAAATTGAAGGGATTTGAGTTAGAGATACTGAATAAATCAAAATGGTACTAAATATGAATATAACCTTTTTTTTCTTAATTAACACTTATATGGAATGCAAACAAACAGCTCTAAATTTTGGGACAGTAATTGTGGGAGAGTTGTGAAAGATGGGAACAAGAAAATGCAGAAAATAGAGAAAAAAGGGTTACAGTTTCTTTTCTTCATCACTTTATTGGTTTTCCTTTCCTTTTGTCCATGTACTAAAAAGATAAGAGCATTTGTATGATTTCCAATAATTGACCAATAACCTGAAAGAGGCTTGCTAATGTTAGGTGTAAGAGGAATTTTATGGAATAAATGTAGTTATGTAGTAACATCTGGATATTATCTTGGAAACAGAACCTCTGAAGGACCTTCAGCATAATTTCCACTATCCCATACAATTAATGGGTGCAGAAATTCCACGTAACACAGGGATTGCAACCAAAGATAAGGATGGAGCCGTAGAAATAGATGAACTCAAAAGAAAAAAAATCTAGTTTCCATAAAAAGATATTAATTTAAAAAAAAAGGCAGGAAAGGAAACACAGAACTCAGAGAAACAGATTCCTTTTTATGGTTGTATTTTTAGCACTTTTCATGAGTGACAATTACTGTGGAGGACCAGCTTCTCTAGAACATTTTTTCCCAATATTATGGTGTAGTGTGTGTGGGGGTACAAATATATATATATAGGGCTGATAGTCAAAGATTTTTAGCATGGCATCAGCCATTTAGTACATAAATTAATTCCCGTTTAAACTTTATTTGATCATATCTTTTAAATATACATTTCTCTAGAAAGTTCATGAAATATTATATTCTTTGAAAATGAAAACATAGTTTTTTCACTAGTTACAAATATCATCTGCCAATTTCAACCTGCCTAGGGTTGGTTATTCTGTGCCATAGAGGCACATAAAAGCTGACATTATCCATTCTGCTTTTTGGTAAAGAAACAAGCATATTTCTCATGATATGCCTGAGGATGAAATGGAGTATCAGAAGACCCAGTCGATCCCACATTCCTTTGACAGTGCCACAACATCCTGATGTGGGTCACAGTTCAAGGGCCTCAGCAGAGTCCTTGATGCATGATTTGCACTTTTTACTTCTGAAATGTTCTTCTTTGATATTGTAGATCTATTGATTAAACTGATCTATTACTTAAACTGTAAACCTATTGATTATTGATGTTAAGAAAACATATTCCTCCTGTCCACAAGCACAGGAAGAAGCCACACGTGCCTCTGCACTCACACGCACACACATTTATTGTCTGCAGTCTAGTCAAACTGACTACATAAATAACTACTAAATTAATACTAAATAATCAACTTGATTGAATTCAAGAATAATGGAAAGCATAACATTATAAATGGTTTCTCAGCATCAGAAACCATGGAAGCTAAGGGAATTTTCCAGGAAAATTGGAAGAGATTTTGATGTAGGTTAATCTTTAGAATTAATACAGGCTGCAGATGTCATAAACTAAAGCAGTATTTCATAAACACCAATTTTAGTTTATTAGGTAGAATAGTTTGATTTTGACATCCTGAAATAACAGATGAGATACTTGCTCCATTTTCATTTTTATATATATTTATATGGCTCTGCTTTTTTTTGTTTCTTTTGTTTTGGAACATTTGCAGATCTTCTTTGACAACCCATTAAAGCTGTCAGGATTTTTTTCTACATCATTGCCTTTAATTCTAGTCCTGTCTCATTTTTTCCCATCACATTCTCCTCTCCTCTCCATCTCTCTTGCTGTTGTCTACTTTTTTTCTTTACAGGTCTCTCGCTGCTTTGCTTTCTGATTCACTATTTGAAGTAAAACTTTTCCCATATAATGAAAAATCACAGGCATGAATAACATGAAATATTCTTTCTTCAAATACAGACATTTATCACAATTTGTGGGCAGGAGCTTCTGAGTAATTTGGTTTAAGAGTATCTTTTTAATCCCTGTAGTTTCAGCAGAACATTGATTACTTCTCTGATAATGTTGTTCTAACTTAAAAAGACTGTCAGTAATGTAGAAAAGATAAGTGGAAGACCACTCTGAATTTGATGTGAGGAGAAAGCACACTGGAACAAAATAACATCCCTTAATAGCAAAGTCTTGCAAAAACAAACAAGGCTAAAAGCTGGGGGTGTATTTATTATGGCATGTGTTGCAGGCGACCAACACGTCGATATTTTTACTTGTGATCTCTTGAATAACTGGGACATACATCAAATAAATACTGTTTATATATAATACAGACAGACAGATGAATAGATGTAAAATATCTAGAGCAATAGGAGCTGTTTACAATCACGCCCCTGAATTTGTTGCCCTTAGATGGGACAAGATTTTCAGAAGTAATGAGTAACCTTGAGTGTCTGCATTCTGATGTCACAAAGGGACTTGCTCTAAGCTCTTGCTGTAAATTATATTCTTCTCTCCCTAAGTGTATTCCCAGCTAGACACCAAAAATAGAAGCACGCTGAATCAGTAAAACCTGTTAATTTTGCTTTAAAAGGAATTCTGATGGTGAAAAGTCTCGGTCTCCTCACCTGGGGGCTTCTGATGGAGAAGGGTCAAGATAAGGGGTTTCATAATGAGACAGTGGGACTAGTAAGAAGAATCAGCAGCAATATTAATTACTACTCCCTCAGTGGTGTCCGTGTGCCAGCCTGGCAGGATATGGGCAGAATGTTTCCATTTAATAATAAGTTATCAATGGATAGATGGACAGAAGGTTCTGCAGTACAGTCTGCTGAGGACAGCAGTGCAAGTTATCTGCAAACACCAGGGAGTTAATCTTAGAATGGCTTAATAATAACAGGGCTGTTTTCATTAGATTGTGTGGTGAATCCCCTTTGCTGGCTTGTGAATGATGAGCTATTTGGAAAGCTATTAATATGCTGCTGAACACTGTTATTCCAGTGTCTGCTGGGCTGAGGCAACTGGAACTGTTCAGCCTGGAGAAGAGAAGGTTCTGGGGAGACCTTCCAGCAGCCTTCCAAGTGCCTAAAGGGACTACAGGAAAGGTGGAGAAGGATTTTTTGCAAAGGCATGTAACGATAGGACAAGCAGTATGGAATTTAAACTGACAGAGGACAGGGTTAGATAGGATATTAGGAAGAAATTCTTCCCTGTGAGGTTGGTGAGGCCCTGGCACAGGTTGTCTGGAGAAGCTGTGGCTGCGCCATCCCTGGAAGTGTTCAAGGCCAGGTTAAATGGGGCTCTGACAAAAGTGGTCTAGTGGAACCATGGCACAGGGGTGGAACTAGGTGATCTTTCTTTCCAACCGAATCATTCTATGATTCTATGGTTCTGTGATTCTATGATTCTAATCTAGATGTTGAATTATTACAATTGTGAGGTGGCAGGAATTGCCTGTGGTCCATAATGGATCTGACAGAGACTATTAATACTTTTCCTTGCTACCATCCAGCCATTCTACTCTTCTGACATCACTCAGTGTAACGTATCCCTCCAAAAAGAGTGGTTTGCACAAGTTAGCCATATCCTTAAACAAGGATTTAGTTTTTTAATATTAAACAAAAAGAAACACTAAAGTCTTTTGTTAATGTCCTAACTCTCTTCCCTACGTGTTCTAGTCCTTGTATTTTACGAACAAAATAAATGAACAGGTATGCACCACGCTAAGCAACTTGTTGACTTAGTGTCTTTTAGACTAAACTAGGTATTATTTTTCCTCATTGTAATCAGTGGCAATATTCCCAATAGAGTTATTAAGTGCCAGAATAGGCCAGAAAGCTGGTTATGTCTGAATTAAATGAGGGTACAATAGATTTTTCTTTCAAGAATTTGAAGCCAATTTAAAACATTTGTCATTTGAGGTTTATTGTTTGTTTTTATTTCTGTTTTGTTTTTCATGAGAAAACATTGTGCAGTCATTCTTTGCATGAAAATTACACTAAAACTTGATTAAAATATTTTAATGAGTCACTGAGGGACTGTATTGATGCATTCATATATTAGATTATATGCAAAAAGAACTGCACCATACAAACTCAGTGCTCTGAAACAAACTGTAGATCTGTAACAGGAGTTCACTGCAATTAGGAAGCAGCAATAGTTGTTTGAAAGACAGAGACTCTGTGTTAGTCTAGACTAAAGGTCTTTTAGCAAACCTAACCTAGTCAGAGATTAGATGGAGTCAGTAGCACTTTGTGGTTTCTCAGCAGATGGCCAGAAGGTCTCCAAAAATTAAAAATGAAAGAAGGGCTCTAATTCTGCCACTTCAAAAGGCTTGACTTGCCATTTTCAAAATTCTGACTGTGACAAGGTTACAGCACTGCCTGACAGCACCACGGGATCTGCCATGCGAGCTCCATACCCACCAGATACTTAAAACTACAGAAACTTAAAACTGTGCAAAGAGAAAAGCCAAAGTTTATCAGACAGTCACAAATTCAAAAATCATAGATCATGTGAACGTCACAGGAAAATCTATTGAAGTCCAAAAATAACTAATACGGATGAGTTAATTTATTCTCTCATTCTGAACACTCAGATTTTTCTAGATACCTTCTGAGAAACTAAGTGAAAGCTGGGATACTCATCCAGTGTCTTGGTTCTTCTTTGGTTTTAAGGGAAAATTCTGAACATCTAACACTGATGGAAAAAAATGTGATATTTTGCATCACTAACATTCAGAATGGAATTAAAGGCATGAAGTATTTGGATGGAATTTAAGTGCCTAGATCCAAAGCTGCAGTTTTGAATCTTTTTGTACCATAATAATAACTAATATGGTAGATTTGTGTGAGATTTGCAAAAGAGTTGGATCTGTGAGATGACAAGATTTTAAGTAACTTACAAAAACTGTATGTGGAGAATCAGTGTCTGAAGAAGTCCTGGATATCCAGTTATATTTTATATGAAGAAAATGAACAAAATACAGAAAAAACCTTGGACCTATTCATGGACCAGAACATGCCTTTGACACTTCCAGTTACAGACAGAACCTCAAAAGTGATTTTTATTTTCCTTCTTTCACTTATCCAACTGCTCCATTTTACCCCATTTCTACCCTGCAACCTTCAGAAACCTGGACAGTACCACCACATTCTCCTCACATAGCCTGGTCTAACCACATTAGCTGGTGGTTTTGTCCTCTCTTGGAAGACGTCCTGGGAAGAATCCGAGGGAAGGCTGAAAAGGCAGATTTCCTGGTGGGAATCACCCAGCCAGGATGAAGAGTAAGACAAAATATCCCACAAGCAGATGGGAGGAGCTCAGGGATGTTGGCCCTTGCTCTTGTGAAGGACTTCAACAGAGCAGGTGTCTGCTGGCAATACAACAGAGAGGAAACAGCCCAAGAGGTTCCTGACTTTACACTGGCATAACTTGCACAAATTAAAAGCTAATGTAGGAAATAATATAAATGAAAAAATTATCTAATAAAACATTTTATTTAGTTATATAAGTTTACAACTATTTTTAGGATTTCCTTTCTTACTGTTCTTTGATATTTTCAGTAATTTGGATAATCACACTTATACAAAATTTTGAAGTTTATATCTTCTTAAATGATGTTTGTTACATTCTGTGAGTGTTCCTTTTTCAAATATTTCTTGAAATTTTGTGGTGATTTATTTACAATTGGGAACACATAATTATGGGTTATTAACAATCTATCTCCTCTTTCTCTGAATTTGTTTCAGGAGTAATTTAGATTAATAAAGGAAAAATAACACTATAAAAAATAATTATAAAATAAACTCTAACTCAAATAACTCTCGCCTTTCTCTACCATTACTGGCACCCTGCCCACTCCATCATCTTGACAGAAACAATATCATCAAATGGGATTCCCAGTGAAATTGTGGATGTCAGCTTGTGAGGCAGCACAGGGTCTGACCTCAGGATAAATACCTAAGAACTCTTACAGATAGGTTTGGATCTAGAGCTAAACTTCCAGACTTACATCCAATGTCCAGTTTCAGTGATAGCAAGCACTAGAAACAGACTCACAGCTGTGCCACTTGGAAATGATCCCTCCTCGATCTTCATTTCCTTAGTTATGTTTGAAGGCTTACAGCTTCAAACACAGACATTTGAATCCGTATGAATATTCACATTTGCATGTATGAGGCATGTAAAATTCATCCTGCAAAGGTCTTATTCTGGGGGAGCTTTCCTGATGCATTAGGCAGGAACAAGGGCAATAATATTTCTTGCTGAGAAGATAAAATAAGTGATTGATCCTTTGAAATACATTTTTCTAGAGAAGATATGATTAGTGGGACACATTTTGAATAAATTCTATGTGTCTGTAGGAGAAATACACTTCTAATGAAAAATACAAATACCCAGGGAAAACCTTCTAAGGATGTGCAGCCAAAGGATTTATAGGGAGGCAGAGGATGCTTGTAAAAGGATGAATGAAGTAAGATTATTTTGGAGATAGATCTACATAGTACTTTTTTTAGTGTTTCCCAGGATATGGCCTGTGTTTTTAATTTTATTAGCTTAAGGGAAATGTCTTTATTTCCAGAACAAAAACCAAAGCACAGAAGAGGAATGCTCAGAGTAGGTAAAGCAAACAAAAACATCAGGGACTGAAGGTAAAATACTCATATCAGATTGCATTCTTTTGTCTAAAGTGGTGCTGGAACTCATTCATCCAGTTCAGTAAAACCCAAACCTTTATCCTTCAGAGATGTACTACAGGACTTCTTCCAGAGACATAGTGAATGACATGAGGATTCATGAGGGAAGAAGGTCACCTTCCTTGACTGGATTTGTTCAATATCCTCTACATAATCAGGAGAGATATCCATCACTCATGACACTGAGATGTTGGAAAATGTATTTATGGCTGATGTAATTAAAAAGCATAACAATAAAGAGAATATGCTTATAGGATTACCTAGGAAATAAAGATTGTGATTAATAAAGATAGATCAAAAGAAACACTGAGGTTTCTGTGTTGCTGATACTTGCTGGAATTGAGGTATTCCTTTGTATCCATGCCTAACATGGTGACCCTCTCAGAATTACCATAATACAAGCACTGCCATCAGTCGAGGGATAAAGAATTCTTTATATTGGAAATAAAGAAGTCTTTTTATCAGAGATGATCTGTACTTAAGACATTGCAGTATAAGGAAAAATACTGGAAAATAAAGGTCTCACACAGCTTGTCCTTCAGCTTCAAGGCACTGATAACGTTATGGAGGCTTTAAAGGCCCATCAGAGCAGGAGAAGTGCCTCCTCCTCTTGCTCTGGCGATTCTTTCCACAAGTTCCCCAAGATGAAACATTGCGTTCTCCGCAGACTCCCTGCAGAGCATCCCTGGCAAAATGCTGCTGTAGAGCCGTCACACTTGGCAAAGGAACTGTGTCAGTAGGTGGAAGGAGATCAGGAAAATACTAAGCATTATTTTTAGGCTCTGGAAATACGTACTAGTCCTTTGGGTCTGCCTGACACGCAGCCCTGGGCAGCACAAAGATGTGTGATTATGCTCCCCCTCTTCTGTCCTGCTCCTTTGGTAGGCAGATCAGAATGAAGAATTGGCCTCAAAAGTTTTGTGAGTGTCTGATGTGTGTGTATGCTTGTAGGAAAAAAAAG
The DNA here is from genome assembly GCA_013400975.1 of Atrichornis clamosus. NCBI lineage: Eukaryota > Metazoa > Chordata > Aves > Passeriformes > Menuridae > Atrichornis > Atrichornis clamosus. The sequence continues at coordinate 72,514 of WBMZ01006333.1, read as the reverse complement.
GTTTTACATTAGTGAAAATCAAAATTGGGAATTCTGGGCAAAACTCTGGAGGAAAAAGGCTGTGCTCCAAGACTGCCGTTGTGATGGCAGATGCAGCTGGGATTTGGTTGGTATCCACAAAAATCAGCTTTGCACAGAAGTTTGGGATGAATTTATCCCATGTACATGCAGTGGATAACAAGGCTTGATTTTACCCCCCAGTTAACAATTTGGTGACTGGATATCCTTCCATCAAGAAAAGAGAGAAAAGGCTCTGCTTGCAGCTTTGATCTCTACAGAAGAATTATGTTTTTCTTTAGTTATTCAATAAATGTGGTAATTTTTCACTTGGAAACAAATTTTAGTGGGTTCAGGAATTTGGGAATCTGTAAAATTCTATTTATGAGCAGGATTAGATGGTAATGATGTAATTGATGGTTGCGCATGCAGACAAACCATGCATAAAAGATCTTTTCAATAATTATATCTCTTCATGGAGCAACAGGTTTTTGTAATTTAGGTCCTAGATAGTAATTACAAACCAGATGCTATTTTAGGCACAGTCTGCAACACACCCTTGGTGCTTATTAGGAAATTCAAAACAAACACAAAACCACTGCTGGAACACTTTAGGCAGGAAGGTGAATTGAATTAAACTGAGGAAATGTGGTATCACACATTAATTGTTATAAGAGTAATTTATATATTATCTGAACAACCTCTGACTGGGTTCACTGTCACGGAGCATGACTGGTTTTGGTGAAATTATTTTTTAAAGTTTTGTGTTGAATCTTGTGTCAAAAAGTTCAGGTTTTATTTGCAGACTCAGTTGCATAAAAACTACTGTGTGTCTATATTGGGTGCTTGGAAAGGTCAGGATGAATTGTTTCCTGATTGTGGTGGTTTGGCCCTGGCAGGAGGTCAGGCACCCACCTGCAGCCCCTCCTCTACCAACACCTTGCCACACAAACCCAATACCCTGATAAAAATTGAGGCTTGTTAACAAGCTGTGAAAGCCATTCCTGTAACAGGATGTTAGGGAAGTCTGGATAAGAGACTAATGCAGTTTTGGAACAAGGTAATATCATACTCTGCCTCTGAGAAACCTGAGATGTTTTATTTCTGTGAGGAGCTAGGAATCATTAGCACTAAATACAGGATATTTTGCATTCCTCACACTTTGAGGTACTGCTGACTCACCTTACACCCTGAAATGTGAGTTTTACTCAGGCAAACCAAGCAAATAAAGGTTTACAGATTTCTTTTTTGTTTGTTTGTTTTTTTTCACAATTAATAACCCTTTTTGAAACAGTTCACAGCAGGTGCCAAAGGGGAAAAGAAATTAATAAAGAGCAGTAAATCCAAATCTCTTTATTTTAGAAGTTCTTTTGCTTAAGGGCACTAACATTAGAGTTTGATGCGTGTCTTTGGTTTAAATAAAACTTTCAGAAGGTATTTCTCAATTCATTGTTGTTATTTGGACAGTTGGATAGTTGTGTCTGTTCCCCTGAATCCTGTGGTAACTCCTTCTATAAACACAGCCCTCTCACTTGTCCATTTGCTCTCTGTGTGGCTGAACATTATTTTGGACAAGTGTCAGAATGCTCTGACATCTCAGGCTCTGTTATGGCCTCAAACATTTTATTAAGGTACTTATTCAAACTCCTAAAGACATCAAACATTTGACGTCTTTAGGAACAGACATGAGTAGCTATTGATTTTGTGATTTGCTGTCACCTTGGATTTTGCAGCATTCATCTGAGATGTTTCAGGCCTGCCCATTGCTATTAACTCATTAAATTGAAAACTGGCACCTTATTCTTATCATGTCCTGACATTCTGCAGCAGCCCTTATGTCCGTACACTTTTGTTCTGTTACCTGAAGACAAAATGCACACCTTTCTAATGAAAATGTTATTGCTGTGAGGTGAGTAGCAGTTGAAATGTGAGTAAAGGTTGAAACAGCTCATTACCAGCCTTGTCTGTTGGACCTGGGCTCACTGGGAAAACTGATGGAGAAATTGATGTATTTGGGGAAAGTTTTCTTATATGTGAAGAATAAGAACAATTGAACCCATCTGTCTAGTAAAAATCACTGAGGGAAAGATGATGAGGAAAAGATTTTGAGGAAAGGAGAAGAAAAGGAAGGTATCAGAAGTAAAAAAAGCCCCCCAAACCAGTCAACAAATAAAATGAAAATCTATCAGGCATATATCTAGATGTGACTTGGAAGTTATTTCTACTTTCAATGAAATTTCTGAGAAGATGCATCTCAGATCATGTCTGAAAAGCTGCAGAACTTTTGAAGATTTAGCTGAAATGTGCTGTTCTGCCTGAGCAGGGTGAGGGCAGAAAAAGGAGTGGGAGAGAGTGGCACTCCTCAGGCAGACTGGGGGAAATGAAAAAGCAATTCAGCAGAGCCCCATAGCCAATCATAAAGATGCTCCTCATGAAAGGAAAGAATTTTTTGTTTTAAATGAGCTCAACCTATTATTTGGCAGAATTTGAAACAAAGAATTTTAATTTAAAGTGGATTTGTAATAAGAGAAGGAGGAAATAACTTCCATGTCCTTCCTCACCAAGAGGTGATACAGCTCCAGTGTCATATTGGGAATCCCTCCTTCTGTCTCAATCCACTTTAACTTTTCAAGTAGTTTGAGTAGTGTAGAAAGGGAAGAAGTCTTGGGATATTTACAAACAATTGGATAAAGATGCAAGGAATTAATTAATTTGGAGAAATATGACAGAAAACCTTAGCTCTTGTTGCCAATAGCAAAACTTATTTATTGGCCAAAATTGTATTTATATTTCTAATTGGTTCAGGCATAAGACTTACGGGTGTTTGCAGTTCCTGCAGCTTCCCATTTTCTTTTCCATTAAATTTAAAATGGAATTTCATTTCTTTGCAAGGTTTTAGCAATGTAATTGAAAATGAAGCAGAATATCTTAAAAAAGTTATTTGAACTTCAAAACTTTTGTCTATTGTTGCATTGCCTGCCCAGGCTGGAAGCTGATGAGATTCCTCAAGGGTACCTGAAGAGAGGAGACCAGGGCCAGACTAAGTAAAGACATTTTGAATATTGAATGTTCTTTTCCTGAAACGTAGTAATAATGTTCTTTTCCTGAAAGGTGGTAATAAACCCCTTTGAACTGAAAGCACAATGCCATCATGTTTGGAGAGCTGAGGTTTTGAAGTGAGGAAATGCCACTATCAAAGGTTGTTTTCTGGCAGATGGAAGAGCTATTTCTGCTGAAACTGTAAAAGCTAGAATTGAGTTTCACTAAAATACAAGAACTGATTGATGAATTTGGAATTTTGTTAAGCTAAGGTATGTGATTATTCTTCAAATGTTAGCTAGTAATTTTAAAATTTTATTTTATATCATGAACTATCTTTTTTTTTTTTTAGAAAGGTAAAAGTTATTCAAAAAGGCCAAAACTCTTACATTTTTAAAAGAGGATTCTTAAAATTATATTTAATTTTGGGGACACCTAATGTAGCTGAAATCTATTAATGTATTATTTTAAAAATGTTTTTGTGTCAGTTACCAGTATATAAATGATGCAATTTCAGTAACATTCTCAAAACAGAATATTGCCTGCTAAACTAAAAATTACAACACTTTATAAAGGTTCAGTATAGAATTTTGTTGTTGTTAAGAGTGGTTTTGCCAACAAAATTGTTTTTACTGACGGTTTTTCCTTTGGGTAAGGATCTAACACTAGTTGGCTAACTGACATTTCTGACACTTCTAAATGATTCCTGAATATTAAAACAGCTTTAGTCCAGCTCTTTGAACCAGACTGTTCAGGCACCTCCTGTGTTATGGAATATTTACAGATTTTCCTACGTGTGCTGATATAAATTCTCTGAATGCTGTTTGGCAAGTTATTAAGTGATTTAAAGCCATGACCTTTTGGATGGTGTGGTGGGCCAGATTGAAGTGTGTGGCTAATTAATACGGAAATGATAAATGCATAAGTCTACCCAGCGAATTATGTGATGCTATTTAAATGGCAATATTAGAATACCAATCAGGGAGATAAAAACGCGTGTTACTTATGTTAGAAACCTCTGTTAGGGCCCACTGTGGCAAACGTCAGTGACAATATTGTCAGAGGTGAATGGAATTAGTTCTCAGTACAAAACACTACGTGATTTCCTTCCCTGAAAGGGCTACTTTTGGAGTCGCAAAGCTTGCCAACACAACCCTGTGTTTAGAAGTAGAGTTCCCTGGCCTGTTCTGTGCCAGTGCTCCTTTCTGAGTTCCTGATTTCTCTGTAACAGCCTTGGCTCTTCAGGGACACCACTGCACTCCCACTCCTGTCACGTCAGACGCTTCTTAGACTTTGCTGTGTCCTCACCAGGCATTCCCCCTGCGGAAAGTCACAGGGAGCAGCTAGTAAAGCTTCTTACCAACGAGGTGTCTCCCTTAGTTTTCATCTCACTGCTGATTAGCTGTGCAGGATTACAAGGCTTCTCAGGTTTAAGGCTATGTGGGATGCCTTGCTATTGATCAGGCTGTTCCAATGAGGATTCTCAAACTCTGGCTTCTCACTTTCAGTCATTAACAGGCTGTTGCAGTCACTGTCCCTTCTTTTCAAGTCTGTAGGCTACATATAAAGACTTACAGGATGATTCTGCTGGAAAAGTGTCTTGAAAGGAGAGATGTGTGGGCCTGTTTTGACAGAGGAAGAAGCTTTTGCTTGCTTATTAACAAAGAAATAGAGACATGCAAATCAGTATTTTTGAAAGACATTAAAAACAATTTTGAAGTTCATACACCTCCTCTGCTGGAGTGTATTTTATAGTGGCTTATGGGACAGGGGGGGATAATTAGCACTCTGTTCATTGCCAGGGACAAAATGTCAATAGATGAGTCCTCTGTTAATCTTCCATCTCTGATCACCCCAGCACACCACACCTGGAGCACCATGGACAGATACCTCTGTGTAACGCAGAAAAACAGGAGTCTGCCCAGGGCCTAAAGGTGTTTCCATTACTAAGGATAACACCAACTTCAAAACTACAGGCCTATCCTCATTGCTTTTCCATGTGTCTGTGACAGCAAATAGTTCCAAGAAGAGAACACAGCTAAATTAATTTCTTGGTGGCATCAAATATTGTGTTGTGCCTTATGTTTCATGTCAGCAGCCCTTTGTTAATGTGGTATGTGCAAGCAGATCTTCCAAAGGAGGAGAGACCAAGCTTATTCCTAAAGAGACAGAGAGACTGTAACTTAATTAGAAGTCATGCACATGTGGAACTCTTGCTGATGGACACGTAATTCCGGTTGGTGTGAAAAAAAAGGAAAAAGGACAAGAGTGTAATCTTTTTAGGCACAGTTTGTGTGGTCAGACCAGATACACCTCTGCAGTTTTCCATTTGTTTCTGGGCTCTGCCATGGGGCCCCTGGGAATATCCCAGAGCTACATGTCAGGTGTTGACAAGAGGACTGCTAAATTTGCCAGCGTGCCATGCTAAATATTAATTTTGGTAATTTAACACACTGTCACTACACAGAAACACTACTGTGACTTCTTGACATTCTTCTTCATATTAAGCATAGATGAGAATCACATTTGATATGCCAAGTAATCTTTCTGTAATGATGGCTGTGGACATGGGATGAAACAAGAGGAGGTATCAGTATCCAAACTCCCAAATTCTGTTTGAGTGCTGTAAAGTAGCTATCATGTTAACAGCTTTATCTCTGGCCTCATTTATTTTACCAAAACACAGTGCCTATGGAGAAAAACTGAGCAAAAACATTTCCAAAGTGTTTGCTGGCATTCTGAATTATGAATTGAATATTAATATTTATTAAATACAAAATAGTAATAAATTACAATTGCACAATTTCTTACAGAGTTTTTATTAAGATCAAAACTTATTTGTTCAGACTAGATTTATATAAATAAATCACAGTACATTTTTACTTGTGTTTAGAAGATTGTAATACATATTACAAAATTAAGAATTCTTTTGTCCCTCAAACCATCACTGCGAAAGGAATCATGCATTATTTCTACTAAACGAACAAAATGCCCACCTAATTGAGAGAGCCTTGGTACAGGTATGGCTCTACTCTCCAAATTTAGACATGAAACATAGAGATACCAGGACTATTTATTGAACAAGAAATAATAAAGTATAGTACAATGTTCATGTGTTATTGAAACCAAAAGTATACCAAAACAACACACCTCTCTTCACGCACCTTTGCAATGGGTATTAAAAATGACAGCTGGCCAGCATGCAACCGAGTAAAACATTGCAGCTTTACAATGTCTACGTTTGAGCAAAAGAAGGAGGAACTAAAAAACCCAGACAAAACAAACGAACAAATGAAGAGCCCAGATGTTTACAAGTCCTCAGGTCACCTTCCCCTCTGTGCCACGTGTGCCGCCTTCGCTCAGCAGATGACACTTTCCTGGGCAGTGTCCACCCGTGCCCTCGGGATCAGTGCACTTTGTGGGCCTTTAAGGAGATGGATGTCCTCTCAGAGAACCGCAGGGCCCTGGAGAACTTCCAGCTGCAGCTCCTTGCCCAACCCACTGTATTAGAAATGAACTGTAAACACAACTCTTGGAGCTACTCAGCCTTGAACGCTGCGGTGCCACTAAAATATGATTTGCACCTTGCACAGCTTGGTTCGTGTGCTGCAAGGCTATCACTTCAGGACAGAGTTATGGCTGCATTAATTGCAGCAAGATTCAACGTGATGCTGTCAGAAAGTCTGTCCTGCTGCCATTTTTCACAGCACGGGGGGCTTCTATTAAATTCTACAGTATTGTGGATTACTTTCTCTACATGCTTTCTTTTCTTCTACATAAGATAAGAAAGCCATTGTTCCCTCTTTTGATACTGAGATATAATCATTCGGCAATGCACTGTTCTAAATAGAAAAAAGCATTTAATTGATGACACTTCAGATAGAGTCACCTGATCTACTTTTTTCACTTCTTTCTGTACAAACAAAATGCATTAACAGTAAAGTAATTTCAGATAGATTTCTAGCTGGGTCAAAGAGATTTTTCAACTGAATATCCTGGTCCCCGTTTTTTGTTTGTTACTTTTAAGCTAAAAGAGATTTTTCGGCTACTTTTTATTTCAGTTGCAAACATGTCCCCTCAGTGCTTGAATTTTTCCAGGTGATAAGCACGTGAATATGTCTTTTGTGTCTCTGACTTTGGGTGCTCATGTTAATACAGCTACATATCATGTTTGGTTTTTAAAACACGTAAATGAAACCAAACCAAACCAAAGAACAAAAACAACCCAAAAGCCCCCCAACAACCACCCCCTTTAAGCCAAGAAAGGTGAATTAAAAGAAACTCTCCTTTTACATTCTTTTGCATTGCCCTTTGCTGTTTTTTATTTTGGATTGACCCCGGAGTTCTCCCACCAGTAGCTAAACTGGATGTCTATGTTCCAAGTTTCTCACTTGTTTTGGTGTTTGCTTTTGTGTTTTATGGCATAGAAAGCTGAGGTGTGCAATGGCTGGTAAGAACAGTTTGAGCACTGGGGTGTGATGCTACATATTGGTTTTCTGTTCTGACAGTCCCCACTTCCCCAGATTGAGATCAATGTTTGTTTTTCTACAGCCAGGGTTATTTACAGGGAAAAGTGAAACAAAAGAGAACAGAAATGCTTTTAATGTCTTGTGGTTTCAGTGGGAACAGATAAAGAAATATTTCAGCACTCAACTGCAGAAGGGTTGTGCTGTGAGTGTTTTGCCATGGGAATATCAGGCCACTGTCCATGGTACTCGGCCTCAGCATCAGAAATTTGTAAGTATTTTGCATTGCCACTCACTGCTTTTTCATAGAACAACATCTCACATGGTGGCTTGTTCTGGAAAACTAAAAGTAACAATTTAATAGCATGTTTTTAAAGAGCAAAATGGGATTAAAATCTTGCTGAGATGCATTTCTAAGGGATTTCCTCTTCTTTTTTGAGTTGTGGTACTTGTTATACAGTGTAATTATGCATTCACAGCAAATAAGAAAACAAATGAGGGTTTCAGCTTTGAAATCACTCTTGTGAATCTGCTGCTAATTTACCTCTGAGATTCACAGTTCAGAAAAGAAAGACTGAACAGTACTGGGACCATAGTTTTCCCTGGATTTCCCGTTGAGTTTGTAGCAGTATGTGTACCCTCTGTTCCTTCCAACAGGCTGTTTTATTATTATAATACAGTCCAAAAACAGCAGCAGTCTGCTGGCCAACCAGAACCAGAACATAAAAACATTTCAGGTCTAAAGAATATCATTGGTTAGGCGGAGTATAAAGGTGAAGAGTGAAGTATCCAAATATAGAAAATATCTATCATTCCAGAGATGCACTACTATGATAAGGCAGGTTTTTGTAAAAAGCACATAGTAATGCCACAGCCTGAGTAACAGTTTGCAAGTCATGAGCAAAAATTAGGAGAATTCAATAAATTTAGGGCTTTTTCCTCATCCCTAAGCCTTTGAAGTCTGCTGGATTCCATTTTAAATACTCACTGTCACAGAGATTTCTTTCTTTTTTTTTAGTAGAACTCTGTTCAAAATAATTCTTTTGATGCCAGACCCTTGAGCATTAAATAAACTGAGTATGGTAATAAAATAAAAGAACTCCAACCCACTGGCAATTATAGTGATACCGCTTTTCAGTTGATGTCCCTTTGAGCTGCTGGGGACAAATCCTAGAAAGGCTTTTCCATGGACACCAATTGAGCTTGCCGCGTAGGTGTTTTCCCCTTCACAGAAATTTCTGTTGCTAATGTTGCAGTGGGAAATCGTGCCTGCCCTGCATTCCAGGCAGGGATGCATGTATAATGATTTGTCCAGGAAATCAAAGAACCCCACTCCAAAGGAAGAGCTCCTCCTTCTTTGCTCATGCCCATCTCCCTGTGTTGAGTCGTGGGAGATGAGCCTGGTAAAGAGTGCAGGATTTTGCCCGAGGTGAGGATCATGCATGAACAGATATGCACATGGTATTGTATCACTGGCCTCCTGATATAAAACATCAGCTGAAAGTGCAGTGAAACAGCACTTTGCAATGGCAAACTTGTACCTGTATTTTTCATTCTTTTGGAAATTCCCAGTTGTTTCCCATCTGAAATTGTGCTTTGGAAGTGCTGTTTGTTTGCCAGGCACAGCCTTGCCTACGGTATCTGTATTCTCCATAGCATGGCAAGAGATTTTTGAAAATCACTATGCTTACAGGACTTCTGATTTCTAGCTGCAGCGCACATTCACAACAGATCCAAGATCTTCTGCAAGTGCCAAGCTGTTCTTCACCCACTGGCAATTCTGAGTTTGTGGAAGATCCTCATTCACAGGTTGTAAAACAAATTATTCAGATTTGGGGTCAGAATTTTAGATATTTCCTCAATCTGTGCATGCATATTTGTGACAGCAAACTCGCAAATCCAAAATGCTTGGTGAGCATTCGACACATACAAGAAGTGAAGCAATGTGTGTGCACAACTTATCTGAAACTCTATTTAAAGACAAGGCCTCCCTCTCTGTAAGTACATAACAGACAAATGTATTGTATAAAATACATGTACTGTGCACTTGGACTAGTCAAACAAAAATTCCCATGTGAAAATGTGAGTCAAGCTCTCTCTAGGAAACATTGGAGAATCAGAGAACTCCATGTATCACTAAATAAGTGGCAAAAAGTTTATCCCAGGGTCTCTTGCTTTGAGGCATAGACTTCATTACGTGACAGAATCCAGTGCTTTGATTTATTTTCTTTTAATGGTCATAATTTGTCAGAATTTACAATATACCACCATGTAAAACAGCCCTGCTAATTCTACCACAAATAATAGAGGAAGTCTTCACAGGCACTATATATTTGGAACAGCATTTTCAAGTGACACGAGGGGGATGTGTTTGTTTGTATGACCCAGCATTGCCACCCGGGACACGCTTCCAACAGTTTGCACTGTCGTGGACACAGCTAAGAAATATTGACTGGAAAATCATTTACAAAGGTTGAGGACTAACAACCTCCATGTTATACAGATGGTTATCTCCTTTCTAAAAGAACATGCTGTCATTACAAATACCATATGCATCTTGTTCTCACCCAGCAGAACTTTTTTACAGTTTTTCAGATTTGAAGGATTTCTGCATGGAACCATATTAATGTGTTTTCATGTAAGGTGAAAGGAGGCACCAGCTGAGACTGAGGACACAACTTGTCATCAAAAAAATAAATATCTGATAACAATCACTATCGAAAAAAATATTTAGAAAGCTATCAATTTACAATACTGCACCTTTTTTGCAAATACAAGGACGATATTTGTTGCTGCTTCCCATATTTGTTGGTTTACATTGCTATCATTTTGCTTGTAAAACCTGGGTTAGTCTACTGAACAGAAATGATGACTTGAATTTGGGTAATGCTTACGACCATACAAATAATCTATCAGTAGCAATAGTGTCAGCTGGAGAATTAATGCTACAAGTGGATAACATTATGCTATTTGAAACCAATAGCTCTTCACACAGTAGAAGACTGAGGGTCCTATTCAGCAAATATTCAGGGTCCTATGGCTGTGGCCACAGAGGTTCCAGAAGCTCTCGCTGAGTCTAATCCTGATTCAGGAACCAAAATGATATGCTGTGTATATATTTCTCTGCACAGCCTGGATGCGCTGGACACCCTCCCCCACTTGATTCCTGGGAAGGAAAAAAATACGTCTCTGTTTAGCTTTCAGTGACATGAAAAGCAATCCACAGTAATGAAATCTAAAGAAGTTAGCCAGGCATGTATGAAAAGAACAGGATGCCTGTAAAAAGGGAAGAGCTGTCAAAACCTAATTGTGGGCTCTGGCTGCAATGAAATTTATCAAAGAGGGAAGACAGGTTGGATATAAGGATGTAGACAACTTCTGCTACGAGACACTTCTTGTATTCTGGGCAACTATTACACTACTCCTCGTGTGCTGTGTCAAGCCATTCCTATCAACGCTTGCCTGCAGCTGAAAGCCTGGTGAGGTGATTTCTAAACCCAGCTCCCAAATGCCCAGGTTGGCATTTCCAGCAGGGCACTTCTGCTAGTGTCTACCTTGTCACTGGGGCGCCACGCATAGGCAGAACTGCCCCACTTTGCTCCACCCTCTTTCACGGGTAGTTGCATGTTGGCAGCACCCATGCAGTGAGAAGGCATCGAACCTTGCTGCTGCCACACAGCCTGTGGGCACTCCCTGCTCAAACGGTGCTGCCCTGGTGCCCAGGCACCAGGAAACACAGTTCCTTATGGACACAGTGCAAAACTGTGGGATTCTTCCCAGCTCGTAGCACCTTCCTATTGCCCAACAATAATTTCTGGAACTGCCTGTGGTCAGCGCTCACAACCAAGTAGGCAAATCCTTGGTTGCACTGTAGCAACACAGCTGCACTCTGGTGCATAAAGCAAACTCAGAGGGGCTGGGAACTGCCTGCCTCCAAGTGTTAGTGCTGAGAGCATCATTCCTGGCTTGATATGGGTACTACGCTCTTTCCTGTCTTTCCACACTAGGGATAACCCTGAGGCTGTTCATAAACGGGATAGTTCCTTTTGCCTGGGATTACTGCCTGACTTCACTGAGAGCAACAATAGGAGTAAGTAAAGCAATTTGGTTAGATCTTTGATGAATTTCTGTGTCTCATGAATCAGGATTAGTGTTCCCTGTATTGGGGAGAGGATTAGACAGAGGGATTAAAAGGACATCTTTACCCCACTGGACTCTGTGGAATAGCCCCTGAGGATATGGCTAAGAAAGAGTTCAACAGGAATGCCAAATTTCTGCTGAATAGGTTAAAAGGGTGAGGAAGCCTCTTCGGCAGCCATCCAAGCGCAGAAGACCTGCATAACATTCCTGCTGAATAGGGCCCTAAAGACAAAAAACAAAACAAAACAAAACAAAAAAAACCATAGGAACCTTGAAAAGCTTTTCTGATTGTGTCGCTTCTTATCAGCGCCTCAGATCTCCAGAGACACTTAAACATATTTTTTTCAGTGCAGTTAGGCATCCTTTGAGATGTGCTAGTGCCATGGATGATATATTGTAACAAGAAAAGAAGTCAAATTAAGTTGTTATATATAAAAAAAAAATAGGTCTTGATTGTTCTGTAAACAAGGTCCATTTCTTTATATCAATTATCAATGAAAGTTACCCAAGATCTTATTTAAAAAACAAAACCAAACCCTCAATCGAGTGTATAATGTTTGGTGCATTCATGTATATATAGTATAGACATTAATTAATTTCTGTCTCCCTAAAATTGAAAGGAGCAGACTTAACTTGCATACAACATTAAAATTTTAATATCAGTGTTTCCAAGCCCTTTTCTAGGATTTACTTCATGCATGTGCATCTTGGGTTTGCTCATAAAATGTTATCCAACTTCTAATGCCGTATGGGAGAATATCCACGACTGTTGCAGTGAGGGAACAAGAAATCAAAGTCTTACCTCTACAAGAGGATGCCAGTGAGCAATGGGTTTCCGAGGGTACGAGAGCATTTCGTTCCAGTGGTCGCGACCTAGGCTTTCTGCATCGTTGCCTACTTGACAGACTCCAATGACCTCATTGTGACCTACACTGTGAAAAGGTTCCATAATATTTTTTTCTTAAAATTTTACCTTTAGAACCACACCATTTACATATTTCATCAGAAACGTTAATCGTGGATTTTTAGAATTAATCCTCGCCTGAAGAATATAATGTACTAGAAAATACATAAGTTTGCAATTTAATATTTCCTCCCCCCTTATGGGTTCTTTGCAGGTGTTTTGTAATTAGTTGTAAAGACAAGTAGACTCTAAGCCACAAGTTTATAAACGCAGCATGTGTGTAAGGGGTTAAGGTAAATGTACAAACAGAACATCAGTGTGTGGCCTCTCTGATTAAATGCTCAATTGCTTCTGTTCTGCTAAACATATATGCAGCATGCTTATGTCAGTTATGGGTGCAAATCTGTATTTTAAAGTGTGGTATGGAAATTCTGCCTGACAAAACAAAATATTGGAGTCTTCTACCAAGCTCATCATGACATTAATTCCCCACTTATAGGGAAAAAGTAATAATTTCCTTTCTGGATGCAAACCTAGTGTACAAGATTTTACAAGCCAATATTTGATGCCATTTTACAGCTACAGGTATCTCACCGGTCATAATCCATAACAGCTATCGACAAGTTAATTTGGTCAATGTTTTCTGGAGGGACGTCAAATACTATGGCTTCATTGTAAACGGGATTTAGGGTATTCCTCTTGGTGGAAGTTTTCCTTTTCTTTAGTCGCCTTCCTTCACACATTAGAGAAACCTTCACGTAGGGATCTGTGTGAATCACAAGAACAATGTTGAATTTTTTTTTAAATGTTTTTAGGCAAACATAAATGGAAAGTGAAGGGAGCAGGCTTCTTGTATGCCCATATCTGCTTGTAGAATTAATCTCCTGCACCTGACTGGAATCTGAGCTTCTTTGTTACCATGGAATGCCAGGGAGGCAGTGGAGCTTTGAAAGCTTTACCTGGTTGACTGCTTATAATGAACAATTTAGGTCCAAGAAGCTCCTTGTTGTGTACCAACTTCTCAAAGGGTATTAAAATATCCACTGAACCGTGTTATACATGACTATTTTATACAACAGCCTGTGTATCAGCCTATTTATAGCAGCCTAATTACTTGTTAGATTTGTAGAACAGACAGAAGATGACAATGTTTTTCACAACGGGATTTACTGAGGTATGGTTAAATACAATTCAAAGTGTAACAATTAGTTTATTATATTTCTCTAGAGAATTATAATTATTTTTAAACTCCCAAATGTAGTTAAAAGAAAAGCTATTTTTTTGTAGCTCCTTTCTGAGAGCTCTACAACTCCCCCACAGTATTTAAAAGTAATCTGTGAAATCTTATTTAGGTTAGTTTATAATTTTTATTATTGAATTTTGAAAGGATTGCTGAAAGGGTTCTGGGATGACCACAGCTTTGTCCATGTGCCAGAAAGAGCAGATTTGGCTCAGTGGCTCTTGGAGACTGTCAGAGAGGGTCAGTCTGCCTCTGTGTCACAGCTGTAGCTAACAGTCTGCTGCGCAAACAAATTCCCAGCGTTGGGAGTGCATTTTGGCCAACTTCTGGATCACAGTGGCACTGGAGATAATAATCTTGTAGTCTTTTTGAGAGCAACTTATTTTAAACTGTAGCTTGGAACTGAGCAAACGAAAATATTTGATTTATTTCTCATAAACCCCTGCACTCAGGTAACTCGAGCTCGCTGTATGACAACCCTCTTCTCAAAAATCATCCTGGGATTTCACGGTGTTGAATTTTGAGCCTTGGGAGGGAAATGGGACAGAAATCCACACTGATCATTAAATTCATTCATACCTGATGCTCCTGTGATATCCATTGCCTTTAAATTTCTTGCCTTTATTATTGTAATAGTTAGTCTACCAGCTGTTGGAAGGTAGCAGAGTGAAAACATAAGGTCACCAAGATCCACGTTATCCTGTTCCAAGAAAAGAAAGATAATGTGAAGCAATAATAACAAATTTCCTACTCACAATGGGAGCTAAATGTGAAAAATATACCTTTGGGGATCTACAGTTATTTATGTAAAAGTTGAATTCTCATTCTGAAACATATCTGAAAAACCCAGCTGTCCATCTGCACACAAGTTTCGAGTTGCTCTTTGTTGCTAGACCACCAAAGTTCTCCAGGGTAAATGAGATTATAGCTTCTAGCACTCAGTCCTTGGAGATGACACACATTTAAATGATGAGATGCACTGTGAGGCACTGGAAAACCTTTGATCTATTTTGTGTTTTGTAGTGATTTGTCTGTGCCTTTCCTTCTGGTCTGCAGAAAGATACCCACAGAGATGTTAACAGGAAAAAAACATCATTTGCTCGAGGCAAAGCTTTATACACCTCTCAGGTTTGCATAAACTCAGGTGTGACAGGTGTGAAGTGTCTGTGGCAGTGGGACAGTCCTCACCAGAAGCAGAGTTAAGGAATATTATTAATTATTATTAATTATTGTTAAAAGAATAAGAGTAAGAATAAGAATAAAAGAATAAGAACAAGAACAAGAACAAGAATAACTTTATGTGCCTTACACAGACAAGTTGCCTCAAGTGAGTTTATCCACCTGGTTCATTGATATAATGATTTGCAACCCTTTCCTGTGTTAGTGGCATCAGGGATTCAGAAAGGCAGTAAAAAATGTGCAAACCCTGTTTGCAGATACAAAGCATTGCTTTTATTTATTTTTTAAGAGGGAAACCCAACTGTTTTGTAAAAAAATAATGAAGAAAGGCTTATATTAGATGATTTCTGTGATTTGATTAACATTTTTTTTGACTGAGCAGTGAATCCATACTTTTATAGACCAGTCTCCTGTAACCTAGTATTTCATTCTTGACTGAAAAAAATTATCCTATCCATAATTTCAAAGCTACATTCCAGGTTTTATAGGGAAGCTGTTGTGGAGTATGGTGTGTCTTGCCCACCTAGTTTGTCTCCTTTCCCAAGTTGGTTCGTTCTGTGTCAGTCACCAGAAAAAGAAGGGTGGTGGATGACCTAGAAGTTGAGTGAAAATACCTGGAGAGAGGCCCTAGCACTGTTTTTTCTCTGAGGCAGCTGTCCTACAAAGTGATGCCCAGAGCCTGTCCAGTTACCCTGCATCACCTCATGATTTAGCAGAGAAGATAAGCAGGACAGAAAGTGTTGCTGTCACAGAGCTGAAGAAAAATGTTGTGTCAGAAGGGAACTCTAGAGGTCTCTTGGTCTAACACCTTGCTCAAAAGAGGCATCTTTGCTTTAGCTCTCAGCTCGTTCAAGGGAAAAAACATACATATACATTCATTCAAAAGCAGGTCCTTTCCTTGTGCTGTTATTTAAGAGAGATGCTGTCAAAGAAGGAAAAGGCTGATATTATGGGCCATTTGTCAGGAGTAACCAGCTTTTAACCCTGACTTGACTTCATCAGCTATCATCTTTTCCATTCTAGAGATCAGTGGTTCATGGTAGCTAATAAAGGCTGTGACAATATCGAGGTAGCTGATATGATTCACCCTGTTTAGTGTCTCTTGATAGCTCATACTTGGAAGCAGACCTGCTGCAGCAAACTGTGTCACTGACTCACTTGGTGGGAGGCTCAAAGTGCTCTTTGAGAAGGTGATGCTGTAGGAAGTCCTACAAGCTAAAGAGATGTCAGCACATCCAGGAGAAATTTCTCTTGCCTGACACCCGCTCTTAAACTTACAGGAAAATAATTGGTCTCTGACATTTTCCCAGTGATCAACTGGAGCTCGATACTTATAACCTGGGAAACAGGAAGCAAAGTTTCTACTTATCCTTCCCATTGTGAGGAAGAACAACTCCCAACATGTAAGTGTACTTCCACAGCTCTGAAATGCTGAGATGTGTAGCTGTGAAATTCTCTCTTGTGTTGCAACTCTGAGGGCAGCACAATTTCATAAGCCATTTAAAGAAATTATTGACTGAAGCCATTTTTGGGGAATTTGTTTCTCTGGTAAATTTTGATAGATTATTTTTCCTGCACTGGTCACTACCCTTTAGAAGAAGACAGCATTGCTGAGTCACTCAGGTTTTCCCTGACCTTCAAGAAGCCTGTCAGGCATCTGGTGTACTTTTATCAATTCTTACCAAGAAGTTTATAGCTAAATGAATTGCTATACAATTGTTTCAGATAAAAATGCCAAGGAAAATCATAGAATCATAGAATATTCTGAGCTGGAAGAAACCCACAAAGATCATGGAGTTCAACACCTGGCCCTGCATAGGATACCCCAAGAGTCACACCATGAGCCTGAGAGCATTGTCCAAACACTTCTGGAACTCTGGCAGGCTGGTGCTGTGACCACTTCCCTGGGGAGCCTGGGGTGCCCAGACACACTTTGGGTGAAGAACCTGTCCTAATATCCAACCTAAACTTCCTCTGACACAACTTCCTGCCATTCCCTCGAGTCCTGTCACTTTTCACCACAGAGAAGGGTTAAAATGTATTAACTTTCTGCATAAATGAACTGCTTGGCAAAAGAATGTATCATATGTTGAATGCAGTGTTAGGAAATATGCTGTAATGTACTTACCTACAAAATTTTTTTTTGTTTTACAATAGAAAAATTTGCTTTACAATTGAAAAATAATTGCGACTTGCATTGTGTAGTTTTTAGCAAATGTGGCAATGACAATACTTTATAAATGCTTTTTGAAAAATGGCACCAGGAATTATATGGGAAAAACATTGTTATACTGGAAACAGAACCTGTGATTTCTTTCATCTTTTCCAGTTCTAGAAGTTGTAGGTGTTGTAGCAACAGGTCAGAGATGATTGTGAGGTTGTCTGTTCATAAGCCAATGCTCATAGTAATCTAACCAGGGCAGTCTGAGAATGTGACTGAAGGGAAGCTTGCAGACAGCAGCAGGAAAGACACACTTTTTGGCATGCAAATCCTTCTCTGAATCTGGAAAGGAATCCCTGCCTTCTCACACTTTGGTTTTAAATTGTAGGGAATTAGTGACTACTCTGTCATACCAGCTACTTGTAAATGTTTTTAAATTTTGGAAGGATAGATTTACTAACAGAGAGCGTTTCCCCATGCCCTGCTTATTCCTCCCTGTTTAGTCCTATTTTCTGTAATCAAAGGGCAACATTTTCAACTGTTCCTAACATTGTAAATTTTGCTGTTGGGTCCTCAAGGTTCAATTAGAAAGGTTAAACGAGGGAACGATCTTCAGACAGTACCACGAGCTGTGACTGCACCCCAGCATTTGCACGTGTGTGTTCATCTCTCTGGGTAACTGCAGGGGAGCAGGCAACCTGCTCTGCCTGGAGATCAGCGTCGTCACAGGCATGACCCTGACACCCAGCAAACACAGGTCTTCGCTACAAATTCAGTTTTTTAACTGAACCAAAGCCAACGTATCAGAGCACAGAGAGGATTAGTGCTCATCTTCACGAGTTTAAAATCACTGAGCTACATGGCTTAAGCCACGGATTGTGGCTAAAGGTGTGCTGTATTAGCAAGAAATCGCTTCAAGGAACAGAATTAACAAGCATGGAGGGCAGGATCTTCTGCCAGGATTAGTGTCCTGCTTGAATTGAGTACGGGTGCGTTCCTGTGTACGCTCGGCAAGACGTGGCAAGTTTTACACTGCCAGGGACATTTTCAAATTCCTGCTTAAGAAGAGATTTCATAATGTTGTAAGTTATCAAGTCATGCATGCTGTACATTCCAAATTTGTTTCTAACTTCATTCAGTGTGGTGGTAATGCTGTGCATATTGCAGTGCAACCACGACAGCTCCAGTATAACCAGACCAAAAGGCTCATCAATTGTACTAACTTAAAAGAAAATAATCAGAAGATAATTAAACTGCAATTAAAATATATCTATATATATATGCCCTATATTAGTTTTCTATTGGTCCTGTTCAGCAGGAAGCATAAAAGAACTGAATAAATATGAATAAATATGCTGTAATAAACATATCTAAGCCCCTCTCCCATTGTACTCAAAAACTACCCAGGCTGAGAGGAAGAAAACACTGCCTCTATTTTTAATCTGCAACCTGCCCATTCTTATCTTCTAAAAAAGGTAAAACAAGATTGGCATCTGTATTGCTTTTCCAGTGCCCCAGGCTTGGGCCCCAGGCTCGGGGCATGGGCTGAGTGCCTTGATGTTGTGAGCTGTGCCTTACAGGGAGCCTCTCACCCTGCCTCTGATAATCCCACCTAGATTTGTCTCTGAGGCCTTGCTCTGCTCATGCAGTTCTTTATTTAACAGAGCAAGAGCACGACGTTTCTTCCTTAAAATCATCCCTCTGTTACCTGGGAGAGTTTTATGTATTCAGTTCAGCTGAAGAGTCCAAACCAGAGGTGTAAATCACAAGGTTTGCCTGAAAACTGCAAACAGAATGAATCTCATAATCCATGAAACCTCAAGGTAAATAAGATTGCTTTTAGGAGCATGGAGACAAGCCCCTCCTCATGTTATCTTTCCCCCTTGCTCTATTTCTGGTGGAAATACTTGATACATTATAGAAATCATATTATATGAATAATTTTCAGTGGCTTCTACTGAAAGGTTTATTGTCCTGCTTTTCCCAGAAAACGTTTCTGGTTTTCCCCCCATAAAATTAACACAAAATAAATAGATCTTTAAAAGTGCTGAATTCTAATAGTAGCATTTGTAGGTTTTTAGTCTATACGAGGTATTTATAGATTTTTGAATTATTCAATTTTTTTGGAGATTAGCCTGCAGGATAAATCACTCCCTAGCACTGTGTCAGCAGCTCCATGCTGTTGCTTCGTGAGTATAACTCAGCATATTAAACAGGGAGATGTGTAACCTTAAAGAGGATGGTGACTAAGAGCCCCTAAATGGCCTCACCTTTGATGCCTTTGAGGCTGTATTAAGCAGCTCAGGCTGGATCAAACCTTCTCAGTGAACCCTCTAAGTTACCTGATTGTTAGGGAGTTTCTGACAAGTGGGGATGACATTTGGGATCAGATTTTTTCCCTCCCTTCTCATGAATACATTTGAGTGCAGAGTATGGCGATGTAAACTCCTGCAAAACAGGCAGCAAGGGATGGAAGAACACAAGACCATTTATAGGTTACTGCTTCTGCTTCTGCCTCTGGTCTGGAAGCAGATACACAGTCCTTGAGTTAGGCATTCAGAAGGGTTGTGCCCATTTCTTTAGAAACTTGGGGTTTGTATTTCTGGAGCAGAGAAGCTGTGATAGGCCTGTACCACGCAGTGCCTGTACCACTCTAATTAAAGCATATGTCTCAATTATACCAGGTTCCTCAGCTCTCCAGCTATAAAAAGACAGACACTACTTTTTCACTTTTCTGCTATGTTGCAAAACTAATTATGGATTGTGAGGTGCTCACATGTATTTTTATGCATCTCACCAACTCAACATTAACAGGAGCACTTAACAGGCAGTGCTGCCCTTGCTTATTTCCTTTAGTTACTAACTCTTGAAAGAGGTTTTCAAGGCAGAAGTGGTTTTAGAGATTTGGTAAATTCCTATTGCTCTGTCAGAGCTGTACAGCTCAGGCAATGGCAGCTTTGCATGCTGCCTCCTCTAGCAGTTGTACATCTCTGCAAAGGACACTGGAAAACAGGAAAATAGCAGAGGTTTCATGAAATGAGATGATATCTTTTGAGCTTCTGCAGCACAGAAAGGATAGATTGCCACTATTTAATTAAACTCTCTCTTTCTTCTCCCCTCCAAGCTGAGGATCATTAGTTGTACTTTAAACAACAAAAAACTCTTTCTAGTTCTTTCCAAATCTTTCCTGGAATTAATGGAATTATGCTGCTATAGTGCAAGATAAATTTTGCTGTACATCATTCTAATATTTGCTAATGTGGGGATTTGAATTTTGCAAGGATTTATTTCAGAGGAGGCTCACTCAGTAAGACAAGGATGATTTAAGTATACTAGGTATATGTGTTAAGTCTAAATGAATTAAAAATGCTTTAAGAAGTGCTATCTGTTTTTTAGGATATACATTTATTAAATTGCTCATCTGTGTTGAGAAGTCTGGAATAAGATTTGAATGGCAAGATATTAATTCTGCTGAGGTACATGTCCAGGACAGAAATATTATGCAAATCCCAGAGACTCTAATTTGTTTGGGAATGATAGTAAATCTATAGTATTTAACATGCAGAATTCATGAAGTTAGCTCTACATTTTTTATTATTTCATCACAGATTTATTTTGAGTTATATCTATGAGCAATATAGACTGATAAAAACTCTTTTGAAATGTTGGATTTTAATTGAATTTGCGTGTGACTAGAAGGGTGCCAGTTGCTTCTCATTACACATTTTAAGATGAATAGAAAAGATATGACTGGAAAATTCTATTTTCATGACATCTTATATCAAAGAAATGAACTCCAGTAAAGTAGATATTTATTAATGCCTGAATCAATCTATATCTACAGAGATATGATTAAGTAAAGTGTGTGGAAAATGGGAATGGCCTATCTTTTAGAATTATTCTTTCAATACATCAATGTCAGGCTACATTTCACGTTTTAAGTTAATTTGCGAATTATATCATATTCTCACTGTGATTTCATTTTTTGTATTTCATTGTCTCTGTTTCTTTTCTTTATGCTTTTCTTAAAAAAATGAAAGCAAATAACTAAAGAAGCCTTTAGCGCTTGGTACTTCTGATTTCACTTACTGGGAAAGAACATTAGCAGACAATTCTGAAGCTTGGATTTACTGCAGTGAAGGAATATGAGAAAGCTGAAGTGTTTGCGTGTAATTCTCTCTGGATCTTGCACTCACAGTTTTGTCTAGCATTTTGGCAACTTCTCTACAAAGACTGTATCAAAAGTGGAGCATCCAGCCAATACCATATCCTGTCTCCACCAGAGCCTGGAGATCTTTTGACATGGATTCTTGGAGTCTGTATTGTGCCAGTCATTCAAGATACCTCAGAATGTGCATAGCTGGAGCCAATGGAGGAGCCTTTCCCTTCATGTATGCCTCAGAACAAATGCAGTCTGCGTCCTTGAGAAGGATATACACTTAACTTTCTCTTGCCACAATGTTCTTAGTAGAATCAAGGACAGAGAGGCGCCTTTTCCTGTAGGCAGTCAATGTACTTATCTCTCTAAAGACCCAACATCTCCACTGCCATAATTTATATCCTATAAATAGATTGGCAGTGATTAAGTGAATCTGCCTTTCCAATCGGTGAGCTGCATACCCTCCTCAGTGATCGGGATGACTTTACAGAATGTACTTCTTCTTAGAGTCTTTTAAAACTTTATTGATAAATTACTCTGTAATACAATCCTTTTAAAAAAGCCTCCATTCAGTAAAGATAAACTTCATCCCCATACTTATTTTTAAACATATGCCTAAATCCTATAGTTTTTACAGGCTTTGAATGCTTTACGCAGATTTTCAATTCACAACAACTGTAGTGGCTTGCTGAATCTGGGCCTAAGAGTGAATCTAATGAATTATCCTGTAGCTATTGAGATAGAAATAATATCTTAATTTGTTCCAAACTAAATTGATGAATGGAGGAGATAGTATGAATTGAGCTAATGAAAATTAGTAGAGAAATGATTGGAAAAGCTGGAGCACTTGTCCTGTTTATGTGTGTGTGTGGCCATGTCAGAAATTGATTTCATGGGAAAAACAGAAATGAGGCCTTCTGAAAGTGAAACTTCAGTAGAAAGTTAATAGAAGTAATTTTTAGCTTCCTCATCAGTTTTTAAGAAAAAGAAAGTGTGAGTACAGAGTTGGCTCTGAAGACTTGCTAGATGGCATTGCTGGCCAGAGACAAAAGTTAATTGAACCTTAAGTTTCTCCTTGCAAATTAAACTGTTCCTTTGAAAGATATTTTGATTTCTTGAATTGCTAGTCTCTTTTTTTCTTCAGTTATTCTATGACTTGTCTCTTTCTAGAAAATAAAAATCTCAGTATAGATTTAACAATACACAAAAGTCAGCCCTGGGCCTTCTTTTCCAGGCATTGCAGGCTGCCTCGTATAATTTTGGTTGGTACTGGGAGGCAGGGGGTGCATGTGTGTGTGTGTGTGGGTGTGGGTGTAGGAGAGGGAACGCTTCAAAACTAGAGAAAATAACTGCGTCTTCGTGATGGAATGTATGAAAATGAAAATGTCATAACCTGCAAGACGTGAGCTTGCAGGCAAGGTGTTGTGGACAAATTTGCTTCTCTTTTCCTCCCGGTGTATCCCACCTCAACGTATCCCACCTTGTCAGTGTTCACAGGTTGCCACCTTTGGGATTGCACTTCCAGAGTCTGTTGAAAGGGAAGCCTCGTGAGGGTGGGTTTGATATCCCAAAGCTAAAGCTTTAAGGGAGAGCACTTTGGCACAGAGCTGACTCAAACCTTTCCCCCTTGCACGGAAGGCAGTGGTGCTTCAGAAATGTTGACAAGCTTGGGAATAGCAATGAAAAGTAAATTGTCCTGTATAGGAATACATATTTAGAGGGCAACAGTTTTCTCAAGAGAAATTGATTATGGGTCTCTCTCTGGGCAAAATAAGAGTTTTGATGTTAGGTGACGGTGGTAGAAATGGAAGGACAGGTAGGTCTGGCAGACAGGGAATGTGCCACAGAGGGCAGTGTCACAAATCAATCAAACAGTGCAATCTGAAGAATTGGGCAGTAGTTGCCTAAAGTGAGGACCAAAGCTTTTAATGAATGTCCATCAGTATTTGTCATGTGAAACCCCATAATTTTTCCTCAGGCTGTTATTGATTTGGATCAGACCTCCATTTTTTGTGAAACACTGGCACTGGTAAAACCAAAGTAAACCAGTGGTGAATGTCATTGTAGTGTGCACTGCCTCACCATGCAATCTAATCTGGGTGGGCCAACCTTGCAGACTTAAAAGAAAACTCTTTTTGAGCACTATGCAGATGAAAAGAGATGAGAAAACAAACCCTCATGGTTTCAAGGCTGGCTTGTTTTATGAAAGGGAGGCTAAATTACATGTTAAGCATGCACTATCTCTAGGCAAACATGAGCTTGAAGAAAATGAAGCAGCAAATCCATTCTAATGCATAAAATTATTTCTACCACGAATTATTTGCCACTTACTGCTTGCTTCCATTCTGACATAAGTTGAAATATATGTTCAATTATCTCCATATATCACTAATAATGAAAATTTCAAACACATTCAAGAAAAATTGCAAGGGAGGAAGCTGGTTTTAATAGGAAGTTAACTAATCAAAATATTTTAATCCAAAATGTCTTGCCTGTTAATTTTTTTCCCCTAGTGTGTTAGAATGAAAATGTCAATTTAAAGTAGATCTGTATGCAAATTAATGGATTGGCCTTTCACTCCACCTTGAGTTGTGACGGCTGCACATGAACTTACAACTCCACTAAAACATCAAAAGATACTCTGTCTTCCAACCCCTCTCAATTATCTGTCCATGTACAGGGAGTGAAAGCAATGAGTTTGTCAGAGCCCTGAGGGCACTAACAGCCCTTACTGGCCCTGACTGCCTGCCAGGGCTTCCCCCCTGGCCCAGCTCCCCGTTCGGCCTGGCCCAGGGAGCTTGGCCCACCCCTGATGTCAGAGTCTGATTCCCAGGTTCCCACTTGCCCTGCTCCCTGGCTGGGATGGTGGGATGGGACCTGGCTGGCTGCTCCTGGCATCCCAGCCCACAGGAAGCATCCAGCCCTTGTGCCCTTCTGACATGGCCTTAATTAAGGATAAAGACTTGCAGAGTGGCCATTCTGTACAAAAAAAAAAAGCTAATTAGACATGTTGCTGAAATGAGACGACACTAGAGTTTTTTAGGCTCTACTAAGAGTTCCTCACCTTCCCTTGGCACTGAATGTCATTCTCAGTGCAGGCATTTTGTGTTGTGCAAAGCAGCTGTCTGTTATATCATGTATTCTTAGCACATCACTCTGAGGAGGAGAGAAACTAAGTACCTAGGTAGTGCTGAAAAAAGATGGAGAGAGCCATAGTATCAGGAAAAAGCAAAAAGATGTTCTTTTCAGTCTGCAGAAGCACCTATAATGTGTCGTGGATGCATTCATTGCACTCACATTAGGTGTTCTGTACTGGCTTCCCTGCTGCTCAGGCTTGGCACAGGTCATTTGGAAAATGGGTAATAAAGAAAGGTCATTTTTACAAATCTGAATATACTTTAATATAAGTTTGCTCTACAATTGTGTTTATGAAAAAGTTGATATGAAAAAGAGAATGGCCCAAGTCATATCATGTGCTTGAAAGATATAAAGTTAATGTCAAACTCTGTGCCACAGTAACATATCTTTCCTGCCATTGTAGAGCTTTTCTCTGAGATGAG
The DNA here is from genome assembly GCA_013400975.1 of Atrichornis clamosus. Classification (NCBI taxonomy): domain Eukaryota; kingdom Metazoa; phylum Chordata; class Aves; order Passeriformes; family Menuridae; genus Atrichornis; species Atrichornis clamosus. The sequence continues at coordinate 47,669 of WBMZ01006333.1, read as the reverse complement.
TTTAATTTTGACATTTTTATTTACTCAGACATCTCTCAATATATTTTACCATCAGCTCTGGAATTCCTGTGTGATTTCAGTGGGGAAGATGTGGTGGCCTGCTCTACATGTACCTGTGCGTGTGCCCTGGGAAGGTCAAGAGGAGTTCATCCTGCACAGGGCTCCAGTGCAGGGAATGCAGAAGCTGGAGAAGCACATGTGCCTTGTTCACTGGAAACAGGTATCAAAGCAGCACTTTGCCCCTGGATTTTGACCCCTTGAATATAATGTGCTCCTTTCACAGAACACTAAAAAAACTGTTAGTGAACAGTGCATTGCCATTAACCCAAACTCTGATCATTTAAAAATTCAAGTGGACTGGAACAGGCTACCAGGGAAGTGGTGGAGTCACCCACCCCGGGAGGGACTGAAAGACGTGTAAACGTGGCACTTAGAGATAGGGCTTAGTGGTGAACTTGGCAGTGCTGGGTTAGTGGTTGAACTACATGATCTGAAGGGTCTTTTCCGACCTAAACAATTCTGTGATTCTCTGATATCTGGATATCAAATCCATGTTCAGTGAAATCCCTGGTGTGCCTTTTCTTTCGCTCTCTTTCTCATCCTTTTTGGCTTCTCATCACACTAAAAAGTAATTCAAGAATTATTACCTAAGTTGGGATTTTCAAAAGCATTATTTTCTGTGTGCTGCTCCTTTTAAGTTCAGTGTCAATTTAACAGGTGGGGAAAGAAGCAAGAGCTTATTAATCCATTTTTCCTTTTTTTTTCTGTGAATTACAAAGAGATTTTCTTCCTTGGTATTGAAAGTTATTTTTTCTTTTGAATAGGTACTTTTCCTGGGTATCCCTGTGATTTTAAAGCCAATGATCAAGTATCTTTCTCTTGTAATTTCTCCATGTGATTTGTTTCTCTAGAGATAATTCTGTCACATCGTGGCATGCATGCCCTCAGGTCAGGGAGCAGTGAGAACACTTCATGTGTTTTCTGGCAAAAAGCAGCATGATTTCCAAAGCTCCCTGATGTTGAAATCCTGTTACCTTTGACTTGGTTTCTGTTAAGTGGTGCCACTAAATACAGAAAGCTGGTTTGTGATCTGTCACCTCTATAAACAGTAACACTGGTGCTCTTTGCACCAGACTCCTTTGCACCATCCACAGAAAGTTTCATCCACCAGAGAAAAGGTGAAAAGGGATCATTATGGCTTAAAATCATTTCTGAGAGCATTCCACATAATCTTCCATTAGAATGAATGCACAACTAAATTTCACAACATGCATTTTTCTAGCAACACTTCTCTATAAAATTACCCACTTTTAACAATAGAAAAGCAATTTCCATAGAAGTTTCATTTACTTCTTAGTAAGTTATTTGAATGGGTAATATAGAAAAGAAAACATCTGCAAATTTCAAAGTGAAGCAGCCAAGGTAAAGAGACTACTTCACTGCTGGCAATATTCTATTAATGGATGGGGTGCAAAGGTGTGCAGTTGTGCTGCTTTGATTGTCCTTGCACAGCCATTCCATCCTAATTGCAAGTTACAAGTAAGAATAGAATCATGGACTTTAATCCTTCAAAACACAGTTATTAAATATGTAAATATGCATGAAATCCCTACATCTTCCATACTGCAAAATGGTCTCATTTCATTACTTGGAATCTCTCTGCTTTTCATATACAAAAGGAATTAAAGCAATAGAGGGAGGAGGAATGAGAGTGACAATACAATTAATGATAACTGGACAGCATCATTCCAGAAGTGTGAACAAGAGGACTGTTTTCATCCTTGGGCTCTCAAACCATCCTAAAAAGAAAATTGCCCATTTGAATCAGTAGAGGTGCTGGGATTTCGGGTGTTCTTTTTTTTGGGATATGGGGAGTGAAACATGGGAGAGAAGGCAGGCTCCTCTGTTGCCTCCTAGAAGTGCTGCTGACAATATCATCACAGACTGTAAGATTTGATGGCTGCATGACTTGCTGAGATGCTGTTAGTATCTAACCCTCTCAGGGAAAACCTCCCTGCCTCACCTCCCAGATCCATGCTGTGGGATCTGCGGTGATCCAGTAACAGGGAAGTACTTCTACCATTTCTCTCAGGTGATGCCAGGAACATTTCACTGTTTCTCAGTATCCTAACTGCTGATGCTGCCAAAAAGTTTGTGCCAATCCAGCTACCTGCTTTACTTCAGAGAGAACTCTGGACTACTGGCATTAGGACACTTGAGATATGTGGATCTGGTGACGGAGAATTTTTGCTGTTACTGTGTATAATCCACCTACTTTACAAATGAACAGAATATTTTAATCTTGAAGGCAGTTTACCAACCCAGCACTACTTCTACTTAGGAGCTACACAGAGAAAAAGAGCTTGAAAATTAAACAAAAGACTGTGATGAAGCTGAAGGAAGGTGAAGACAAGACAGCACTCCACTTTAGAAAATGCAGACTATGAAATCAAGGGTATCATCCAGGTGACTACAGCATGAGCAGGGGAAGATGTGAGGGTGCAGAGTGTGATAAGAGGTCTTTTTCTGTAATACTTTTTGTCTATCACATGTGTTTGTGTCCCCCTATTACATTTAGACGTGCACTGGAGGCAATTTTAGGGCCACTTCTGTGAGCATGTTTTCTCTCTTAGAGAATGCACAGAGGGTGGTGTAAGATGTGAGATAAAGAGAGCACTAAATGCAGAAGTGCTTTAGTGCTTTAAGTCCGTAAAAATGAGCCAACAGAACTCCCTCCTCTTAGAGGAGATTTTCCTTCTAACTTGTTTTACCTTACATGTGCTACATGTGAAACGCACCTAGAAAGGAAAGTGATTGTTTTCTGCAGCTTGTTCTGTTCTTGATCGTGGAATCATGAGGTGAGTGTGGTGAGCTGTCCAGACTTATAACTGGTTATGTCTATATTCAGAATAAACAGAGTTATTCAGTACATACTTGCCTATGGATAGGAAAATAAGTAGCACTTTTAGGTATCCTGTGAGTGACTCAGTAAACAATATCTTATGGTTGCTTAGATGTCTTCTCAAATTCTCAGTTTAGTTGCTTATGATTTAAATAATTTCATAGTTTTTAGATGAAATTAGAGTTGTGATTTGACTTGTCTTAAATGGTGAGTCCACTTTAGAACTCCGTTAATTTGATTTTGGGTACTCAATCTGACACTTTAAAAGGGCCTGACTTCAATTTTTTGGAAGTATGATTTTGAAAGAATTTAGTTTAGTTTTCTCTGATCATCCTGACTCATAAATTTTGAAGCAAAACTGTCTGAAAAGAAGGATAGCATCCTTTTGTCTGTGTACTGATTTAGCAGTGAAAGGTTTCCTGAAATAGGTAACTTTTGAGAAGAACAAGAGTGGCTGCATGGGAATCAAGACAGTGAGCACCTACTGCTATATATACTTGTTTGTTTTTAAAAATATCTGTGTTTTAATGAAAAAAGTATTACTATTATAGATAGGATGAAAAGCTTTTATTATGTTCTTTAATGGTAAAAGCTTGGTGTTGAATGAAGTCTTTTTCATGACTTCCCCAAGAATGTTGGTGCTCTATATATTGAGTAAAGTGAAGGATTTGGAAAAGGAGCTGGCAAATGGGAAACAATGCTCAGCTACTGAAAGGAATGGGCCGGGGTAGCTCACTGCATAAACCTTGAGGGAAAATATTCTGGTTTCATTCCCCTAGGATGGCTGCAGATGGTCAAAAATTGAAGATGTGGATGTAGAACTCAAGTAATTTCTGATGGTGAGATTTCTATGTGCTTCCTCCAAACACAGAGTTGATAGCTCACTCATATTTTAATCATCAGACCTGGGGTGAGGAGGAATACCTTGAAATCTTTGCTGAGTAGGCCATTGTCAGGTATTTCTTTTCCAGAGAGGAATAGAAGGATGGTATTTTGCTTGTTCTTCTGTTCTAGTGCATTTTCTGATGTACATCTCAAATTATCTGTTTACATTATTTCATACAGCTTTTTGTACTGTTTACAAGATACTATTTCCAAGCTATAGCAGGAGTATATACATGAAATCTGAGCTTCAGTGGCAATTTTTTCCCTGACTTTACAGTAGAGTCAGGATCTAATCCCGAGCACTACTCATTTTTACCTGTATAAAATGTTGTGGTCCCAATAGAATGAAATTTATTGTTAAATTAGCATTTACTGTAAGATTCTGTGCTCAGTAAAGTACAGGCATTGAAAGGTTTTCATTATTTTAAAGTGATTTCTTTCTTCCTGATGATCATAAATAACTCTCTAGGGTGCTTGAAACCAAAGTCTGCTGGTTTTTTTTCTCTCATTTTTGTACACACTTTTGTTTCACTTTACTGCATACGTATTTATTTTATTGTTGGGGTTGTTCAGAAGAGTCATTGTAACGCAGATCAGATGGTTGATTAAACCACAGCTGGCTTTTAAAAATACTTATAAAAGCCCAGCATGCTTTTAAAGAGAAAACACATATAGAGTCCTATGAAGGCTGAAAACAAATGTACAAAATACATTTTTTGTACAATGGGGAATTGTTCTTTTGTTTTGTGGAGTTAACTTTCATAGTTTTTCTTATATTCACTACTTTCAAAACAATTTTACTGCAGGAAATAGAAGAGGAAATGTTAGGGAGGAGGGGCAATGGATTTCAGTTACATGTTCTGAGGATGACAGTATTTGGTTGCCTGGCAAGCAAGCTTATGTTTTCTGATATTGTGATAAACTGCTATTTTTCAGATGCCAGATTTGGCCCAAGTATCTGAGTGGGGAATTTTATCCCAATAGTTCATATAATCGACTGTGAAACCCTCCAGCTGTCAGTTGTTTTCTGCTTCCCTGCCCATCACAAGCAAGATCCCATCACTAGTCAGAGATCTTCTTCCAGATGGTGCACGTAGCTTTAATTTGGAGCTTGCCTGATGAAGAGAGTAGTGAATGATTAAGAACTCACTAAGGTAAGAGGCATCTTGTGACTACTGTTTTCTTCAGCAAATAGAGCAAGGTGTTTAATCAAGCAGTGAAGGGCCAGGCAAATGTAGCTACACAAATCTCAAATGTCATGATACCACAGACATTGCCAATGCAGGCTCGTCATTTGAGCCTGTCACTTCACCAAAGTACATGGAGTGAAAGGCTCACTCTAAATCTCTGTCAGGGAGCCACAGGAAGCCTCATGGGGCTGATAATTCTTCATTAAAAAGCTTCAGTCAGGTCCTCAGTTTTGCCATTGTTTCTATAGCTCTCAGAAAAATAGCTCACTTACAATGAAAGTGTGACACCTTTCTGCCCCTCTTCCCCTGGATAGTTTGGCTGCCAAGGAACCCATTTTTCCAAAAGGGAAAGAACTTAGGAGCATAGCTATGTATCCTTCTGCAATGACCTGAGCAAGGTTCTCTACAGAGCCTCAGAGGTGGCCCTCGTGCTGTGATGAGCTGAGACTGAACACAGAAAAGCTGCCATGTACCTCGACCTCTGAGGCTGCCCAGGGACAGTTAGGGCCTCCACAATGTCTGGAATTATACTTCACGATCACACAGAAAATTCTGTGTTGGAAGAGACCCACAAGGATCATCGTGTCTAACTCTTAAGTGAATGGCCCCTGTAGGTACTGAACCCACAACCCTGGCATTATCAACACCATGCTCGGACCAACTGAGCTAATCTTGCACTAAACCTTAGCAAAAATGGTTTGTGGGTCCTTTGAAGTTTCTATTCTCATTTATGTCAGTTCAGTTCTTTCATCTTCTATTTCTTACAAACTGCTAAAAGTTTCCTAGGCCAGGGGAAACGATAGAAAAGCCATAGATACATATATAGATACATATTGTGGGAACAACATGTCCTTCTCCACAAGTCAGCTCCAACCTCAACCTGCAGCTTCTAGTGTTTTGCCCCCACAAAGGCAGTGGGGAGATCTAAACACAGCCCTCGTGTGATTACTTAGCAAATGGTTTAGCTTCATCTTAATTTTGGCAAGTTCCATAATTTAGCCTGTAAGAACAAACCCCATGTCTCCTAGCACTGGTTATGACCCAGTATTTCCTCCCTTCTGTACAGCTGATATTCTGTCCTCTGCAACAGGACTGTTATCACAGATCCTGGAATCCTGAAAGGTTGAAGTGTGAGACAGGTTACGTCCTCTGACAAGACTTTGAAAGGGGCCAGACAAATCTTTTGGTGAGAACAGAGCCTACGTGTAGTAATTCTTCCTTTTCTGCCTGTTTACCTGGGACACAGGTACACCAGAAAAGATGAAGTCAAGACTGTGTCCCAGCACACCCACATTTTAGGTTTTACTAGGATGCCAGCCTAGAGGTACAGTGTGCTGGAGGTGCTTCCCAAGTAGCTATGCTATCTCCTGCCCAAATAACCAGGATATCCTCCTACAAGTTGGGGGCACAGTTACAGTGAATCCCTAAGGAAATAATAAAAAAAAAAGTCAATTTACTGCTTAAATATAAGGCCCTGGGAAAAATAACATGAGAACTGGGTAAACAGACTGTACACAGAGGGAAACTGTAAAACTCTGAAATACCCTGTTTGGTGGAGAAAGATGCCTGATGGCTGTGATATCTAGTGGGGATTAAAGGCTAAAAATGGCTTGAGGCTTTTCACATAAGCACAGTATGTTCAGAGGGAAGAATACTTTCAAGTTTGGCTCCAAATATTGAAACTTAATTTAAAGAGTAGGATTTTTCAGAAATTTTGATAAATCCATAAGCTATTGAAATGCGCTCTGTGACCTCTGCTAGAAAAAAAAGACAGAGCAAGCATACCCAAAACTGTTCAATAATTAAATGCGTGTTTGAAGTGATTTTTTTTTTCTCTGCCTGGCTAAATACATGTTTAAATTGAAAGTTATATAACCCTGTAGAAAAAAGGCTATGGCACAGTCTAATCCTGAATTATGTGCAGAATGGTTACAACCAAGATCCCTTTAATACAGCTATTTTGGTCTTAGTGCTGTGTGAATGCTCTTTGCTCGTCTTCAAGAATTGCTGCCTATGAATTGTAAAATAGTGGAGCAAGATTTTTTTTGGTTTTTTGTATCTGCAGCTCCCACTGACTATTTTGGATGGTATAACTGAAGGACAGGCTTGGCTGACCGGGATCACATTCTGACTTTGGTTTATGTGTTATTGTGAGAGGTTTCTCTCCCAGAGCCTTGTTTGAGAGAGATTTCTGGGAAAAAAAAAAAGGATTGGCAGAGGAGGGTGAGAAAAAAGGAGAAGGGGGACGTGTAGAACAGGGACAGTTACAGACACTTCCACTAACCAGGAAGCAGGAATTTAGGATTGTGTCTAACCTTTTTCAACATGCAGTTAATGTGTGGGGGAAAATGTTCTTCATCCACTATTGCTGTTCTGGGGCTGTTGTACCAGGGAAACATTTATGGTACAAGGACTACAGTGAACTCAAGAGGATGCAGCACCGATGGGCAGGGGAAGTACCAGTGTAGAAAGCAGGATTTTAATTTCATAAGGAACTTTGAGTTATTTCCATTTTGAAGCAGAATATTCATCACTTGACAGGAAACATTTTGCTTTGATAAAAACTAGGATGTCTTTATCCTATTTCAACTTTCAAAATATTTTAAAATATAGTAACACAAGGACATTTCAAATGAGAAATCCAAACATCTGAAATTTAAGTCTGCTCAAAATACTGACTTTGAAATATTTATTTTTTTCTTTTAAGTTTTTTTAACTGGAATGGTGCCATTCCTGCTACGTGGGTTTCTTTCTTATTCTTTCGTCTGCTTTAGTTTATTCTGTTTCTTTCGATGTATGTTTTTTTTGTAGAGAAATATCCATTCTGCAAAAGTTCCCTTGGAAACTCTGAAGGCCACGCTCCCAGGTTCTGTAAACTTCACATGGTGCATACACATAACTCTCTGAACTACCATTTTTTTAAACTGCTCCCAAACCCCCAATAAGTGTTAGCTGAAGCTGCAGTGATATTACAAGATCCATCCTGTTTCTGGCTATGCCTGTGGAATTGCAAGGCTGGTAGGTATTAATTTGCATGGAACAGTCTTCAATCCTTTTAGAGCCAAGCTTGCAGTGCTTGTACCACCAACTCAGGACCAACAGAGCTGCATCTCAAACCAGTGCTCTTCAAGGCTTTTGACTTTTTCTTACTTCTGACCCTTCCCAAGTTTTATTGACAATTATTCTCACTGTTACCCAGTTTCTCCAAGCAAAATTATGCATATACTGCCTTCAACTCTTCTGAAAACTTGCTAATATTTAATCTCTATCCTCTATGATTGTACATAACCAGATCTGTCCTTTGTGTAGCCATGCTGAATGCTTGCCCTTAATCATTTAAATATATGCCATTCCTGACAAATCTTCTCCTACAAAGTTTTTAGTAAAATAACTAGACTGAAAAAGAAAACAACCCCAAAAGACAAAAGGAAAAGCCCAGTTTTGAAAATGAACCCATTTAAATAGGTGGCTAAAAAAAAACATTTAAAAAGAAAAATTCTGGCTGCAGCTGTTCTCCACTATACCTGTTGTGCTGATGCTGAAGCCTAATTAATTCCTGTATCATTCTCTCTGTGGTGACCCTTAGAAATCTGAAGGATTAAAGATCTGTGACTTTTCAGCATCTTTTGGCTATGAAATGATTCATTACACATGCACTTCCATTTTTTTCTGCACATTGATTAAAAATAGTCAGAAAGAATCTTGCAACAAAAGGTGACCTTGTGGCTCAGGAGAAGATGAATAACCAAGGATCTGCCTCTCAAAGGCAATTATGCTTTCTGTATTTTTTTTAGTACTTCTGGGTTTGATTGTGGGTTCGGGTTTTTTTTTAATTTTTAAACAAATTTATTAAATGAGGTGAATCTTACCACTTGTGTTTACTGCCTTAATTTGTCTAGCCATGAAATGGATGTTGTTACTCCTAAGATTTTGTCATGTTTTAACGTGGGGAAGACTCATGGGTTTGTAAATCTGTCTCTTCTAAAGAGATTTGAATTTGCAAATCAATTAAATAGTACATCTCCATATCCATAACTGGTTGCTTGCCTGATACCAAAGCCTATTTGCTTTAAGCAAATGGCAAACCAGGTTAACACTGAATAGGTTTTCTGCATTAAAAACAAACAAACAAACAAACCAACCTTTGTTTCCCTTTTACTGCCACAAAAAAAAGTAGATATGGCACTTAACATTGATGGCTTGGATTTGAATTCATACACAGAGCCAAAGACTTGGTTTGTTTCTGTTCCTCCTCAAACTGCTAACTCAAAAATTTTGTTAACCATTGTAAATATTTTAAAGGCTTTTCTGAGCTCTTACTCAATGCCATCACTTCTCTAAACCCTGCAACTTGCCAGAACAGGGATTTCAGAAATACTAGCTAAAACATCTTGACAAGCTAAACAGTTTTTAGAACTGGAGTAGGTGGACTTAGCTGACTTCCTGCCAGCTACAGAGTCTGCACACTGTCGAGGGAGATAAGCAGAGCAAACGGAGTGGATTAAGGCTGCTGCCAGGAGTCTGCAGATTCTGGACCTGGTCTCATTTTTCCTATTAGCAGTGTGTCTTGAGCAAGCCACATCCCCGTTGTCCAAGCCTCTTTCACTGTGTGTGAACTAGGGACAGTATTCACCTATTTCTTTCAAAGAAGAAAGTTTATTTTCCTTGATTTTTAGGGTTTAAGCCCTAAGGATTATACCTTCACATTTGGCAGACACTGAATTGCTCACAGATTCTTAGCAGGAATGGTTATGAGCAATGCAATCTTTGAGGAAGTTTTTTCAGTTTGGTCAGATTTCAATATTTTATACTTTTATTATGCTTTCCATGAACTACTGACTTAAAAATTTGGTCTCTTTTCATCCCTCTTCCACACATACTGTGGTTGGCATTAACATCTCTGAAACAGGGAACTTGAAACTTCCTTCTGGTGATGTTATGTTTCCAGTTGCATCTCAGTTATACAACATAAATGCCTAAAAATACAAATTATCAAATTTTTCTTTCTTGGGCAAACTCAAGAACAGCAGTGAACAATTAACATTTTTAGAATGTAGAGTTTCAAATACTCATAACCACCCTGCTTTTTAACTCTCTCCTTGTCAAAACACTAATGTACATATCAACACGCATCTTAAATTCACTTTTTTTAAAGTAAGTTTTTGTTTTCTGGATCTGTGCAAAAGGAATTCAGCATTATCTGGTACACTGTTGTATTCTTGACCCAGACCCTACCAGAGTTTGAAGATTCTCACAGATGCAATCAATTTCTTGTCTTTAAAACCTCTAGCATATGCTGTCTCTTTCTGGATGTCAAAGTGAACAACTTGATATATATCTCATATATCTTCATAGCTTTGAACTATCCATAACTCTCTTTTGGGCTTTAGTAAACACATTCCTTCAAGTCTGTGGCATGCTACTTCTCAAATTCTATGTGTATTACCCAGGGTCTTGTTTCTGTAATCTCTTATCTCTTTGTTTCAGAAATATTTCCCTTCTATACTTCACTCTTCTTTTGTACTCTGATCTATTGTTTTTTGAGATGAGAGGGAGGTTCCAATGGGGTGTTATAAGATTTTATTTCCAAGTGTATATTCGAGCTTAAATGTTCGGAAAAAGAACAGTTTTCATTGTTCGATGCCTAGGTGCTAAGCATAACTATATTTGGCAACTGAAAAAATAGCATCAGTGGTGGAAGTTATATATACTACAAGACCTAAGTCACAAATTTGCCTCCTAAAATGACTTTCTTACTTCAATAACCCCCCTCCTCTAAGCTGAGGCTACTTATAAATACTTCGCTTCTCTAGAAAGTTCACCTGATTAGCAAGTGCCAAAGTCTGAGCACTTTGGGAATCCAAACAGCCAGAATGAACCAGACCTAGATTTCCAGTTGGCAGAAATCCACCCTGTGCCCTGCAGCTTCCTAGTGATGTTTAACAAGCAATTCTTGAAAAAGGATTTTCCTTTCTAGGGGCATAGCAAGTTATGCAAGTGGATCCTTGGCACCTTCTGAAAGAGAAGGTTTTCCTTTACCCAAAATGGACCATCTGACACCTTCCTGTTTCATATCTGACACCTTCTTCTTTCATAGTTTATCATCTTATCTTGTGACAAAGTCATGTGTTTTTGCTTGATCACATTTGAGTTTGAAGGTGGCAACCAAGGAAATAACCAGGTTTTTTATCTTCAAACATGCCATCAGTCTGTGAACAAATGCAAACAAAAAACCCCACCAAAACCCTGGTTATGTTTTGGATGCCACATGCCAACAAGAGAAAACCAGGCTAAAATTAAAAAGCATCCTTTTTTTCTTGATAGGCCAGGAACCAGTGTAATCTGACTGATAGATATGCAGAAAGCTCATCTAGTTCCTTTCATGCTCATCTAAAGTTGATCCACTTAATTATTTCTACCATTATACAGCCCACTGCTGCCTTTTTTCTACTTGGCAAAAGTGCCAGTGTTACAGGAGAGAGATTTTATGCTCAGAGGACCTGGGATTAGAAGAACAGTCATTTTGATATTGGAGATTCATGTTTGGCAGCAGATTGCTTTTAAGCATGTAAAAAATTGTTATGCTGACATGCGTCTGTGTTACGAAATAATTTCAAACTCTGGGATGGTAACAGATGTTACAGTCCAAAGAATGAAAACTGCTGGTTTAGGATAAAAAAATCTTCCAGTGTTATTAGAAAACAGAAGAAAGCACATGGCATAATAGGTCAGTTTAATGGCATTGTTTGCAGTAAAGCTGACATTTCAGGCATAATCTGCAGTGCTCACTTGAAGTAGGACATTTTGCTGGGCAGAGAAGGATTTGATACATTCTTTTATATTACTGTGTCAAATTGGATTAGAACATAATAAAATGGAGACTGTAAAATAAAGGCCTTTGGGCTCACTGGTTATGCAGTGTAATAAGATGCACAAGGAATTAAAATGAATTGTACTCTTCAGAAGTATGACAAACTTGTCATGTGGAGTTTGTGCAGAGCTTCCTTTTTTCTCAATCATTTCCTAGATTTATCATTCCTGTGTGCACTTTTTTTTGGCTTGCATTAAGTGAATTCCCTTCAGTAATTCTGCCCATCATTTTGCTGTTTTCTAATTATTATTTGAAACAGGACAACATTCAAAGATAAAATTATTGAAAACCTGTTACAGTTGATACAGTTTTGGTTTGCAAGCATAAACTGCCCAACGGTGCTCGAAACTTTGCCAGAAATTATTTCTGGGATTCACTAATGCTGCCTGCTGGCTTGGAGTGCAGCCACAGGAGTATTCACTGCAGCAGCCTCACTGAGTAGCCCTGGATCAGGACTCAGCTTCTGCTGTCAGTCTGAGATATCTAAGCTACACAGAGAAGAAAATGGGCTGAAAATTGGTTTCTTAAATGATGCATGGAGTATTTTTCATAACCTCATGGAGTAAGTTCTAACCTTTGAAATTTTGGAAATGCTAATTGGTAAGCTGAGTACTCAGCACTTTCATTTATCTGATACTCTTATCTCAGAACTCACATTACCCAAAATTGGATGTGTCTCCTATGTACTATGAGTCACTTGCTTTGAAAAGGTCTGTGTTAGCTGGAAACCCAGTGACAAGTCTAGATGGCAGGTCGTGTGTTCTGTTTGGATAAACAGGGTTATGCTTCACATGAGAATTAGTATCAGTAGGAATTAATAAATGACTCATGTTTCAGTTCTGAATTTAATTTCAGATATCACAGAAAATCTGAATACAAATTATATGCTGCATCACTTTTGAAATTTGGAAGGAGAAGTGATTCAAAAGAAAATACCAGAGCTAAGTTAAAGCAGGGAAAAGGACTTGCACATATCAAAGTAACTCCAGCGAGCGTGTGCATTCAGCTTTCAGTTGACCGTAAAAAATGAAGTTGATCTTGGGACACTTAATGCTGTATGAAGGCAGCCTTTCACTTGGAATGACTGTCAGCTGCTCTGTCACATCCTTACTTTTCCCCTGCAGTCGACAAGCAGTAACTTCTCACACACCAGCCAGGTTCATCCTCCCTGACACCGAGTGTCCGTGCCCCTGCCTGCAGCCCGAGCGAGGAACTGCCTGTGCTGCTGCTGCACTTCCATCCTTGGGTGGGGCAGGATTGTGCAGCAGGTGCACAACGCTTGCCACGCCCTGGCTAAGAGTTCACCTTAAAACCAGGAAAACATTGACTTTCAAAAAGAATTTCCAAACACAAAAAAAAAGGGTTTAATCGATTTGGTCTGTAGTATGGGCATGCTAGCAGACCATACACGTGTAAGGTAAGGCAAGATATTTGTCTCAGAACATCCTTTACTTTTCAATGGCTCCTTACTCTCCGCTAAGCAGATGCTTCAATGCTTTCCTGAACCAAGGTCTAACAAACTTACCCTTTGATCTTACTGCTAATGATGTCTGGTTTATTTGACTCTAAAATGTGCACTCCATTTGAGCATGGTTTGACATAGAAAATGAAATATTTACTGACACTTGGCACTGGTGCCTTCACCTCTGTGGATTTCTGTAATGTATCATTCTCATTGAAGGTCTGTTCTCCAGAGGATGCGTGGGATTCATTTCTAATGGCATTACAAGGAGGTTGGCTCCTGCTCTGAGTAGAAAGCTCCTTCTTTTTCAGAAGTCATTTCTCTGGGTTTATACCTAATCACTATTTGGATTCCTGCATAGAATTTGGTAACAGAGACTTTGGGATAACAGAAATACCGACCTATAAAGGAAGGTTCCCATTTCCCTAGGAACAAAGTGATGCCAAATAAAGAGTTAAACCAATTCAGTGTGTTTCATTGCTCTCATGGAACAGCATTGACTGAACTCTGTTTGCTGGATTATAGCTGTGGGGTTATCTGACTTCATGAGAAAACAGTCTTTTGAAGGACTGAAGATCACTGCATAAGAAATGTTGAATCTGCAGTTCTGGCTGATTAGTGTGCTGCAATTTACATGACAAATCATGCAAAGCACAGGAAGACAGGCAAAATAAGAAAAGTACTATTTCCTTAAATAAGTTTTAGGTTAAGTAAGATTAAGAGAAAAACATTCTGCAGCATTTCTACCCTATCAGCAGGGCAGTGACTAAACCCACTATCTCCTACATAAAACATTCTTTTATATATCCAAAGAACAAGAAACGAGGACTGAAAATGTACTGTCAATTTCCTTGGATTAAGGTCAAAGCTTGAGAAAGGGAGAGAATAGAGTATTTTCCTTCACATATTTAACAGACAATTTCAGTTATAATCAGATTAGGGAAATAAAGTCAGAAACAAATAAAATGCAAAAAGAAGAATTAGAATACTTACGTTGGTGACATATTCAATGTCCTTCCAAATATTACATTCCCTGGGAAAATCTGCCAAATCTAAAAAATTATCCACTACCACTTGGCCAATCAAGTCATGCCTGGAGAATCTGTCAAAGTCATACACAGAGAAATGGAGTTTCCTTGTGTTGAGATCATTGTACGGGACAGAAAATAAAAAAACTTCATCAAATACTGGATTTAGGGTCTTTCTGTGCACTTTAGTCTGGTGTTTTGTTTTCCTGTCGGGAAGCAGATATATCTTCACGTACGGATCTGAAGTTCCGGAGAAGTCCTTTGCTGGCAGGTTGATGGCCTTGTGTATCTTCACAATCAGCTGCTCCAAATCACAGTCGTACTTGAGGATGAAGTTCAGTTTCCCACATGCCTTGCTGTTACCCCTGCGGCCGTCGTCCGTGTCCACCGATCTCTGCTTGTACAGCTCCGGCTTGATGCGGCCAATCCCCGTCAGCTGCTCCTGCTTCTGGACCTGCTGGATGTTGAAGTCAGGGTTGGAGAGGTTGAGCTGTCTCCGGATTGAGTTGTGCCTGAAGTGAAAAGGAAAGGATTGAGACAGATTGTGCTGAGGATGATGAGGATCTGTGCACGCACGCTAAAGATCCTGTTCTCGTCTGACGTATTTCTGTAATGTATGGTGGGGTCAGATTTTTAACAAAGGGATAAACCACGAGACCCAGCAGTTGTGAGAGATGACCTTCAGCATCAGACTGTTCATGTCACAACATTTTCTGTTCCCATGTCTCAAGCTGGTCTGAAATGGTTTGGGGACCTCCCAAACAATTGCTCTGTCTTTTTCTCCCATACCTGATGTAATAAGATCTCTGGTACTTTGGCTGAAAAGCTCCTTTAGTTTCATCACTTGAGGATAAAAAGTTGCTTTTAGCTTTGGTCCAGTGAAATTTATTACCTGGAGTCACTCACTTATTGTGACTGAAATTTCTCCTTCATGGATGGTAACAGAAATTAGATTTGCAAACCCTGTCAGGGCAGGGGGGTGTGAAAGCTGGTTTAGGTAGAACCCTAATCTTCTGTGCGTTCCATTTTATTGTCCTATTCATATGAAACAATCTCTCAGTGTATTGCAGAACCATGAGCTGTGTTTGAACATAGAAAGAACAAGTGGAAAATGCTAGCACAGGATTAGTCCAAAGCTATTTATATTGAATCTAATCAGCAACAGTTCCTCTGCTATCACTGTCCATTCATTCCTTGTAAATATCTGTTTACCCACACTTAAAGCAGGAACAGCCTCTTATGTACTAGCCTAATTTTTTTTCTCTCGTTGCGTAATAAATACATAATCTTATGGCTATACATTAGTCATTTCCAGGATAAAATATTATCATGTCACCAAAAAGCAAACAAGCAAAAAATTCAACACTTAAGCTCCTCATAGCAGTGAGAGGTGAAGAGTATCCTGTGGAGGAATACAAAGAAAGGAGGCTAGCAAAGAGCCATTGGGCTAGTGCTGTACCTTCAGCAGAAGTGCATTTGCTTTGACTCAGATATTTACTGGCTCTTCACATGCTGATCTTTATTCTTACTGTATGAAGCATAATCCTTTTATCACCTGCCCCTGCACACACTCTCACCCTCCCCCTTGCCTCTTCCCTCGTGTGCTGGTTCTCCAGTTCCCCTGGAGACTTCACTGACTTTTGTTCAGTCAGTTTTACCCCCACAGTCATGACTGTGGCTAGAATCTATGATTTTTAATCCTATTTCTAACTCTTGCAAGTGTTTCATTAGCTTGCCCTACTTTTCTTCTTTGGTTGTTTCAAAAATCTTTGAGGAGGTATTACTGAGTGCTCAGCATCAGTGCTAAGTGCAAATGAATATGCTTTACAAGCTAAATCTAGGCTGCTCTGGTGCTTTTAAGGGACACAGTGCTCTGTGTTATCCAGCTTCTGAGGGAGAAGCACAGATGAGACAGTAGCTGATAGAAGAGTGGAACAGGACTGTGATTGTGTCCCTTCACAATCCTACGAGGTTTGTGCACCTCGAAGAATAACTTTTGTGTTATGTTTTCTAAAGGAACACGGCAAGCAAATGATACATTTTTATGAGATCAGTGTGCTGTGTAATCAAGCTGTGCTTTTTTGGACTGTGTCTGCATTCATTAACATCAGAGCGAAACTGGAGTTACTGACCGAGCCGACGAGGTGGGCTCAGTGATCTGGCGCTGCATCCGCACATTGTGCACGCAGTTCTCCTTCGTTCCCGCCTGGGTGTCTAATGGAATATCGGGGGAGGTGTGGCTGATCTTCATGGAGGAGTCGGGATAGGCGGCGGGCTGACCCAGATAATCCTCACTGTAGTCACGGTCATTGGTCTCCGTGTCCGTGTAGTGCAGCGGCTCCTGCTTGCTGTCCTTGTTCCCAAACGGCAAACCACGCTCCCGCCAGGGGATCCAGCAGAGCTTCCAGGACACGAACAGGGAGACACCAAACAGAGCGAGACCACAGGCTGTGACAACTAAGGACAGCAAGCTTATTGAGATATCTGCAAACAAGAAAAACACACCCATGTCACATCTCTGTGCTCCTTGGAGCCCTGCATCCCCAAAGCATCAGCACGGGAGGTAAACATCTCTGGATTGCAGATCCACAAAAATTAAATTCTGGTCCCTGCAATAGTCATAAAACACAAACATACTAAAAGTTCTGAACTTTTTCTCCGGAGGGAAAAAGAAAGAAAAGTTTGGAATTCAGTACAAGGCTTACCTTGATAGAACCTAGGTTATATCTTCCCTCCAAAAGCTGGGTGGGATGAAAGGTCATTCTAAATATGAAAAGGGTTGTTCACTTGCTCACTCAGCTTCCTACTGATGAAAGAGCTGTGGCTGAAGTACGTTTTGCCTTTCTTTTTCCCCTTTCATGTGGTGTGGTTTCCTCCATGTTCTTTACCAGTCCTTACTACCTTCTCTTCCAGAGCCTGTATGATACTTAAGCACCATGAAAATATGCACACGAGCACATACATGACATTAATTTTTTTAGGTATTCCACTGATGTATCTTGGTTTATTATTTTAATTGTATTCCTAGTTTTAGACTAATTCCTGTCTTTGCAAGTTATTTTTGACTATCAATGCATGGCTTGATCATCTTAATTTAATTAGGATACTAGTATCCCTTCAAACCTGAGATTTTTCTGATTTTTTTTTCAATCCAAAGGCTCTTTCTTTTCAGTTTCCAAACTTCTGGTATAAAAAGGAAGGTGGAGATGAGTTTCTGCTGTTTCCTGCCACATTTCCAGCATTATCCTACTCCATCAACACAAGTAAGTTACAACTGGGAGAGGGTTTTGCTCTGTTTTGCTTTGTTTTAAGTTGCACGTTGGGAAAATGACTCAGTGGAACAGCTGTTTTTATGGTTACAGTGTTTTTGAAGCGAGTCTCTCTGTGGATTACACAATACATCATGCCTTAAACACAATTAGTGAGAATTCTATTTTACTGCCTTAAATTATAAACACAAGCTGATCAAAGCAATTTTTCACACTGTGTGTAGGTTCAGAATGGCAGGCTGCATCTCTCTGAGCAAATAGTCAGCCAGAATTTTCAAAGGATGGCAAGAGGTTGAAATGTACTGATTCTACTAAGACAATTATTTAAGAATGACAATTCAGATGAAACAGCCCCAGTACATTTGAAATAAGAATAACATTTTTTTTAAAAGTGGACAAGTCAATACCTTCTGCCCCTGCTGTGAGTCTCATTCTTGCTAGCCAGACAGATTAAATTTCCACAGTGGGGGGAATGACACTACAATCCATTTCACACAGGAGCTGTCCAGTTTATTTTGCATGCTGAAAACCAATTTCAAACAATTTCAGCCAGCACGGCCCTTTCTGTCCTTCTCCGAGTCATACGAAAATAAAGCTCATTAACAGTGGGGACAGCACAGCAGCTGTTTGGAATTACAGCAAAGAGTTTCAGAGCTGGAATTAATTAAAGAAATTCCTCCCATGCATAAAAGGCAATTTGGGAGAAAGTAGAATGGTAAGTCTTGATAATTTTTGAATATTTATTGGTAAACAAGTCTGGCAGTGGAGGCAGAGCACAACCTCTTTTTGATTAAAAAGCTGCGGATCTAGGATGCAGCAGTGAAAGAAGACCTTCAGAATAAAGCAATTTGTCTTGGATTCCCTGGAGAAGAAGGAAGAAATACATCAGAGGTCTGCAGAAAGGCCACTTTTTTCAAAGAACTGATTCAAGTAAATGATCAAGCATTGAAAGAAATGAGAAATTTGGAGCTGTCAGAACCAGCCAGAAAATTACAAGGTGAGAACAGGAAACTGCCCAATGCTAATGGCATATGAATATGAAGGTGAGGAACAATTTGAAAGGTAGACCAGCAGCCCCCTACCTTGAAGATGATTTTAGCAGAGAATAGACACCATGAGAAAAACTACATGAGGGCAATATGAACTGCTTTTCATTTGGAGAGTTTAGGGGCCTTTAATAATATACCTCTGCATTTGATAGTGTAACACCCTAATCTCACAGCCTTTACTACCCAGCTTCTTACTTCCAGAGAAGCTGGGTAGAAAACAGTTCAGGTAACTTGCCAAGTCACAGCATAAGAGGGGATTGTTTATCCATCCCATCATCTTGGTTTTACTTCTTCCTGACTCCTTTGTGTCAGAAAGAAGTTTTTGTATGAAATTTTTGGTTCTGTGGCTGAAAAAGGGACCATTATGTATCTGTCTTACTTCTATGGAAGACAGTAGGGCAAAAGGGCAGTGCTCTAAGCTGTTAGCTTTCATCAGACAGTAATTTTCACATCCTGCATGCCTGGCTGGCAATTTTCAACTACTGGAAGGAGCCATTATGAATAACTGAGGTGAGCACAGTCCCAAGTGAAGAGAGTTTTGGCTGCATCTTGAAGCTGCTTTTCTATTAGCCACTTGTACTCTTCCCTACTGTATTTTCTGTATAATTTTTACTCCATCTTTCCAGATGTCTCAGTTTTTCCAAGGCTGTTTATCTATGTTCTCATGTGATAGCAGTACTCATCTTGTGCCAGTGATTTCCTCTGCTTTGTAATGAGAGCAGGATAAGTCTTTTTTGTCCTTACAAAAATGAGATCTGCAGCACAGAAAGTGTTCCTCAGAAATCCAGCTGCTTCTAAATCCCTCTGTGAATGCCACGATGCCAGCTAAGTGTCTTGAGGGGTTGAGATGAATCCAAGTCAAAATTTCATATCTCTACCTTTGTCATCATGGCTGCAGTAAGAGCTGAGCTCCCAAATTCCATCATGTCAGAACACCTGGATAGCATCACAGAGTGTTGATACTCTGGACAACCTGTTCCACTGAGAGTAAGGCTACATTTTTTGTTTAAAATGTGTCTTTTTAAAATGGGTTAAAGGAACCAAACTGTGTATAAATACACAGTTAATTTTTATAAGCACAACCCTTGCAACATGCTTTCACACACTAGTAAAGGAGGACCTTTGATAGAAAATAAGAGGGCAGACCTTCAGGATGGCCCCAGATTAAACTTTATTGAGACTTGGGAGCTTAATCTAATTCCTTATCTATTGAGACTGTGGCTTCACTGTTAGAGGACTCAGGAGGCACAGCCCTTATTTCCATGCAGTTCCAACAACCAGGTACTCAGCTGTGGTTTGGAGTAAGGGCAGGGACACACGGGCCCCCTGAATATCTTGCTCATGGAATGACTTACAGGTATTGTGATGTACTAATCAATTTTTGACCATGATTTTTTTCATGTTTCAATCCCTTTTACTCTATGGACTTTCACTTCGTTAATCTACTATGCTTATCAGCATAATTTTTTCTGGATTTTTTTTTTTTTTTGGTAGCAATCACAAGTTTAAAAATGATGTGAAAATAGCAAGCGAAATGGAGTATTCTATCAATGCATCACATCATCAGTTAATCACGGACTGAAGAGCTAAGCATGGGCTTTTTCTCTCTGATGGGTTTTATTACAATCAGTGCAATGAAAAAAAAAGACTCCATTTTTAATAAAAAATACTCAGTTTGATTATGGATTATTTTATCTATTTTTATTGCACAGATTTTTAGCATAGATCTACTGAACATAAGCTTTTATATTGCCTTTGAATAAAAACATAGATTGTTCTAAAAGAATTTGAATAATGTTGAATTTTTACATGCATGTTGCATGATTCTTGTTCAAGATTAATGTATAATGATTCCATTAAAATTCGGACAGTACCACATTGCAGGCCTGTGACATACTTTTTTCCAGAACAAATGGTTGTGTCTTACCCTCTAAAACTCTGATGTTGAAAAAACTTATGAAAAAAATTAGACAAGCAAACTAGAGAAGTAATCATGGTGCTTTTTTCTGCCCATATGTGAAACAAGGATTGAAGAATTCTTTTTTCCTTCTTGTGTTTATTAAGTTACCATTTGGACTGCTAAATTTTATACAAAGTAAAATATCCAAATCAGCCAACAGTAGGAGAGATCAATAGCTAGCACAGATCAATTTATGTATCTAGACAAGCAATTGGAATTATGGAGTCCAAAAGCACAAACTATAGTATTTGGATTCCTCTGACTCCAAAAGATTCAAATAAGAACAAACATATGATAAAGAAAAAACAACCTGGGAATTTCTCTTCATCCAGGCAAAGAGAGGACGTTTGATCAAAGGAACTGCTGATCAATAATGTAATTATTTAGATAATCAAGTTGTTGGTTGCCTGGATGTGACTGGCGTCCTTCCAAATGAACTCCTTTCCCAACAAACTGGCTGTAATCTGGTTTAACATGTGGCTGAAAGAGTTTTGCTTGAAATCCTGAATGGGAGCATTCTTTTGCATATTCTTATTAAAGTAAAACAAGTTTTCTTCTCTGTGCTGATTTATTCGCCTCTTCTTGCATTCAGTTAAAATAATTAAATTCATATTTTCTGAATAATCATATAAATACACTATAGGATACATTGGGACAGATCAATCAACCTTTGTGAATATGGTTCTGTCTAAATTCAGTGGAAATTTCAAGCTGTCTTTTCCTGAGGAAAAAAAATTCCTCCTTTCATTACTTTTTTGTTGCTTAGGGGGAGATTATAAGGAATGTGAAGTGTTTAGAGGTCCAATTTCTTGAAAAACAATGAAAACATCAGTGTTAATTGTTTAACTCCTAGCTGTGCTTTTGAAAATCTAAATTATCTTTCTTTTTGTGCAAACGCATCCATGAAGGGTTAGCCACCATTCAGCTCAGTAATTCTACTGTAGGAGCAACTGAGGTTTTTTTTAAACCTAAGTCTGAGACCCTAACTTTTCCAGAGGAAAATGTTCTTAGGCTCAAGTATCTGAAGCAGTTTTAACCTAATATTGCACAGTAGTTTCCTTTGTGTTTCACAAGTTTTCCTTGATTAACATAACTGGCACTTGTTCAGGACAGAAGGTGTCCCTTTGCAAAGACTCCTGGGACAAAGGAATGATTCTCAGCTGATGTATTCTTCTCTGAAATACTGTTAATTATCCTTAATACTGTGTTTAGATACTTTCAGTGCAATTCTTTAATGTAAGGCAGCTGAAAACTAAGAGAAATGAATCTCAGATTATATTGATTTTATAACACATACATACTCCAGCTCTTCCTTGTCTGGCCCTGAAATTTATGAGAGTGGACCAGCAATAAAGGACTAAATGAGATCAGCTTCAGGGCTTCACATGGTGATAACGTTCTTCATGCTCTGAAAATGAATTTGCAGCTGGGTCTCACTGGTATTTCAGGCTGTTATTAGTTTTTAGTGACTTTTTTTTAATGCCCAAGTTGTGTGTTCTACATCTTCTAGGTAGACTTTAGGTTATGTAAAGATCTTGAGTTGATTAAGACACTGTTGTAATCCTCTGAGTGACTTGAGCGCCTCTTTATTCCTAAATAGAGTTACAAATTCCAGTTTATCAGTGTGTGCTTTCTCTTCATCTGCTTTGCTTGGGTTACAGATTTGTTTAATGTTTTTTCTTAAAACATTATTGCTTAATACTAACTAAATCTCATAAATTAGTCAGATCAATGAAATATAATCCTACACCAAGGTAATTGTCAATTAGTTTAAATCTACATAAATTCCATAGCACAATTTCAATATGATATCAGAATTACTAAAAGGCCATACAAAATATTCACAAGAAAAGTGCAAAAGCAGTAAGAGATTTGTTTGAGCAGAATATTTTTCCAGCAGCAATTGCTGTGATACAATTCAAAGCTGACATAAGATTGATATAATAGTTTACTGATAAGATCACAAAACTAAAGCTTTAAGCAAAAAACCCCCAAACCTTAAAGCAAAATTTTCATGGACATTAATAAACAAGGAAAAAATACCCTAAACATAGCAAATTAATCTTTTGTGTGTGTGTTTTGTATCAACAGAAAGTTTTGCTTATTAAGAAGAAAGGTTATGTAAGCAGAATGTTTTGTTTGTAATTCAGGTAAGGTGACTTCAAACTGAGATAGTTGATGAATTACAATAAAAGTTGTATGTGAACGTGTTCTAAGAGGAATTTATTTTTGTTTGCACACCTAATCTCTAATATATTTAGTCTTCATAAATGCAAATTTCTTTGACAACTTAGCTGACACATACTATTCTGTTTCTGTTTGTAAGTGACAAAAAAGCCTTTACTAATCAGACGGCTGGCCCAGTGAGCAGTGATTTTTAAAGACAGAGTTGAGAGGAGTCGTGTGTTCAAGGGCTTTCATTTTTCTCTGACACCTTGCAGTAGTATCTCCTGACAAAGAATGATGCTGCTTCTCTTGTGAAAACTAAAGCTTCTGTTTCACAAGTGACATGGACACAAAGTGTAGGAGAGAAGAGAATTTGTCATTTCTGCATGTACACAACTTTAACAAGATTTATCCAGGTTCCCATGCCTCATTCATGGTTCTTTTTGGTTATTGCCACATTGTCTTTCAATACACGCTTCACACAAGTGATAAAATGTGCAAAATTACTGTATATTTTTGGTTTTCTAATACTGAGTGTAAAATATTATAATCTGGGGAAAAAAAAATCATTAATAAAAATACAACAGAAGAGGACATGTTTTTTAAAGATACCAAGCCAGATTTTCAAGTGCTCCATGTATAGATGTGGCTTAAAAGGCTCTATTTTATCTTGTTAGGAAGAATCATTTCAAGAGATGCATTTGCAGGACAGGAAAAATAGCTGGAGCAAAGTAACATGAAATCTCCTAAAAGCCATTTGGCATTTGAGACGTGCTCGTATCTTGTTAGCTAAAAGGGAAAGCTGGTGATATGCCGAGTGGGAAAGAAATTTTGGGGGTAGACACACTGCAAATTCCTATGACCACCAGGCCTGTGAGGTCCTTCAGAGTGCAAAAGCTGAGCAGTTGTGTTTTGTAGGAGTGAAGTTCCTGTGACTGCAGCCAAAAGCCATAAAGCACATTTCCACCCACCCACTTTCTCTGCTTCTTCTTGGCATGTGCCAAATCATAGAATCAGATTTTTTATTCCAAGAAAACAATCAATATGATACACTTAGAGATTTTGTTTTCCTGCAGGATTGTTGACAAAGTGAATGGAGTCGCTCATTAATGCTTTTATTTAGTGTTTATTCTGGGTTTTTCTTACGGTATGCAAAATAGAAGTTCGTACAGTAACTGAAGAATGTAACTTCTCATCTAGTCATAGAAAATGACTAGTCACTTTTGGCAAATACTGTGTATGTTCTCTCATTAGCAGAATGAAAGGTTTTAATAGCAAAATGAATGATGGGGAATGAATAAAGGATAAGCCAGGAGAAAATTTTCTAGGATGAAATTTTTTGGACAAATTGCGTGTGTTAAAAATTATGAAACCATCAGGATTTGTGAATATTGTAATGACTAAGCCATCAGAGCACACATTAATCTTGAATATTATGACCCTATGAATAATAATGAGGAGAAATTGCCATTTGTTTCTGCAGTATATAGCCAGTAGCAGGAAGTCCCCAGGTTATGGAAGAGCAAACAGCTCATTTGAACCACACCAATAAGCTTTAAGTTCCATTATAGTCCTTGAAAGCCCAGTAACTTGCAATAATAGGAAAGTGTTTTAGAGTACTAAAGGAAATGACAGAGCAGCATTTCATTTCCTATTTGTATAAAGCAGTACAGTAATATTGTACCAAAGTGCTCAAAACAACAGTTAGAGAGATCACAGAAGCATGGAATGGCTTGGGCTGGGGGGAACCAAAGCCCCATCCAGCCTGGCTTTGAACACTTCCAGGGATGGGGCATCCACAGCTTCTCTGGGAGGCCTGTGCCAGTGCCTCACCACTCCCACAGTAAAAAATTTCTTCTTAATATCCAATCTAAACCTACTCTGTCTCAGTGTGAAGAGTTGTCATTCCCCCTTGTCCTGTCACTCCAGGCCCTTGCAAATAGTCTCTCTCCGTCTTTCTTCTGGGCTCCCTTCAGGTACTGGAAGGCTCCGATTAGGTCACCCCAAAGCCTTCTTTTTTCCAGGCTGAGCAATCCCAGTTCTCTGAGGCTTTCCTCACAGGACAGGTTCTCCAGCCCTTGAAGCATCTCATAGGCCTCCTCTGGACTTACTCCAACAGCTCCATGTCCCTCCTGTGCTGGGGACCCCAGAGCTGGATGCAGCACTGCATCCCCTTTGATCCCCTTTAGGGCACAATCATTTCAGGGGAAAAAACAAACAAACAAAAAAGTATTTTCCCAAATGTCTCACTGAATGGCTTACTTTTGGTGGGAAAATTTGTGAGATTAAATTACTACAAAGGACCATGGGAGATGTGGACTGACCACTAAAGTGTATGAAGGACTGTTTGAGCTTTAGCAAAATTTAAGTTTCACATTAATACCTAAAGACATATCTAGGTAAATATATAATGGGATGAATACAATTTAAAAGTATCTCCATGGAGATGGCCATGATAAATGATAAATATGAGCTGTGTTGCTCATATAGTTCAAGTAAAAATCTATATTTTTCTTTCAAATTTCCGTTTTTTTAACCTACTGGAAGCATTGGATTTCACCTACCAGTTGTCTCCTTCTCCCTGTAATCTTACTAAGCCCAGTGGAAACCATCAGCCTTTCTGATTTTGAATAACCTAAAAAAAAGATCAATTTTTGAACCTTGCTTTCTTAATTTGTTGGGTTTTTCGTTTGTCTGTTTGTTGGTATGTTTGGGGTTTTTTTAATAAATGTGTAAGAAATAAGGAGACAGTATTACATTTCTGGACAATTTATGTAGGATACAAGTGCAAGCTGCTCTTTAAAGTCAGATTGCTTGGAATGGAAACAAGGTCAATTATTTCATTAGCTTCCTTTTCAGAATCATCTACTCTAAGCCTACATTATGGGAGTTTGGCACATCACAGTGGTTCAATATTTACAATACTTGCTCTACATTTAAGGCAGAGCCAAAATTCGTTTGCTTTCTCTATACTGGCAGATCACAAAAAAGGTTGTCACAAGTGCTGAAACCTCACAAGGGACTTCAGGAAAGTCGACTACACAGACTGATATGGATAAAGAGGAAATTTATTGCTTATTACTGTCACAAATCACTAACATCTTAAGCTGATTAAATAGCCTGATTTTTCTTTTAGGAAGGAGTTGTTGGCACAAAGGAAAATAAAGACAGCCTTGAAAGCACTAATCTTTCTCAGATGAGGAGCCAGATGCGCTGTAATGCTCACACTGACTTTCTGAAAAAAAGTATTTCAGCCATGGTGAATGTATTCTGTGTCTGTTTGTGAACTCAGGGCTCCCATTTTATGAAAGCAAATTTTTTGGACTGATCCATATGTATTAGGGTGTGATATAAGTCTTACTGACAGGGATATTTACTACTAGGAAGGATAATGGATTAATAATTTACAATCAAATCATGTTTACTATGAATTAACTTTTAGAAAAAAAAAAGGAATATATTTCTTTTCCATTCATACTCCATTTCTAGAGAGCAAAAGAAATAGCTCAAGGCTTCCACAGACTTCTGAGTGGGTAACTCTGGAAATCATAAAATCATAGAGTCATTTAGCTTGGAAACGATCTTTAAGATCAAGTCCAAATGTCTCATCTGTCAAAAACACTGTCTGAGGGAAAACTGTAGAACAGATATGAAAACAGAGAAAATCAAGAGAAATCTGAAGTGAAACATCTTAAAATGTAGCAGCAAAAGAACAGAACTGAGAAACAGACTTGATAAAATTATCATTCAGACTGCTCTTCTGTTTTTTCATTCCTAGACATGGATTATTTTAAAGACGAGATGTTCTTGGAAGCCTTCCTAATTTTGGCAAACCTGAATACAGAGAAGAATTTCAACTTGCTTATTTTTACAAAGCATATACTAAAGAATGTATGCTTTGAGTAAGATTTGAATATGTCTGGATTTCTGCTTTCTTGGTTTTAATTGTACAGTCATGCAAGAGATTATATTAAAAGGAATCTGCAGAAAGAACCAGTAGCAACAACTCGATTTCTTATGGACTAGATAATTTCATGTTGTACTTGGTTGTGAATGTAAAATTGAAACTGGGCAGCTTGAGGGGTTTCTCACAGAACAGCAAAGTGGCAGGTACTGTGCTGTACTGCAGTTCACTGAGGGATGAATTCAGGGCTTTATTCTCCACAGCTGCTGATTGAAGCACTTTGATTGAGCTATAATAGATTAAAAAGCAGGAAAAAAATCAAAAAGATAATAAATCTGAGCCGTGCACTTTAGCACCAGTGAAACAACTGTGGGACTGCTACTCTCCAACACAGATGTCAAAGCTCGCGGATGGGATGCAAAACTGTTGTCAGTGACTCAGGAAGATTAATGTATTAATGTGCCCTTAAATTCCCTGAGTCAAATTGGGCACTTACACCTGGAGAAAGGTGGCCCTGCCACAGGGTCAAAGGGGCACGCTCAACAAATCACTTGCCATGAAAAGGTCAGGAGTTTCTGAGGACCTGCTGGATTCATAAGGAAAACAAATCTTTAGAAGGAAACAGGTGAGGCACAAGGGACAAAGATGAAACTTGATATAATCCTGTATGCTGTCAACTTCCAAATTTGCCAATCCCTCTTGTACCTTCCTGTCAAAAATACCCATAGCTTTGTACTGTAGAATAATAAAATATAAATGCCAAAGGACAGTATCAGTAACTAGTTCATTAGGGCTAGAAATTCTGGCAACTGTCAAGATTAAGATATTTCAGCTTTTATGCAAAAGAGCTCATTTTTGCCCTTCCACCTCTATGTAAAACCAGACATTTTCCAACAAACACAACCTTGCAGAACAGCCTGCTGCATCAGAAGTTAATTTATTTTTCATTCATCTTGACATAAAGGTCAAGATACTAACGCTTCAGCATTTCAGGGTTTTAAGACTGATAGTAACTTAACCAAACACATTAGCCTTGCATCTCTCTGGAGGTTTCAAAAGCTGCAAGGGGCCTTGTGGTGCACTTTGCACCTAAAAAAAGCTGTAAGTATTTTTAGTTTAGATATTTAAAAAACAAAATGGGCCTTTTTGCACAACTAAAGAATCTTGTGAACTCCAGAGGCTAAGGTCAGAGACAGGACCTGAAGCTCTTATGTTCATATAAAAAGTCATTTATAGCAATGGCTCCATGTTGAGCCCTTTTCACTACTATTAACCACTTTGAAGAAGTGTGGTACTTTGATGCATCTAAAAATGTCCAGCAATTAAAAAATTAACAGTTAGTATTTTAAAACTGCCCTGCAGATTTTGATCTCTTTCCCTCAATGACAATGAACAAGCACACTTCATACACTCCATTTTTCAAACACTGCAGACAATTTCCATTGTTTTGTGTGTTCAGAGGTTTCTCCTTTGCTTTTTGTTCTTCTCCCTCACTCCACCCCTCCCCTCTGATATCCACACTCACTCATGCAGATCCCAAGTCTAAGATACATCAGCGTGGGTGGAGAGATAAGGCTCTGAATTATATATTGAATACATGTAAGTTGACCATTGACATAAGCTTAATAAATGATGCTGCCTGTAGGGCTTTGGTGTTTAAAAAAATTACTAATGATGAGTAAAAGAGCTGTTGGGGGGCACAACAGCTCTTCAGATCTGTGTGGGTGGAGCTGGAGTTTCCTGAGGGACCTTGCTCTGTTTTGATGGAACTGTGGGGAGTTGCGTGAGAAAGCCAAAAGGAACCTTCCCTCCTTGACCTTCCAGGTACTGAGTCACCATCACTGGAGGTATTTAAAAGATGTTTAGACAGCTGTCTTGGCACTTAGGGACAGGGTTTAGTGGTGGACGTGGTAGTGCTGGGTTAATGGTTGAACTCAATGATCTTAAGGGTCTTTTCCACCCTTAATTATTCCAATTCTGTGATTCTATGAAAAAGTCATCAGCCATCACAGTGACCTCAGAATAACAAAGCTAAACCCTCTATGCACCCTGATTTTTACTAGCAGCTAGTTACAGGCTTATTTGTAAGCCCAGGAGTCACTTAATTAGTCTTCAGCAGTGATTAAGTAAAAGGGTTGGCACTTTTCTTGTCAAAGCCTTCAGACTACCTCTCTGATGTACAGAAACTTCATTATGGTCCATCAACTTACAGTATGCCTCTAGACCTCTTGGATTATGACAAGAAGATCTTTCAAAAACATTTTTCTCCAGCGCCTTCAAATATCATGTGAATGGGAAAAGATAGGAAAATCCCGATTTTTAATGGAAGGATGTAATTCATAATATTTGAAAGAAAAATTTGCAAGATGGTTTTTTTTCAGATTTTGTATTTATTTAAGTTTAGTGACCTCTGCTATATATCTGAGAAACAAATGATAGCCTTCTGTCCTTACTGAACTAATCAGTGATGCTGCCATTTTTGATAGGACAAGTAAATAATTTTTCTTTTAAAAAATCAAGGTTTATGCATGAAAGCTGCTAAAAAGCATTAAAATTTTGCATGTGTTCTCCCTAGGTGTCTGGACACACACAGTTGAAACCACTGTGAGTAAATCTGGAGCTGAAAAATGTTAATGGAATGTAAACAGCGCAGGAATGTGTTCAGAAACTCTAGTGGATATTTGGAGAATTGTTTGTTTTTCTATTCACAATTCCAAGTAACATGTAGAACAAAGCTCTTAAATTATCTCAGTGATTAAACTGTTTATCACTAAGTAGCTTTTTCCCTCCTTCTTTCTACAGATGTCAAAGTTACTTAAATGTGTTTTTAGAAATAGGAGCAGAAACCGAAATTCAGCACAGTTCTCAAGGTGAGATTTGGTAAAACAGTTGAAAGGTTAAAAATGGAACCTGGATCTTCTCACTCCTCATTGTAAGTCTAGCAACTTTCCAGTTGTTTCTAGCAAAGTATGATGCAACTAAAGGGAAGGGATGCAGGGAGTTTAACAAGCATTGCTTAGCACACCAGCTAGATGTCGACCACTAGACAGATGGTATGGCTTTTCCAAATAATCCAGTTATAAATGAGTTAATTAAATAACTGAGTCCTGAGAAAGCTGTCATCCCTCCAACTGCACCTGCTTTCTGGGAGGCAGCAGGCACACGGCCAACACGTGAAGTACTGACAGGATGAACAGACTTTTGCAGAAAGAAAGTGACACAGGCAGCTGAAAAGCCACGTCACCAGCCCTGCAGCATAAAAATATTCATGCTGAGCATCAGTTCTTAGGTTGTAAAACTGAAGAATTTATTTTCTTTTTCAGAGTAGATTCCAGGAAGACTGAAATACCATAGAATTGTAAAATGGCTTGGGTTGGAAGGGACCTTAAAGATCACCTACTTCCAAACCACCTGCCATGGGCAGGGACATTTTCCAACAGACCAGGTTGCTCAGAGCCCCATCCAACCTGGCCTGGAACACTTCCAGGGATGAGTCATCCACAACTTCTCTGGGCCTCACCACCCACACAGTCAAAATGTTTTCCTAATATCTAACCTAAACCTACCCTCTTTCAGTGAGAAGCCATTCTCCCTTGTCCTGCCACTACTGGCCCTTTTAAATAGTCCCTCTCCATTTCTCTTGTGGGTTCCCTTTAGATACTGGAAGGCCACCATTAGGTCACCCTGAAGCCTTCTCTTTTCCAGGTTGAACAAACCCAATTTTCTCAGCCTCTCCTTGTAGAAGAGGTGCTCTATGTCTCTAATCATCTTCTTGGCTTTCCTCTGGTTAATGTCCTTCCTGTGCAACTGCAAATAAATTCCAAAGTGATTGTAATCAACATCTCTAATAAAAAATTGAAATAGAGGTTTTGATAAATGTAACAATTCTGGAAGATCTAGGCAGAAAACTCAAGCAATGGTATTTACGTACAATCTTAAATCATTACTACAGTAAAGATTTGTAGTTGTCTTCCATGACCCATGTGATGCATCCCATCTTCTTGTGGAATATGCAATTGTAATGGTACCTGCAATTGCTGTGAAAGTTAATAGCCTCTTTTAAGTTGGAATTCTGCAGATTTCAATCTTGCTAAGCTTTCTTCCAAAGTAAACTCTGCAGCATTTCTTTTACAATCTTTTATTATCAAAAGACTATTTTACATATTACATAAGAACCTTAATCTGATAATTAATTGAATGAAGAATAGCAAAATAATTATCTGGTATAAAAGTAAGCTCTACACTAGTTTGAATATCCAGGAAATCAGTACATAGTATTTAGGCTTGTTTTTTCATTTGCAATAGTTTTAAAATAAAAGAGTTTCTCTTTTCATCCAACATTCTGATAGAAGATGTTTCTAATGTTTTAGATGTACAGTTATTGCCACTATTTGTCATATCCAGACTCTTGGAGATATTTTGTGCTTGCAGCAAGTGGGATCTACACTCTCTACTAGAAAATGTATTCTACTGGATTTCCATTTTCTTTAATTAAGTTAATTTAGCTAGATCTGTATCTTATCTCCTGAAATTATTTCCTCCAGAAAAAGAATTAGAACAGCTAGTTTCTTAACATGAGGAACTAAAGAGTACCCTCTGCTTTACCAAGGACAGCAAAGAAATTTATGATTAGCTGTTCCTTTAACAATCCACATGAAAAGAGCAGGTGCTGTCAGTCTAAACTTGAGAACCAGACCTGTCCTCCAACATCCAACCCCTGCGTGACAGGAGAAAATGTAGCTCTCCATTCCTGGGAAGGAAAATTTTGCAGATTCCTGTTGTTTATCTGTGCTAAGGGCTTCACTTTTTTTTTTTTTCCTGTCCTAGACTGTTTCTTGGCAAAGCTCTTTGTTTTATTCAGGTTTCTAGACAGTCCATGCTAATTCTGGAGCTTTGGCTGTTTAAATAGAAAATTTTGCCAGGGTAAACTGGCAGAGGAATTCGTGTGAGCCCTCAGTGCTTCTTCCACCTTGTGACCTAGAGGATGTGGAGGAAACACATTCCTTTAAAGGATTCCTGTCCAGTCCCATATGCAGAAAGAATTGCTGTGTCTTACAAACAGCACAACAACGCGTTAACTTCGGTCCCGTGACCACACTGATGTCCAGCAAATCCAGCTCCTCTTGCTGTGCCACACAGGCTGTCAATAGGGATTGACTTATGCACGACTTACTGTCCCTGAAGTCAGGGAGATTTCAATTACAGGAGGGCTATCAGCTTGGAACATGAACTATGTAAACACCTTAGTATTTTTCTGCTCTGAAAAAATGTCCCTCACCACAAAGATGCCCTTATTTTGAATTGTACTTTTGTAAGCAATTAACTCCCCATTTTTGAGACCCAAACAATAAAATAGTAATGTACTGTGTACTTTAGAATAAATACAGTATAGCAATTACACTTAATTGCATATGAGATTCTCAATGAGACCAAGGATGAAACAAAGGTGACAAGCAATTTGCCAGACTGCACTTTCAGTGCCAAAATCAATTACAACATTCCAAATCCTGTAAACATTAATAGCAAACTATGTGTCATTGTGCATCTTTGACTGATGTCCAGCATGTAATGTCTTGTTGAGTTTAGCCAC
Organism: Atrichornis clamosus; assembly: GCA_013400975.1. Classification (NCBI taxonomy): domain Eukaryota; kingdom Metazoa; phylum Chordata; class Aves; order Passeriformes; family Menuridae; genus Atrichornis; species Atrichornis clamosus. The sequence continues at coordinate 15,393 of WBMZ01006333.1, read as the reverse complement.
AGGGAAGATGCAGCAACTACTCCTTTAAAAGACAGTCTACAGCACGTATTTATAGAGGGAGAAGGAAATAGCTGCATGTACATATATTGCTGCTGCTGCTTCTGCCAGAGGCTCGGCGTGTCTAGGCCAGCCTCTGGATGTCATTGATAGCATAAATAAGGAATAATAATTAATTACTAGGCAAGGCTAACCAAAGCAGAATGAGGCTGAATATGAGGCTGAATTCATAGCACTGATCTTATGATTCAATTTGGCTCACTATTAGATGAGAGTACCAGGGGATTACAAGTCCCTCTGGGGGTTATTCTGCAGTGAAATGCCACCAGTTGCACAGCATCTTACTTCTTCTAAAACAGAATTTCGAATGTGTTGGGTTCTCTCAAGCAATAAACAAGAAAAAGAAGATAAACAGCCTTACCAGAGAGAGAAATTATAATCACAGTCTACGGCATAGTTTTTTTAAGACAAGTTCAATTACAATCAGTGATATATTTTTCATATGATACATGCACCAGTCTCTCCAGGTGGATGCACACAAACAAATGGGACGTAGAGAAGGGACCATCAGCTTTGCAACCTTCTCCTTGCAGACTCATAGTTGCTCTTGCCTGGGCCTGTTCCAAGGGGAGAGCAACTGCTCTCCTTATCTCCCTCTCAGAATTACCAGGAATATAAAGGAAAGGCTGGCGCCAGCCCCTCATTCCTAGAAACCATAATACCACTGCAGTGGGATACTTAAGAAAACAGCATGGAAACACAGAGCTTCCATGTCTTCTCTCCTCCCCCAAACTTGCTCAGCTGGATTGCTCTCAAATTTGGGGAATTCCTTGGGTTTGAAGAACTCAAAAGACTTCTGCTACTTCTAAGGGAAAAACAAACATAATGGCTGGTAAGTTTCTAGCCACTCTTTTATCATTTTCTGGTCTCTAAAATAGTAATGGGAGTTTCTTCTCATTTCTCCAGAGACAGCTACATCCCACTTTTCTTGCTAACTGGAATACACTGATGGGATTTGCTAATTTTTCAGCTACTTCAGTGGAATGATTTTAGGATAATTTTTGAGGAATTGGTACTTTTTTACTTTGTCATCCAACACAGGCAGACAAGCCATCCACCAAAGCCTACTGCTGATCCTGGTTCCACATGGCCCCTCAAAATAAATAGAGAAAATTAGGCTAAAAAAATCAAATCAAATCACACTTCTGATAGCTTGATTATATTATGAAAAATATACCTAAAACTGAATTACATGAACATTACTTTAAGTCTTCTCTTTAGAGTCAGGTGCTTGTGTACGTCCTTTTCTCAGGAAGCATCTGTGATCCTCTTTCCTTAAAATTAATACAGTTCCCACCATTGGGCTGCCATTTAACAATCCGTATTTGTTTGCCTCACTAAGTTTCATTCATGTACATTTCTTTGAAAATTTTACTCTCAGAGATTGAGTGAAAAAGAGTGCTGCAGAAGCCATGAGGCCAGACTTAGTGGCTCTGGTTTAGGGAATCATAGAATGATTTGGTTTGGAAGGAACCTTAAAAATCATCTCGTTTCAACTCCCCATCATGGGCAGGGACATCTTCCACTGGACCAGGTTGCTCAAAGATGCATCCAACCTGCCTTCGAACAATTCCAGGGATGGGACTTCCACAACTTCTGTGGGCAACCTGTGCCAGTGCCTCACCACTCTCACAATAAAGAATTTTTTCCTAATATTGTATCTAAGCCCACTCTCTTTCTGTTTGAAGCCATTCCCCTATTTTGAAATCTGACCAACAGTGGGATTAAGTTTTGCTCCAAAATTATAGAAACTCGGATGAATGTAGGAAAAAAGGAATAATTTTTTGAATGACTAAAATATGAATGATAAGAAAAGAGAAAACATTTCACTTGTAAGTATAACAGTACATTTCTTAAGAAAAAAACTGACAAAAAGGAAGAAGAAGGGAAAAGGACTGAACACTTCAAAGAAATGTTCCAAACCTCAAGAGTTGTGAAAGCTGGGCTGTTAATGGTTTGTTGAGTAGAGTTACGCACAGTTAATTTCTCTAGAGGACTTTCATGTAAGGAGTGGGTAATTAATTCTGTAAGTTACCTAAACATGAGCACAACATACATTGAGGTATACTGAAATTAATAAACAACTATATATCCTTAAGAAAAAGGAAATTGAGACAATAAAAATACACTGTTTAATCCCAAATGTGAGGGGGTCACAAACTGGAGAATGGGACACATTAATAAGGTGTCCCCCTCAAAGAAAACACTTTTGTATTGTGGATTTCTGCTACAATAATGTGAAGAGGATTACCATGACCATATTCCTCTCAATTTCACACTGAGATGTGCATTTGCAATCCAAACCAGGCCATGAAAACAAATGCCTGAAATCTTATGCTGAAAATGGGGCAGTAAATGGCAAAATGCTGGGATGTGTAAAAGATTACCAGTTACCCTGTGGTTGTGTCAGATACAGGCTAGAGTGTGTGGCATGATTTAAGTCTGAGAATGTAAATCCCAGCTTGCAAGGAGGTATCATGAATAAATTCCATAGTTAAACATATCAAGCCCAGCACAGAAATAGAAGTCTTGAAATCCTCCTTATGCTTTTATTTATTCCCATTTGAATGTGTATTCCATAAAATCACTGCCTCTCAATTATGGCTTCCTTGCTGATAACAGAGGCATATTTCTATTTGCTAACCTACACAGGAGGAAAATGTATTCTGTTTATTATTTATAAGTGTAAAGTGCTGAGAGGCCCCAGCAAAGCCCAGGCTCTTGTTTTGTGTTTGCTATGAAAAGAGAGCGAGCCATATTCAGGCAGGCTACTTTCCATCGAAGTCCTTGGGCCCACTGTTTTCTCTTGGCTGCTTTTTAGGCAGTTTTCTGCTCAATGCTTTACTAACATCACACTTGAGACATGCCCTGCTTTCTCTGTTGATTACAGACAGGGCATTAGATGGAATTTTTACTGCATATCAGTACTGCAAAAGCAGCTGAAAGGGCGGGGAAAAACAGCACTGACACATTTCTACGAGATCACATCTCAAGTGCCTGGCACAGTTAAAAAAGGAGCCTTAGTTTTCCCAGTCCCAACTGGTAATCTATTCCAGTCAACTAAACCATACTCCTGTCTCTAAACAATACCCCTGAGTCAAACACATTTGTATTAACACATTGGTAATATTGGAATTGCAGGATTTACAGCCACGCATCTTCTGTGCTGTTTTGTACCTTCTTAGTCCTCCTCAGCTGGGGTGAAGTCCTTCCATTACCTTGAGCCAAGTGCGTCAGCATCATTCCTTTCATTCAATTGCTGAGTCAGGAAATACTCTGTCAATGCTTGCTTCTCCCCCTTATTTTTTTCCAAAGGCCAACAGATAAAAGAAAAAGCAACATCTGGGTTTTTGAAAACAACAATATTAATATTTATCCCAGGATGACCTAGGGATTTAGTATCTGTTTGCTGTCACTTACTGGGAACAGGGCTTGAAATGTTGTAAAAGGGGTGCTTCCCTTTTCATCAAGGCTGGTTGTGCAACACTTCTGTATATAGCATTTCTTTTCTATTCCTGTCCTAATAAAACTATTTTAATTTATTAGCAACATTTCCAAATTTAACAACCCTAGCACGTGCTATACCATGTACAACGAATTCAAGATCTTACGTGAGCATCCCCTTTGAGGTGATGTTTCCTTTAATATCAATGAATTTATTATTGCAATTATTAGCTGCCAACCATGTTTCAAACTGCTGGGACTGCTGCAGAAAAGTAAGAATTGCTCGTCTTTTACAGCTTTGCTGGAGTCCAAGGACATGTATTTCCCAGATGCAGCTGGCTGTTCTTGCTGTCATGCGTTCCACTACACTCCTTTACTGATTGCTTTATCACATCTAGATTGCTCACATATCTTTGAGATAGCATTTTAAGGCACTAATTTTTCAGCTTTCTGATCTGCTTTGCTTAGTGAGAAAATAAAAAGGGATTTTCACCAGCCCTGATGCAGCAGTGATGACTTGAGAAAGGAAAATAGCAGAGGATGGAGGCACTGCACAGTTTCTTTGCTTCTTCATCTCCAATACAGCACATGTCATAGATACAGTTAACACGGTTGGGGAGAAGAAGCAGACAATGGAGAAAGAAAAGCGAAGGAAAGAGAGCTGTTAAATTTACCCTTGGCAAAAACATCTCACAAAGTCAGCAAGACTGTCCTGAGAGGAAATCCAGTGTGGGAGAAAATTAGGGATGCTGCTCCAGAGAAAAAGGCCTGGTGAAATAAAAGGCAGAACTGATTTGGGGTTTTGAATTCCCTAATTCCCCTCCTCCCTGGATCTCATGATTTTGAATGAAACATTAATACTGCTTCAGATGCTTCTTCCCTCCAAGGCCAATCAGCTGCTCGGCAGGGCGTGAAGCGGTTGTTCATTTGAACAGCTAACGAGGGAGTGGAAGGACAGAGCTAATTCTAATGCTTTTCCAGCACTGCTGAAGCTCACATTTGCCTTGACACACAGGGAATGACCTGAAGAGCCTCTCTCTACTTTGGAAGAAGAGAGGTGGTGCTGTATTAATTGTGCATAAACAAGCCCGACTTGTCAGAAGGGATAATTTTTCACAATACGGCCACAAACATCCAGTTTCAAGTCTGGAGTAGACACCTCGTCTTGCTTAGTACCATGGCAACAACCACCACTGGAAACCTTCCTCATAAAGAGGGGTACAGAAAATAGGAGGCAAAACTGCCAAACGACCAAAAATGTCAAATCCCAGGCCTTCCATTTTAACAAAATTGCTGTTCCTTCTCTCAGTGCACAGGGCCTTTAGGATAAGAAGTGAATCCCAAGACTGAATTTTAGATGTTCCTGAAGGTGAAAAACTGCTTTCCCCTAATCTGGGAAGGGAAAAAAAAGTTGAGGCAGCTGAAGATATTGCTGGTTCTGTTGCTATTAAGGTCTATTCTGGTTTCCAGCTCTCAAAGAAAATAGAAAAGGAAGAAAAATGCATCAAAGGAAAAAAGAGCAGTTTTTGTTCCCCGTGCTGGGTCTGACTTGTAACACTACACTACAGAAGGACCAATAGAGTAATCACTATCAAATCGCTCTGGCAAACCTATACCTGTGCACTGCTATTTTGGGAACTGCTTTTAGCTATTTTATCATCACTGGCTCCTAGCAGCAGCAGGAAAGAAATCATCTTGACTAGTCAATTCGCTCTTTATAACACAATGACAAGGGAACAGGAGACAGGTACAGAACGGATAAGGTAGGCAGGAACAAGACATTAACTGGAGAATGAGAGCAGATATAAAAACGTTACACCTTCTGCAGCTAAGAGAAGCTGGCAGGAACAGTGATGCTGCTGCATAGGGAAGAGTCAAGGTGACAGGTTTTCTTTATTAGGAGAAGCCACAATGGCCAAGCTTTCTCTCTCCTGATTAGCCACAGCCCTACTGTCAGTGTCAAATTATGATTTCTCGGGCTGGCTTGGCTAGTTACTGAACCCACAAAAAACCCCCAGTGAACAAACAAATAAACCAATGATAGGATCCCAAGACAAAGAATTTGGAGAGCTCTGCATTATCTATTTTTTTATATGGTAAACTCCACAAAGAAGATCAAAAGACTTTTAAAATCACAGGAGAAAGTGCAAGTTTTAGTGTAATATAAAACAGAAAGAGAAATTCTTACAACAGAGGTATAACATGGTATATCCACAACCTTTCCTGTCTCCTATGTCCCCACAGGCAGGTCCTCAAAACCCCAGGTTTCAACTCTGCTAACTCTAATTTCCAAGTGACAGCAAAGCTGCTTGGAGCTCTGTGATCCCTTAGGAATATGAGTGATATCTCTCTCTTCAGAGGCTTGGCTGCCTGTTCTGCTCCTCATGCCCATCTCCTGAGCAGCACAAGTGACAGTCATCATGTTCCTGCCTGCTGCTCCACGAGGTTTCACCACACTTTATTTGTGAAACACCTATGAACTCAGAACAAACAAAACAAATGGACAAAAATAGGTCAGCCCCTCGCCTTTCTGTTTACCAGATAAGCCCACTTTCTCATCACCATTTTTTAAAACTCATTAACCATCTTTACTATTGTCAACTTAAAAAAAAAGGATGAAAGGTTTACGTTAGACTTTTGTTATCAGGGATGATTTAGTGGCATCTGGAGAAATAGGAGCCTTTCTTAATGACATGATCTGCTACAGAAGAGAGCACAGTCACAGAATTAAACAAAATTTGAGCAGTTGGTTTAGATTTGTGACTTGTATTACCCCAAGGAAATTGGCAAAACTTAAAAAAAAAGAAAAGTACTGATAAGAGACTTTTCAGTTCAGAGTTTATGTATTTCTGAAGGGATACCGTATCTGTTTTCTCTTGTGTTTGGTTGTTAACAGACCTAAAAGCTCTTTTCAGCAGGTAAAAACTGCCATAATGCCACAGCTACACATATCCTACACCAGCCCTACTACAGGGAAGAGAACAGCACTCAGCGAGTCACCTCAGTATCCGCTGCTCTTCCCTGTACCCAGGCTCAGGAAACACCCTCTTCCTTTAAGCTGTGGAGAGAGAACTTGGCATAATGAACACTTCAGATCAGCCTATTTAGGGTAGGCTTCCCAAAAAGAGATAGCATAACTAGGCATTAATTTTATCCATTTCACTTCTCTAGGGAAAAAAAAAAAATAAACTTCTCTTTTAAATGCGTAAAACATCTGCTACAAATGGGAACAGAAGATCATAAGACTGTTGGTCTCACTGATCATTTTCTAATTAGCATTGCACACTCCTTTCTATAACAGTAAGATAATTTGTACAGAACTACAAGTTGTAATTTCTTTAAAAACTTGATAGATGTGAGAAACAGCTTTTGTAATATCTTAATATGTATTGGTGAAACCATAAGCTCGATTGGCATGAACCTCCTGCAAATTACAAAAGGAGCAGAAAGTTTTAAAAGGGAACTCTAAAAGGAACTTTATGAAGCTGTAGGCAGATGCCCAGTGAGATAACAAGTGTGTAAGATGGGTCAAACTTTATGTACTGACTGATCACACCACAACTGAAATTCCTGCTGCATTCTGAAATTACACTAAATGTGAGAAGAAAACGAATCATACTGTTGAGATCGGAGAACTAAAACACAGATGAAGTAAAGATATTAGAAACTGGGCAGTAAATAAAATGAGATGCTGCTTGAGGAATGGAGTGGGAACACCTGAAACACTGGTATATACACATATCATTTAGAAAAGGAATGGTGAAACCAGACACAAAGTAACACGAGTGGGAATGATGAAGACTGGTTTACAGGAAGAAATTTTAAAAGATAAATATTTGTGTTTGGTACACACACAGAAAAAGTCCATCTTAGGGGGGAAGGAAGTGTTTGGGGAGTTTCACAGATAGAACTAGGATATTTTAAACAAACTTCCTGATGGAAATGTAATGAACTGAGAAAACATATTTCCAGTGGAAGTCAGCAAGGCTTCCTTTCTGTGTGCATGTGAAACCAAACAGGAAAAAAAAGAAAGTGAGAAAGTATACTGGCAGGAATTATCCTATTTCAAATCCTCATTCATCTTATTTTAAATGTCCTTTGAAAGTTTTAGCTCCAGAATCATTAGTGCCTGACTTTTTTGTTTTGTTTTGTTTGTATGGTGGATTTACAGCAATAATCTGAAAGCTTTTTCTGACAGATTATAGACTCTTCCAACATTTATCTTTGGTAGACACACATCAACTGCAAATTGGCTTAAAACATGCAGACACATACGCTACTTTCAACTGCACCTCGTGTATTTCTGAATTCCAGCTAAGTATGGCAGGTATACAAGATCAAATCCTGCAGTGTACGTCTGCCAGAGGAAGCCAAACGGATCCCACTTGGTTAATAAATGTCTAAAATTATAAAAAAAAAAAAAAGATGCAGCTGAATATCTTGAGCAGCTTAAACCACACAATACCCAGCGTGGCTACAACAGTGAGCGTCACAAATGTGCAAACCACCACCTGTTATACACAACACTTTTCTTCTGTACTCTCCAACTAAGTGGATCAAGTACTCTCCACTTAACAGCACTACAAAACATGCAGAAAAGATTGATCCTGTAAAATGATGAACTTTAGGAATCACAGGTTTTATAAATTGCAAATAGCAGCGTTTTTATGGAAATTCCTTCCATCTGTAATTAATTATTTTAAATTCTTATCCCTTGAACTGAAATTTTGTTAGCAATATGAAAGGGACATAAAGCTTTAGGTCAAAATAATCTCTCTTTATCTCTTTGGTCTAAATAAAGCCACAGAAGAGCTTAAATTAATGACAAAATATAGCAAAAGATGCACAATGCAATGTTCTTAAGTACAGCTTTGTGTTACATCAACAATGATCATTATTTTCAGTGGGGAAAGAGCTAAAACCTAGAAATGTGGATTTAAACAAAAATCCATAAATTGCAGTTTATGTTCAGCCTCTGCGTATTACACACCAAAGTTGGTGCAGAGATGCACAGCCTCGAGACTGTTTAACCAGATCTGCTGTTATGACAGCAATAATTTTGGACTTACATTTCTAGGTCTCTGAATTGTCAGTGTAATTAAACTCACACAAATTAGTCTGGAAAGGAATTTTCCAGAAAGCTAACTGGGGGATCATGTGGCTGATCATTCGTACTTGCGTCACTACACATGTAAAAACTCAGAATTCTACCAGTACTGAAAAGTGTCATTATTGCAAGACAAGTTCATGGGTTTTTAGTAATTAATAACCCATAAATCCATTACAGTGATACCTCTGCTTAAGCAATCAGAGCCTTGTGTGCCAAATGTAAACTGTTTGTGCAAAGTTTATGGATAATTCTTAGGAAATTAGGAAAAACCTTTTCCCCTCTCCCTCCTACCTGGGAGGAATGTGCAAATCCCACTGAAATAACAGTTATGACAGATGCAGTGATGAAGACTTAGTGGCAAAACCAGTTTGTATGTACAAGGACTAAATTTAGCCTACTGCTCTTCAAAAGCAAAACTGGCATTTAAGATGTGGATTCAGGTGTAAGACAGACTGTATGCTATTTAGCCATCCCAATTTTCCAAGGTCATTACTCTCCAGGTTGTTTTCAATGTTGTATATTTTTGTTACTCACAGTTGAAAATAACCCATTTTCTTTGACGTTCACTGCACGTTTGGAAGAGACTTGCATAAACTGTGTGATGACCGTCAAGATAACTGATTTCTGATTCAATTAGTATGTTATCCTGGCTTTTAGTATTACTTCACAAATGTGCTTGCAATGACTTCAGTAAATAAGTATTATTTATATATATATATATACTATATGAGCAAACTTTTTTTTTCTGTTAAATACAAAAGGGGTGCAGTTGGCGTGAGTCTAGTTAACATAATGTAAAAATTGTTATTCTATAGTTTCAGTGCATAAGGGCAGACTGTAAAACACAAACATTTGGTAAAATTCCCATATAAGTGAGAAGTAAAACCAAAATGGAAACAGAAGCCCCAGAAAGCTCTTCCTTTCCACACCTGTACTGAATATGGATGCAGAGGCCAGGAAGCAGTAGAAGTCACCTTCCCCTTATCTTTTTCTCATAGACTGAAACTGTTCTCCTCCCACAGCATCCAGGAGCAGCCACGGGACAGCAGTGGTGTGAGGCTTGGTCACAGGGACTACAGAAAACCTACTCATGTTTGTCTTCTCAAGTCAAAGTGCTGCTACGCTGCAGCTGCTTTGCACCTCTGAAAAACATAAAGTGATTTCAGTAGTTCAGGGCTCCTTCCTTTCATATCTGAAGAGTATTTAACATGGCTGTGTTCCAGCCTCATCAAAGCTGGGTTTTATCATAAGAATGATCTTTGTAGTCTTCCTTTTCTCTGGTTCTGAAGAGCAAATCATAACCTAAACACCTATACATCTTTAGGTTACCTGTAAAAAGAACAAAAATACATTCTAGAAAAAAGCAACATGCAGTTATAGTAAATTAAAATCTTTAATTTACTTTTATTTAAATTTATTTACCTTAAGTACAGTTTCAAGCCATTATTAAGCACACAGGTTGTCCCTTTACCTTGAACATAATTTGGTCCTTTCTACAATTTGTTTCAAAGTTTAGCTATCTATTGAAAACAGTTTTCCTGGGAAAAAAACAATAATAAACTCCTCCAGTATGACAGGAAAATCTCTGGAAGCCTCTTTGTTTAGACTGAATTAAAACTAGCAGAGCATCTAAGAATTCAAGCAACAGGAAGTAATTATTTTTACCTTCTTCAAACTTGCTCCCGACTTTTCAAAAGAGAAAAAGAATGCCTATTTTTAGTCTAAAACACAGAACATCACTGTATCTTTTTTTTTAAACTCTTTGGTTCCTGAAACCCAAAGGAACTTGGGCCTCACACATGCTCATTCACTTGGCCTCATGACAAGGAATATGATTTATAATTTTCCCTTGTCCTGGAGAGAGTCTTGCACTAGCACGACACATAGAATACTATCAATTTGGAGTGGTTCTGTTTTACATTAATTTTTCAGGAGGAAGAGAAAATTAAAAATATGGAAAGCAATGGCTCATAGTGAGTAAAATAAAAACAAAAAATATTCTGAAAATTATTTCACCCACTCAAAGGTTTTTCATGTCTTTACAACTTGTAAATGCTTTTTTGCATTTATCAAGATAAATCTAGAGGTACTTAGCATCTTGATGAAACTCTGCAGCTTGATATGCTCCTGGGAGAGTTGGAGGGTAAGGTGAGAATAAATCAGTAAGCAATTTGAGTTAAAAAATTTAAAAATATCATTTTATGAAATTAAACTAATTTCTGAAGGCAGATTTTTTATTCAAATTCAGAGAAACTTTCTGAGGTACTACTTAATTGCAAGTATTAGCTTCCTAGGGAATGACCAGCCCATTGGAACAATACTCTCCATGGAAAACCTTGGTTCTCACATTCCACCAGTGGGCTGGGAGGCCACGTTTTTGCCTGTTAGGGTTTTTGTTTCTTTCTGAAGTCAAAGGTATAAATCAAAAAAATAAAATACTGATTAATAAGATTGTTAAATTCCACTGCAAGACCATAACTGTACATTTTGTCTTTGATAGTCAACCCATTTCCACTCCCATATTTTAAAATTTCTTGATTGTCAAGAATTTGTCTAGAAATTGCCCAGAATTGTTACCTCCAAGTACCAAAATCTGACTTTCTGTCACTGTACTCTATTGATCTTGTACTTATGACCTGTGGAATACTTTATGCCTGATGGCCATCACTATGCCCACAATATTCATCATGTATTCTGCTTAGCATCAATTAGTCAATTTTAAAGCACATAATTAAGAATTTTTTAAGACCTTACTGGTTCATCCTCAAGATGTGCAATCCAACGCAACAGAAGAGGAAAGCAAAGTTTACTTCTTATTTCTATTCATTTTTCCTCTAAAAAAATGAATGAAAAATCATTATGAATAATGGCCTGGACTTTTTTTACAATGCTTATCTTCCTAAGCAGCTTTTTCATCTTAATTCCTTTTTCAATGGTCAGTCTCTCCACTAAGATTTTCTGCCTTCATGACTTTTTGTTGTTGTTTTGGGGTTTCTGGTTATTAATTCTTTTTACACATTAATAGAATTAATCTGCTCAAGCAATTTCCTTTTTTCATCTACAGTATTTGCTTTATCTGGTGTCATGGGGTGATGTTACACGATCTTGAGGGATTGTTTTCAAATGCGCACATAACAAACATGGTTTTCACTCGAATATCTCCGAGAGGTCCATGTGACTCTCCTTTAAGAATGTATTACACACTTGATGTGTTCAGACTTTGCAATTTAGCCTCACAAAACCCTTCTATGATACAGAAATATTATTGATATTTTACAATGGAACAGAAAACGAGTCAGCTTATTAAGGTATCTAAATGCTTAAGGATGCCTATTGGGATTTTCGAGGTTGCTCTGACATATAACTCTTATTGAACTAATTGAAGACTTTTCACTAAAAGCCTAGTTTGCATTTTCAGTTTTCTGAAAAGCATTAAAATCTGACTCACTCGTGTCACCCTTTAAATCCAGTGGACCAGTGCATTAAACCTAGATCTCATTAGCCCTTAAACTTATGCTAGAAGCATGTGCAGTACTTCCCACAACAGGGGAAAGTGACTTGAAAAATAAAGATATGGTGCACAGCACAAGCATCCAGCGCCCTCGTGCCCCACTGCCTCCTGCTCTGAGCCACACACCAAACACTCAGACGGCAGGGAGCCACAAAGCCAACTGCATCAGATGTCAGGAGAGGAAGGAGCGGATCTCCAGGGATCTGGCTGCTCGGTGCTGGGACTGAGGGGCGCCAGGAGGCTGAGCTTGAAGAGGAATGCTGACACCAGGCTCAGCAACCCCTCAGCTCACTCCCTCCCTCGGTTAGGGTTTGATTTTTCTAACAACTGCTGACAGGGGACAGAGCCAACACACATGAATGGCTTCAACCAAAATGATCTAGAATTGTCTGTATCCCCCATGTCATTGGGTTTAGGCAAGTGGCCACTTTACTTCAGAAAAACTTTTAAAAGCATTTCCCCATGATTTAATTCCTGTACGATACCTAATCATGTACGTTCTCTGGCTGCACTTTTCCCAACTCTAATGCTGCACACATTTTTAGATTGCTCTTTTGGGTAGCCTAAGAGTTGCTCAGTTTGGCTAACACACATCACCTTCAAACCGTGGGGGACAGCACTCTGGAACAAGGACAGATTCATCTCTTGCCCAACTCTGACAAAGAGATGCTGTCTTTCAGCACCAGTTTTCTTCACATCCCTGTGTTTAGGCCTCTAGTGGCCAGAAAGGGAATGGATCAGCTGTCAGGGCTTTTTAAGGCCATTTTGCCCTTGTTAAGTCAATGAAACTCACTACATAAAGCAGGCTGGATTTGGTCAGTGTACTAGCCTTTGATCGTGAATTTTATTACCTCATTTTGGAAGTCACGTGCACTGTCTTCTTCAGCCCACACCACCCCATCTAAGGACTAGCCAAAAGAACCACATGGACAGCCAGTTTAGTGGGAAAATAGATGTACTTTAATCAAAGACATATGAGACTAGGTAAATTAATAAATCCCTGACATTACTACCTTGCAGAAGTATTTTCCAAGTCAGGGCTTAAGGATAACATGTTGCCTGCTAGACCCTCTGAGACTGGCTGCAGCTGCAAAAAATAAAAAATGTTAAAATTGAGGCCAATGGGAAGATGCTGCCTGCAGCATAATTGCTCAGTGTTGTTGCACATTGGCTGGCGAAGGTTAGGGACTGCTGCTCTGTGTAACCGAGCAGGTTCGCAACAATTCCGGAAGGCTGTTGTATAATAACAGTTCAAGCAAAACAGGTAGAAATAAACACACATTTTAATTTCTTTTTTTCATCTTTAGGTAGAGGTGATAAATTTTTACTGAGCACACCATGTTTTAAAAACGCTCCCAAACAGATGCCAGGTACTCTTTTTGCCTGAGGCTCATGAAAAAAAAAAAAAAAAAAAAAAAGCAGGTAGCTTCCGAAAGAAATCTGAAAAGCTGTTATCCAAGCAGCTGAGGTTAAAGTCTCCATATGCATTTCAAGTAGTTTGCCATCCAAAGTGAGCACTGATTTAAGCAGACATCTTTGAAATCATGACCTGATATACAAATATGTGATTGATCCTTAAGTAAATGAAAATTACAGAAAATCACAGGGGTCCGTCATAAAAATTATTGCTTATTATTGAACAAAGTAATTAAATCTGCCTGTATGAACCAAACAATTAAATTTGCCTACTTTTAAAGAATCCTTATCAAGCATTGCATGAATCACTCCAATTTGAATATTTTAAGTAGTGAAAAGCTGGAATGGCTGCAAATAGCTTTGGATACAAACAAACTGAATGATGGAAAATTCCTTATTCATTTATTGTGATAGCAGATCTTTTCTCCCCCTCGAGTATTTTTTGACTTTTTAAAACTAGTTTGACTTGTTTTCTCCAGGCCTTTCAGCATATCCAGGGATTTGTCGGTAAGTTGCATTCTGAGTGTTACTTCAGACGCACCAAATTACAGAAAAATATTTAAGAATAGAGTGTCATTAGACTGCCCTATGCTAAATGGACTGATTTATTTCAGAGAATAATGAAGCAATGAATACTGTGCTGTGATGATCGGCTGATCTAACAGCAAGGCTTCCCAGTACTGCAAACGTTTATCAACTTCTCTTTTAACTCTCTAAATTTCCTCTCGTACTGAGCAAACTCAACTTGATGATGTAAAAATAAATATAATAAGCTCCTACTTTAAATTGCAATTTGCCTTTCCCTTGTGTGCCGAGACATGTCCTCAACCTTTTCACATTTTTGTGCATCTGGAGCTCAGGTTCCTTAGAAGAAAGCTTCCTTAAGTTAAAGTTTTTAAGTAAGAGTGTTATGCCACGATGCGGAAAGGAAATCATAATCCTGACATACACACGAAAAACCAGCCAGTGTACATCTTGTCAGACCTACAACCCCATATGTTACAGAAATGAGAGGAATACTCTTTTTAGCTTGTGACAAACAGAACTGGGGAGTTGGGTTAAATCGTGTTCCGGTTAAACCGAGCTCCGAACCCCCCGCACCTCTGCACTTAACCCCAGAGCGCTGGGAGGGCCACGGGAGCACAAGGGCAGCCCCGGGTCCCCGGCACTGCAGCAAAGCCGCGGCAGCGCCGGGCAGGGCGGCTCCGACCCGCTCCGGGCGGGCAGCGGCGGCCGAAAGTTGCCCGCTCGCCCCCCGCGCTGCCGCACCCGGCACGGGCTCGGGGAGCGCTGCGGGCTCGGGCTCCGCATCTCCGCCAGCACCGGGCGCTGCAACCGAGCGCCGGCAGCTCCAACACGGGACCAGCGTCCTCCCCCGGCCAAGCCGGGCAAAGCCCCCCAGCCCCGCGTCCCCGGGAATATTCCCCCCTCCGCCTCCTTCCCTGCGCGGCCGCTCGCTCCCGGGCAGCCCCCGCCGCGCCGGCAGGCCTCGCCCCGCGGCACCCGGCCGCCGAGGGATGCTCGGGGAGGCTCGCCCTCCTCCCGCAGCCGCGGCCGGGGAAAGGCCGCCGGTGCCCGCGCCCCCGAGGGCGGCGGCCGTACCTGAGTCGCTGAGGCGGGGCCGCGCTCTGTCCCGCAGGTAGTAGATGAAATCCCGGCAGTTCTCGTTCTCCACCACCCCGACGGAGCACAGCTCGGCCAGCAGCTGCAGCGCTTTCTGGCAGATCTCGTCCTCCCTGTCGCCGGGCATCGCCCCGCAGCATCCTCGGGAGCGGAGCGGAGCCCTGCGGTCAGGCGCCGCGCCGCTGCCCGCCGCCCGCCTGCAGCCGCCGCGCCGCCGCCCGCATCCTCCTGA
>WBMZ01006331.1:0-104690 GCA_013400975.1 Atrichornis clamosus | reverse complement strand
CCAGTGAAGAGGGCACCTGTCCAGGCCGTCGGCTCCCAGCTTTTCCAGGAGAATGCTATGGGAGACAGTGTAAAAGGCTTTCCTGAAGTCCAGATAGAAAACATCCACAGCCTTCCTCACGTCCACCAGCTGGGTCACCTGGTCATAAAAGGAGATCAGGTTGGTCAGGCAGGACCTGCCCATTCTAAATTCATGCTGGCTGAGTCCAATCCTCCGGCCATCCTGTAGGTGCTGTGTGATTGCACTCAGGATGATCTGTTCCATAATCTTGCTGGACACCAAGGCCAGGGTAACAGGCCTGTAGTTTTCCAGATCCTCCTTTTGGCCCTTCTTATGGATAGGTGTCATATTGGCCAGCTTCCAGTCATCTGGGACCTCCCCGGTGAGCCAGGACTAATGACAAATGCTGGAACACAGTTTGGTGAACCTTTCCACCAGCTTCCTCATCACCCTAGGATGGATCCCACCTGGACCCATAGACTTGTGAGCATCTAAGTGGCTCAGCAGGTCACTAATTGCTTCCTCCTGGATTACATGGGGGGTATTCTGCTTCCCATTCCCATCTACCAGCTCAGGAGGCCAGTTGTCCTGAGGATGACCTGTCTTATTGTTGAAAACTGAGGCAAAGAAGGTGTTAAATACCTCAACATTTTCCTCATCTTTGGTAACTGTATTCCCCACTGTGTTCAATAAATAATGGAGGTTCTCCTTGCCCCTCCTTTTGCCATTAATGCATTTATAAAAACAATTTTTTATTATCTTTCACAGAAGTGGCCAGATTAAGTTCTAGTTGGGCTTTCACCTCTCTAATTTTCTTCCTACATGACCTAGCAACATCTTTGAATATTTATTCAGTTGCCTGCCCCTCTTTCCAAAGGTGATACACCCTCTTTCTTTCCCTTAGTTCTTTCAAAAGCTCCCTGCTCATCCAGGCCAGTCATCTTCCCCATCAGCTCATCTTTCAGTACATAAGGACAGTCTGCTCCTGTGCCTTCAAGATTTCATTCTTGAAGTATGTCCATCTTTCCTGGACCCCTTTGTTCTTAAGAGCTCATTGCCAAGGTGATTCCAAATCACTCTCTTGAATAGGCCGAAGTCTGCCCTCTGGAAGTCTAGTGTGGAACATTTGTTGATGCCTCTCCTTGTTTCACCAACTATTGAGAACTCTATTATTTCATGGTCACTGTACCCCAGACAGCTTCTGGTCACCACATGACCCACCAGCCCTTCTCTGTTTGTAAACAGCAGGTCTAGCACAGCCCCACCCCCAGTAGGCATGCTCACCAGCTGTGACAAGAAGCTCTCTGCCACACACTCTAAGAACCTCCTAGACTGCCTCTTCTCCACTGTGCTGAGTTCCCAGCAGATATCTGGAAGATTAAAGTCTCCTAAAAGAACAAGGGCTGGTGATCTTGAAACATCCTCCAGCTGCTTATACAATAATTCATCCACCTCTTCATCCTGGTTGGGTGGTCTATAACAGACTCTCACCAGGATGTCAGCCTTGTTGGCCTTTCCCCTGATTCTCACCCATAGGCACTCGACCTTATCATCATTAACCTCAAGTTCTACAGCATCAAGAGCCTCCCTAATACACAGAGCCACCCCTTGACCTCTCCTCCCTCACCTGTCTCTTCTGAAGAGCATGTAGCCATCCATTGCAGCACTCCAGCCATGCAAGTCATCCCACCACAGTTCTGTGATGGCGACTGTGTCACAGCTTTCCTTCTGTACAATGGCTTCCAGCTCCTCTTGTTTGTTACCTGTGCTGCATGCATTAGTGTATGTGCACTTCATTTGGGCTGCTGATTTCACCCGTGATTCTGGCTTACTACCCTTAGGCTCCTCTCTGGAGAGCCTGGTTTCATCCCCTTACCCCTTCAAACTTATTTTAAAGTCCTCTCAATCAGCCCTGCCAGCTCACTGGCACAACCTTTCACTGAGCCAGGGTCCTGAGCCTGAGTCCCCAGGTCTCTTTAATGCCAGCTCTCATAGCTGGATCTCTTTTAACTGACCCAACCCCACAAAAGCAACCCTGAGAAATAGGGCTTGATCATTTTAAGCTCAGCAGCATACTGACATGTAACCTGATTTCCAGGGAAAATTTTCTACATCTAACAATATCAAGAGCTAGAAGGGCAAACATGCATCTGAGTATATTTCTGCAGAAGCCCAAGTTTAAAAATACACATATATGTGTACATATGTACTGAAGAAGACCATAAAAAAAGTTCAAAATCATAATTACTTTCTTAGGAATGGCCATAAATATTACACACTGCAGCTTTGGCAAGGGCATCCTTTACTCCTTTCAGCCATATTGTATGCAAATAAAAAAACCAGAACCAAAAACTCAGCCACAAAACTTTAAAATTCATTGCTCCAAAATTAAATGAACAGTTAATCCTATTCTCCAAGATAGGAGAGAGGCCATTTCCTGTTTCAGGGAAGTCTGAATATATTAACTCAAATTACCTGGAAAGACCTCCAGACTTTCAAGAATTACTAATACTTATTTTAACATTTTCAACAGCTTTAATTGGTGACATGATACAACCAAGGTGTGACTTAGACAAGAATTTACTGGAGAATTGGAGAAGTCTCACAAGTTACCTGTTTTCATTGTCTTCTGACTGCTCATGGTCTTTGTGGTAGACAGATTAGCAGACCATTGCTCAGCAAACACTTTTTAACCTAATCTGCTCTCATGGTCAAAGCACTCACAACCCATCTCTCTCAAGAACATCTATAATGCTTTTTCTGTTGACAACAGCTGAGGACAGGAGCAGAACAAAATAAGAAGCATTTTCATTAAAGCACAGGACAGGCCAATAGATAAATACGTGACTTAATTCAGTCTGTGAATTCCAGAGAATGAATCCCACAGGAAGCTGGTGCCCACATTCAAGCTTCAACTCTGGGATAAGTCTGTTTGTTTTACACTGCATGGCTTTATAAATCATCTCTGTCTCACTGGATGACCCAGCTGCTGTCACCTCAGGGTTTGTTCTCCAAAAGGACCTTTGGGAGGGCTCCCGTTTGTCTGACCCTTTCTAATTGCGTTCAGCCTGCAGCCTCACAATTCATGGTAAGGAACTTACTTGGAATTAAGAAATTGCAACTTTATTTAAATCCTCATTGTGAAAAATTGAATTTCACTTGGCTTTCCTTTCTCTCTCTCCTTGGCTGGCTGCAGAGACTGAATATGTTCCACCTTAGAAAGAACATCTTCCAGCAGATATTGCCAAGCAATTATTAAAAAAGAGCCCTGGGCATAGATAAGAGAGCTTTACTGGACCACTAGCAAGGGAAGCTCCTGTGCCTTAGGAGGTAATTTGATACCACAGGTTTTGCCACAGATTTTGATCATGGCTCAGCCAATGCAGTTGTGGATTTATAGCTGAAACTACACAACATGACTCTATAACATTAGACCTGTTCATTTAGCACACAAATCCTTCTAACACAATTAATACTTCATTGAAATCAATAAGCATTTTGACTCAAAAGGCACTGACAGAGCCTGTCCTGATGGCTTCTCCTATTTTCCTCTCTGTACTTCTCTGTACCTCTGTACCCCCTACAACAGCAAAACAGAACAGGAAATGACTCCTATGTATTTCTCATTAACTGGTGTTTCAAGTGACATCTGATTTTTCCACTGTCTTTTTAAAACAGTAAATTCAATCTGCCTGTGCTCTGCATCTTTACAGAAGCCATTCTAGCATAAGTTGTGCTATTTAGCCAAGAGCAGATGTGAAAATGCTCCTGCTGACAGCTACCACCTTCTACAAACAACAGACCACAGATTCTGATCCTGTTCCTTTGAAGTGGATTAAAATTGGTCCAGTGTTCACTAAAATTAAGCCAATTCACAGGGAAAGGGAAAGAGAAAACAAGAGTATTACATTATCCTCTGTCTTTCAGATCTCCAGGTATCAAAGAAATGTCAGTCTTTATTGTTAATTAGCACCTGCATTATCAAAATTCTTAATATCTGTGTCTGTGGAATAGGACCTGTTGCACTGAATGAGATGACGGTCCTCCTCACAAGAGTTTTACGGAACATAGAAAAGGACAGTGGATACAGATCCCTAGGAAGTATTGGGATAATGAGGGGAGGAAAAGGTATATAACAGACTTGATACACCCAAAGTCAGATGTATGGAGCTCCTTTTCAATTGCCTTGGTAATTAATTTCCCAAAGCTGTAATTTCAAACCTTATGTCTGCTTCATGCATCCACTGAAATACAGAGTTTAATGTGCCCCAATAAAATGGGAAGTTTTAATTCTTTCTTTTTGCACCTGCTTATTAAAATATGAAAGGCTTGTTCATGTAAGCTCTTTCAAAAACTACCAGTGTACCTCATGATGGGCAACCAAACTGTATCCAGACTGTTTGAAATGTTGCAATTTTCCAGTGGGATCCCTCTTGCAGGGGCAGACATTTGAAGCATGACAGTCACTTTTGTCTGAGCAGGATGGATCTATGAGAAGTATATTACGTTTACTGAATGGTGACAATAATTTTGCTGGCAACAGTGAAGTGAGAGCTTCAAAGAAAAACGTTAGTGACAAATGCATTGGAAATATGTAATACGAGCTGGCTAGTCCTCTCAGCAGGAAAAACCTTTTTTTTTTTTTTCCATTTAATTAAAAAGTCTTTCTCTTAGGTCACCTGTTTATCTTTTGTAATTTGTCAGTGTATGAAAATGATACCTAAATTTATTTCTCAGAAGATAATTGCCCTGACATTTAATCTCTGTGTCATCTTCTAAATCTTTCCAACATTTTACTGTTCTTGTGTTCTCAGGCAGATTCTACATTTCCTAAATGAAATGATACTTTCCCTCACACGGGCAGTGACTTAGTGCCTGTCACCAACAGAAAATATGTGCTTGCACAAGGAGGTGAGCACAGGAAGGAATGGATGCATCAGACAGGCAACAGGACTTGCAAAGCATGTTGGAAACTCTCCTCCAGGTACCTGGGGACTCTTTCCAGCACACTTCACACAGTACGTAAAAAAAAAAATCATCTTTCTTTGCAGCTTTCTTTTATACCTGTGGAGGTATTTCTGTGTAATGAATGTCACAGGACTCCCCACGGGGAACCCCTAATGCCAATCCTGGCCATCTCCTGGCATCCAGTCCATTTGTCTTCATGTCCTCTCATATTAAACTCACTGTAAGGGAGCAGAATGATTGCAGGCACAGCTCTGGGACACCCAGCAGCTTTGGGAGGGTACTCATAACCTGCCAGGTCCTTGATTGTGCCAGTTTCTCTTTAGTTCTCAAGGATTACATGTCCACTCAGGCACTGAAGGGGATTAAGGTTGCCCCTAACCACCAAAAAATGTAAAACTCACAAAAGATTTTGTTAGGCACCAGACACCAAAAAAGGTTAATTGTCATGGCTTTAGACGGTGAGCATAAAAAATTGAAAATTCTGTGCTCCTATCCTCAGAGAACAAGTATAATTTGGTGGTATTAATTGTCATTAATTAATTTGTCAGTAACTGAGGATATAAGCATGCAGGGTAATGTACTGTCACTGACTTGTGCAAGATTTGCCTCATGAGACACTTTTCTACACTTCATTATTTTGCTATTCCTGTCAACACATTTCTCACTGCACACATCCCCCCATACTCCCCAGTTTTATCACATGGAAATTTTATTAACATTCTTTCTCAGCTTTTTGCGATTAGTAGGAGTCTGGCTTTCAGATTCAATATGTATTTTACTCAGGCCTCAAATTCTCTCTGTAGAAGCTCTGAGCAGTATATTCAAGGACTTCATTTTCATTTTCTATCTTATATTGAATTACATTTTGGTGCTGGCAGTTGGGGTTTGACAATGAGAACGGTTCATCTGGTGTGTAAGCTTTCTAGTAATGTACCAGAATTTACAATAGTGGTCAGTTTTGAGCATTTGCAAATGTACTTTGTTTTTTCATGAAACCAATCACGATGCTCTAATGCTTGACAATCTGGATCCTTTATGAAATCCCTCAGTTGGTGAAGCTGGATGATAACACCCCAAAAGCTGGTCTGAAATATGTTGTGATTTCAGTTTTACTTTTTAAAGCAAGGGGAATTAGCAAGATTGATCCAGAAAATGCTGTTTTTCCAAAGATGCAGGTGTAATATGAATGATTAGGAAAGATTTTTTTAAAATACTGATGTCTGTTTATACTCTTGGCTGCATAAATTCCATTATAGTTCTGTAGAATCATAAACTTTGTATATTCTCAGATGCTCTAATACTTTTGGAATCTAACACAAATGCAACTTTTACCCTGAAACATCTTTAAAAGTTATTTGGATTCCTACTCAATGATTTTTGGTGGAAATCCTGGAAAATATTATTCCTGCTATTGCTTTAAGTACTTCTATTTGTTACCAGTTGCACATTTCCTTCTGCATTGTCAGTCTTTCATTACCTTACTGAGATATTAAAATTTGGGCTCTTTTTTAGGAGACCCATGGATATTGGATTCTGCATTTTATTGGAGCCTGCTAAGAGATGGCTGTACATAATATTTACATCTGTCACAACAGGATGGAGATATCTTCAAGCCTCATTGTTGTCTTGGTAGATTTACATCACAGAATCTTTCATGGGTAAAAGAAATATGAGCATTTTTCATGATGATGAGCTTTTATTTCTCTGCAAATGTATCCTGACCTTTCTTTGCCACTCTTAAAAATTATTTGGTTTACAGCTTCTGTGCAACGGGTTTAGGGCACTTGTCCACAGTGTGAAAGATGAGAAGATTTAGGTATGTGAGATGTTTTATGTATGTGATGTACAGAAGGGATCCAGGGATCTCCACAGCTTGGGCCACATCTGCTGACTTTCTGATGCCTGAAAATATGTGAGGATTGGGAAAGGAAACAAATACAGTGGGGATATGGGAAAGAAAATGGATAAAATTAATTGGAAGCCCTATTTCTCTCTCTCCTATTTCTACTGCTAATAAATATGTGCAGGGAATACTTTTGTGCCTTATGTGATGGAGGAGGTGTACTCAGAAACTGTTCATTCTGCTCATAGTTCTCATCCCATTTCATATCAATCCTACTAGGAGCTGCCCTGCGTGCAAATACTGAGCTGTTCATTTCCTGCTGTAAAACAAAAAGTCTATAAAAATTAATTTCTTGTTGAGCAAGCAAGTTATTCATCTGTTCATGGATTTTCCCTCCTGACTAGCTTCACTGCAGTCTTTGGCCTCCCTTTGCCAGTTTTCTCCGGCTTTTCCCATAGCGATAGGTAACTGCTCCCTGTCTGCACTGCTTGCAGGGAAGCAAATCCCGGCTCAGGGCAGCAGGATGCTGCCCCTCGTATCTCACCAGCAAGTTTCAGTCTTGAAATTGAAGTTGTTTTCATCAAACTAGAGTCTACTTGGAAAGTTCATCCTTTCAGACAGAGCAGGATGGGACCGTTGCCTTGGATTTTGGCAGTGCCTCAGTGGGGAGCAGCTCAGCTGCAGTGGCTTAACTATTTAGACATGATCCTGCTGCCTGGTAAGGGACATGAACTCAGATTCCAATAGCCAAGCAGGTACCTACAGGAGGTCAGCTTATTCCTACAATTTTCCGAGTTGTTTCTGCTCTCTACAAAAAGCATCTCAGAGACCACAAGGTGGAAACATTAAAGCCAACAGTCCAATTCTATTAAAATCAATGCCAAAATTTCCGTTGACTTCCCCTGTTCCAGCCAGGGCCTGCACTAAAGATTTCAGCTGCAGTCTGTTGCACACTGATACATTCAGTACAGCTTTTTACTGCCCAGCTTTGGTATTGAGGAAGTGTGTATGTTCTCATTGCAAAAGATTGACATTTTAAATTATTTAAGAAACTCCAGAAAACCTAGGTTGCTGTCAAACCTTGTTTTATATTTATAACATTGTTATCTCATCCCACTTCTTTTAAAAATCAGAACTTTGACTAAATTTCATCAAAAATTCTAGTTTTCAGAAACATATGTAGTTGATTGGAGATGTTGAACATTGCTTTCACTGAGAGTGAAACAGAAACCTTGAAGACTGAAAAATTCAGGTGAAAGTAGAGTGGTATGTGCAGAGTATATGGTCATGAAAGTCAAGAGCCTTTTACCCACCCATTTAATTTGAAGGATTTTAGTCTGCCAGCAAGATCATACAGAAATTCATCACAACATATTTGCTCTTTAAAATGCTCCTCAAAACACCTTTCCACCAAAAGCAAGGTTAGTCAAAACACAGATTGGAGTTTGTGGATCAGCTTCTGAATAAGAATGTAGTGTTCTTGGTGGGAACTGTTCTACTGCTCCTTTATTCTGTCAGTATTGCTATACTTCTGAAAGGGCCTCTCAGCTCCTGACTAACAAATACTTTACCTGTCATACTCTGAAATTATTTTTACTGCAAGGAGCAACGGTGCTCTATTATGGCCCACACAGTTGCTGTGGTCAGGATGTGTTTGTTAATGAAAAGGCACACCCAGGCACCAATCCTGCACCTCTGATATATCATGAACATGTAGTCTGAAGTAAGAGCCTTCTGGATCCCAACATAGCCCTGTGAAGGAGGCTCAGACAGCAGCACTCCAGATCCAGAGACAGAGTCCAGCCTGGCAGTGCCATGCAGTTGGACTTCTCCCAGGAGGCAGCTCAGAGAAAACAACCCCTAAAGCATGTTGTTCTGTACAGTATGGATCAGCTGGAATAAAAATGCTCAATACAAGTTAATGCAAGAGTGGTTCATTCTCTGGGAACACCTGGTTGAACCCAGTGCGGTGACACTGGATAACAGCACTTAATGGGAAGCCAGTTCAATTAGTGACGGTGCAAACAGCAAAATAGCAGAAAGCTACTCTGCATGGCAGGGAAGGGAGGACAGAATTAGACTCAGACTATGGTAATTAACAGCTGGCTGGCAGCAAGGCATTTTCTCTACACAGCAGTTGAAAGCTCTTTATTACAGATAACCTCCCAGCAGAGCCCCGGCGGTGCAATGTACGTTTTAGAATGTTGGAAGTGGGGAAGCAAGCTTCTGACTTGCATTGATGAATGTGCTGTAGTATAGTTAGATAAATAGTGTGTTCATTTTTCATTTTCACAAAATATATCCTTCAGGATGCAGTTATGAGAAATTCACCCTGGAGCTCTAACACTGAGTTTAATAGGAAAACAGTGTCCTTAGTCCTAAGCTAAAAGCAAAAAAAAAAAAAATTCTTATGAAACATGTATGGGAAAATGGTTTATTCTTTGGTAAAACAGGTAAAACACAGGATGTGAGTACTAGCACTTTGCTTTCTAAGCCAGCTTTTTCTGGGGGATCTTTTAAAATGATGCTGAAATTATCCAGGTTTAATTTCATTTTATGTGGCATTACAAATAATAAGTTGATCAATGGAATCAAACTGACTGATCCTACCTGTTAAAGTAACAGAGTTGTTTTCCCTTCAATTTCAGGAAAAGAAGAATGAAGCCTTGTTCTGTACTTCTCAAAATATTTTGCAAAACTTCCAGTCCTGCTTATGAATCGGTAAAGCAGGAATGCTTTTGGGAAAAATGGTGTTATGCTGTATTCATGGCAAGTTTTGGTAAATGGCAATGTGGTGTTGTCAGTCTGGTTCATCTGCAGTCACACAGCAAGCTGAAAGCAAGGTCCTGCTCTCATGAAAAGGGTCCCTGGACTGGATTTCCTGCTGAGGCAAACAGAGCAATATCATACAGGAACCAAGCCCAGTGAAGAGGGATTTTCCCCATTGAGGAACAGGGACTATAGGAGCTGGTTTGGCTTTGCTGCAGGGTCAATGGCTCCTCTTTCAGCAGCCTCAATTACAGGGAGGATATTTGTGAGTGTTCCCTTGGCTCCAAAGCCTCCTGCCCACATCTGCCCATGGCCAGCACCCACAAAACTCCAAACAATAGTCATTTCAATAGAAAAGGCCTGTCGTTTGTCATAGTCTTATTTTAAACTTAAAATGTTTTCCTCTGCAAGCTCCCTTGCAAGAATTTCTTGGTTGCAGTTTCATCATTGACCCACTAGGGAGAGAAACACTGGTCACAATGCAAAGCCACCCATCTGATAATGCATGGGGAATATGAGTAATTTCTTCCCTTCAGCACTAATAGGAAACTGATTTATCTGAGGTCAGTTTTCCTTTTTCACTCAGCACAATTCTTAGGGAACTTCTCTGAGCTGTGCAACCAGGACGTGTCAAGCATCTTACAAACACAAAGCAGAAGATGGCTTATTTACTATTTTTGTCAACGTTAACTTTTAAGGCAGAAATTATGTATATTTTTTAATCCATCGTGGCATTAGAGTGCTTTTTGCAATACGATGGCACGCATGCCCGAAATGAACACTGCTGGGCATTCTTCCCCGCTTCCAACTGCAGCCAGTTCAGTGGTAGAGCAGGAGCTGTTAACCCTGGCAGAAGATGGCCCTGATGGCTGTCTGTTCCTTTTTAACTTTGTTCTTTTAAAGCAGTTACAAGAAATTTGCCTCGAAAAAAAGCATCTTCTGCCTGCAGGCTAGGGTGGGTCCTTCTGGAATGCTTGCTCTCCTGGTGTGCACAGCAAGGGACACTTCTCAGATGCTTAGGCACACAGTGCTGCAGGAGAAGTCACAAACACTACGTGTGGTCTTCAGGGTATCAGGAACGGGATACACAAAGTGGGAGGTCGAATTCCACGGCATTCAGAGTGAGCTGTTTGATTCAGGTAGATAAAAGACAAGACTTCTTTGATCAAGGGGACTGCCAGAAAAGAAATGCTACTGTTGTGCTGCTGCCATTCACCTTATTCAGCTCAAGGATATTGACTGTTTGTCAATTGTTTCTCCTTCACCTATTTATATAAAATATGGCATTATGCCCACAGAAGTTTTCCCCTTGCTCTATTTCATCCCACTCAAAGTAAGGGACATTTAAAGACAGGTTTATATAAAACACCCACAGCAAAAAAGCAGTGTACTGGCACTATGCACATACTCTGTCAAGGAACCCCTTCCCTGCAAACATAACTTCTCCCTTTCATGAGCAACATGCTGCAATCAGTGAGACTGAGGTACCACATAAGACTCAGCATTGAAGAGCAGGGGAGCTCAATGGGAAATATCCTGTAATAGTCACAGTATTTTGTAAGCTAAATAGGAATTCTATTTTCTTACAAAATAAAGCAGCTTTTCTTCCCAGTATATAGAGAACTCTGGATGTCAGCAAGCAGATTCCTTTTTAAAGCAGAGCCTTTGTATGAGTATGGAGATTGCCTGGGTCCATGCAGCCACTGATGCCACCTGGAGCTCTGGAGAGGAATTTTTCTGAGGTAGTCTGGCCAAATACAGATAGAAGCCACAGCCCTGCATCCTAGGTTCAGTTTTAAACCCAAAAAATTCACACCACCAGAGTGTCACCTTTTTCCTCCCTAACACCAGGGCCAGCTGACAGCTCACTACCATCAAGGCTCTGCCACCATAACTATACCAGCTGCCTCAGGCTTCCTGGAGCAGCAGCTGCAAGGAGCCAGCCAGGGCTGCAGATAAATGGGTTTTAATATGAGGACTTCTCATGCTGCTATGACACTAGTCATTCAAGGCTGTTCTGAGGGGCTTTAGCTACTCCTTTTCATTATCTGCTCCTCACAGGATGCTTTCAGCTTTGTGCTCTGCCTCTGGCTCCTGCAGTGGAGAGAGACAGATAAACTATAAGATTAGTAGGCAAAGAGGACATAGTATAAATGTCCAGGAAAAGTATTAAGAAGAAAAAATGAGCTGTTGTCAGTTTTTTATAAATTCTTTTTGAGAGAGACTGTTTTTGGGGAAAGGTTGGTGTCAAAGGTACCTAGCAATGCTTTGGCAGAAGAGAAAGAGGAGCCAGTGGCTGGTTTGTCACCTTTTGGTCATTTATTGGTCTTTTTGTATTCCAGAGAGAAAACTCAAATATGGTGAATATCTAAATGGGAAAGGGAAGGCACTGAAAGGAAATGCAGAACTTGATAATTTATTTACAGAATATACTTACTATATTTTGACTGGTAAGATTCTTGTATTAAAGCAGGGCCAGGACTTGGACTTGATGATCCTTGTGGGTCCCTTCCAATGCAGGATATTCTATTATTCTATAAAAGTTGCTAAGTATTTCCCAGTATAGCATTCTTGTTGGATTTACTTAGTTTGGTTGAAGATTATTAGAATTAGGGGTGAAATTTGCAGTCTGGAACTCTAAAATTTGAGCAAAATAAAAATCTAAATTGTTTGAAGCCAATATTTTTACTGAAGCTTTAAATCTTTTTTTTCCCTACCTTATATAAAATGAAAGGCCTTGGAAGTTTACAGACCTGCTCTTTTTGGAAAGTCCCAACTTTCTGTTGAGATAGCTCAGTTGAAAGGTCATCAAGTCCTTAGGCACTTCAAGATCTATTGATGAAAAAGAACAGGGTATTACTGAGACAGTCTGAGAAGGTGTCTGTCCAGCTTAGCTTTTCCTCTGTGTATAGAATTAAACCTATAAAGAATTGTAATGCAATTATGAATGGTTCTTGTCTACCTGGCTTGTGACACTGCTAATCAAATTGGAGGCGCAGAGTGCTCGGCTGCAACCCAGGGCAATTTATTGTTTTGCAAGGCAGGGATTGAAATAGTTATTCTTCCGGTGTCTCTGGTGATTGTGTCTCCTCTAATGCACAATGATGAATGGAATTCTTAATGTCAACTCACAAAATTTTGTAACAAAAGTCTTGGTTTTGTGCACATTTGATTTCTAAATTCTAAGATTTGAAACTGCACTTTTATTTCTAAATTCTTACTGATGTAAAGTATTCCCTAACATCTCCTTGGCATTGTTTCCTCAATTTGGTTAGTGAAATAAATTTGTTACTTGCAGCCCTTCAGAGACTTCTATTAAGGTATCAGAGGGCATTTATGTCTTTCAGTGTGATACAGTTACTTATGCTTTGCATCTTAAAACTGGAATTCAGTTCCCAATTCTGTTGCTCTAGCATAGGCACTGTCGGATCTCATTAGTTTTGTGTAAAGATGATTAAAGGCAGCGAAAGCAATTAATTTTGAAAAAGCCTTATGGAACAAATGCAGTTTCAAGTGAATTGTGTCTCAGTTATTTGGGCTTCTTAATAAACCACAACTTCAATGATCACTGTCAACAGATGTTGTAGGTGTAAGAAGCAAACTTACAAACAAAACTAAGAAATATAACTAAACTCAGTTGGAAGAAAAGATGAAGTAATAACCAGGGGAATATTTTGGATTACTTTGAGAGGGTTGACGGGAGAACTGGCCAAAGCTGAAGGCTGTGGAGGAAGGAAGTGAGGGAGTTGAATGCCCCAATCCAGATCATACCACTAGTTGGAGGTCGGTTCTAGAGAGGGACACCCTTTTTAGATACAGTCAGCATTTTCTTCACTACACATTAATGTCAAATTACTTACAGCTTTCAGTACCCTTCCTATTTTCTTTTCTGTCATTGCTGCAGCTATTTGAAATTGTCTTGAAGGTGAAGTTATTTCCAGGAGAAATTCCTGTACATTTTTCCTGCAGCAATTCATCATTCTTTTCCAATATATTCATTTACAGAAGGAAGTTGATAACTTTTAAAATTTTTTTATTTTAGATATACTGAGCAATTTAAACCACTCTTTTTCATTTTTCTTTTTGAAGGTTTAGTTACTGTATTTGGTTTGCATGGCCAGATTTTGATAGTGGAGGAATTACAGGAGTAGCATTCTCCACCATTCCACGCCTACCCTTTATGAATCACATATTTAAGGATTAGCATTAAAATCCACATTCATTACACAACTTTCACGTACATCAACAAGCCCAATCAACCAAAACAAAACAAAAATTCCCCCCACAAAAACTGAAGTAACATCATCAAACATGGAACGGAAGTGGGTAATTTACACAAAACCCTCCCCTTGTCCAGTCACCACAATCACAAGGAAAATTCCCCATGATCATTCCACTCTCTAACATTGTTCAGTACTTGTTTTGCCTGTTATCTGTCCCAATTATTATCCTTATCTCAAAATCCTCATGATCAGAGTGACAGCACCAAAAAGAGTCTAGTGGGTTGAACCTGTTTGGATGCCAGGCACACAGCAAAGCCATTCTGTCACTCCCCTCCACAAGTGGACAGAAGAAAGAAAATATAATTAAAAGTTCATGAGCTGAGATAAGGACAGGGAGAGGTCACTCATTGAATACTATCATGGGCCAAACAGACTCAGCTTGGGGATATTAATTGAATTTATTAATAACAAAATCAGAGAAGTAAAATAAATCTTAACAACACCTTCCCCCACCCTTCCTCCTTCCCAGCTCTATCTCCTCCCGCAGCAGCACAGGGAGATGGGAATAGGGGTTATAATCAGTTCATTACCTATGGTTTCTCCCACTGCTCAGGGAGAGGAATCGTTCTGCTGCACCATAGGGTCCCTCCCTCAGGAGACAGTTCTCCATTAACTTCTCCAATGTGAGTCCATCCCACGGGAAACAGTTCTCCGTTAAAGGCTCCAGCATGTGCCCTTCAGGCACAGCCTGTTGCAGTGTGGGTCCCCCATAGGGTCACAACTCCTACTAGGAAACCTGCTCCAGTGTGGGCTCCTCTCTTCATGGGTCTATAGGTCCATGCCAGGAGCCTGCTCCAGCAGGCAGCTTCCTCTCAGGCATCCACCTGGTCTAGAGCAGGGCTCCTCCAGGGGCTGCAGGGGTATCTTTGCATCCCTGTGGACCTCCCTGGGCCCAGGGGCACAGCTACTTCACCATGGTCTTCACCATGGACTGCAGGGGAATCTTAGCTCTGATGCCCTCCTTCTGCACTGCCCTGGGTGTTTGCAGAGCTGTTCTTCTCACATGTTCTCACCCCACTCTGACCACAATTACATCTGTACTACATTATAACAGTAACTTTTTTTTCCTTCTTAACTATGTTATCACAGAGACGTTACCACAATTCCTGATGGACTTGGCCTTTACCAGCAGCACACCCATCTCGGAGCCAGCTGGCATTGGATCTTCTGGGCATGGGAAAAGTTTCCAGCAGCTTCTCACAGAAGCCACCCCTGTAGCCCCCCTGGATACCAAAACCTGGCCATGTAAATCCAACACATATATTAACGAGCTCCTGCCCACTTATGATGTTCATCCTTTCTAGAACCTTGACTTTTTGTTTCACTTTCTATTATTATTGTGATACTTGTGTATTTTTCCAGAGAAGCTGCTCCTTTATTAATCTTTCAACATCTACTTGACTAAAAGGATGCAATGAAATTGATTACTGCATTTCAAGTCCCACTTTCTGCATCAAAAGAAAGCAGAATATTCTGCTAATTCCTTCTACTATCTAGAAAACAAAGGAACTAACGACCAAACAGTTGTGTGGAATATGTCCTAATGTAATGGCACATCCATCTGGATATTCATTCGTCAAAATGCAGACGCCCATTACATATCAGATGCATGTCAGACCAGGAAATAAGCTGCTTTCTTTTCATATGAGTGTTTGAATGTCCTGCCCCTGTTATGGATATCTTCCTTAAAGAATACAGAGAACTCGTATTCCTTTCTTATACAGAAAACCTTTTCACATATTGAAATTATTATTGGTTTTCCCTTGCTGCTCTGAACATCTAACTCTCGTACATCATGCCCCCACATGATGTTTATCTTCCTAACAAACCAGACGATATCACTGACTCCCTGTTACTATCATAAATCCTTTTCTGCAGAACTGTCAGCCACCTAATTGTGCTTCATCTCACACTTGGGTAAATGATTATTGCAAACTAAATGTAGGATTTTTGTTTGCCCTTTTTTTTTAGTCTATTCCTGTAACTTCTCACAAGTATTCTGTATTTTGTCCTAAATAGGCCTAGAAAAGTATGTACAAAATGCAAATTCAGAATGAGAACGCTGAGGAGATTAATCACTGCAGAACAACTCAGTGGACTCATCATTAAGAGGAAATGGAGGGCACAATAGTGCAGCTAAGAAACACCCAAAAAACCTAATTAACCTGGAACATGTTTGATGAAATGACACTTCTATGTAAAAAGAGTTTAAATAAATGAAATAAATTAAAAATAAGTAATAATGTAAAAACCAATAAAAAAGAGGATACATCGTCACAGGAGAAAAATCAAAGCTGCTGTGGTCATCTGCATTTTTAGATGATACCAATCATCAGGAAACAAAAATAAAGGCTCAGTTGCTACAGGAACTTGGAATGAATCAAGATAGGCATGACAATATCGTGGACAAATAGCTTTTCTGAGAACCTACATCTATTGGCCTTGTTAATGAAGTTTGGAGTCATGGTAACACTTTCTGCTTAATAAAACTTTGTTTGCAGTGGCTTTTCTAATTGCAACCTTTTCAGTAAACAGGCATGAGAAGAAAAATGAAACATGTCTGGTGTCTGTTCCCTGATGCTAGTGGGGATGAACTATACTAGTCTATTAGGACCAAGCCATGTCTTTGTCAAACTTTAGAAGAGGTAGTAAAGAGCTTTCTTCTGAAAAAATAGAATATAAAAGCAAACCCATTGATTTTTACCCCTAAAAATAAACATAGGTGATTTCATTTGTGTATACTGAACCACTGACAGTGGTGTAACTTTACTGCACAAAGTTAGTATGTTTCATGAAATACTTTTTTATTTTGGCTGAAAGAAAATTGGGGGAAAACATCTGACTTATAAAAGAAACCTTCATATGGAGTCCCCACTGATTTATATGAGAAAAGGAAGCATTAAGTGAGGTGTTCACTGGCTTGCAATCCCTAATTTTTAAGGCCAAAGGCTTTTTATTGTTGGTGCTGTTATTACTGGTTTTCAATCATTTCGATTTGTTGTGATTTGAGGTTTGTGCCTGGAAAGCAAAGGCATTGTTATATTAGTCATAGAAATTGGTGAAGAAGAGACAAATTATTTTCATGGAAAGGCTGTGAAAGATTTTCTTTTGTAGAAGATATACTTGAGGAGAGCTTCACGTGTGCTCTCAAAGACAAGCTCCAGATTCCCTCTCCATGGTAGCTTTTGTTTCTCTTTCTTCCTATTGTGGACTGCAAGTGTTACTAGATGATAAATTGTCTACACCCAGTGAGCTAACACAGTGCTTGTTCTCAAAAAACTCCTTGCCTATGGAACTGCACAATGCCCACTGTGTAAGAACTGGGAGTTCACCAGCCCCAGTGCCCTGCCAACTCAGCCAGGTCAACTGGACAACTGCAGTCTACGACCACCATGGACCACCAGAGAGACGCCCAGGACAGAAGAATGCATGCATAAAGGGGAGGGAACATACGTTAATGATTTCAGGAAAATGATTATCATATGTATGTTTATTCTGGGACAATCAATGAATCCGTATGTAAAATATAGTATATAAACAGCAACTTTCCTGCACTCAGCATGCACAGCTTTGGGAGGAGCTATCCCCCCATGCATCTGCCCAAATAAAGAATGCTTGCTTCTTAATGCTGCATTGGTATTAAGGAGTTTTTTTATTTTACAGAATTTTTGGTAACAGTTTTTGGCACCCCAGGTGGCACATACTCCTGAATTTCAATGGATCCAAGGGATTGCAGGACCTCCCGCTAGCACTGAGGAATTCTTGGGGAGAACATTTGATCCCCGGTCCAACGGAAATCAGAGCAAGACCCCTGGTAATATAAAGGCATTCTTTACTTAAAAGGTATTAACTGTTAACCAGCCTGTAAGGTGCAGCAAAAGCTATGCAGGGTTCAGGTTAAAGGTACCTAAGGTGGGAAAGGGAAGGGTTAGAGTCCCTTAAAAAAAGGAACGGTTAAAGTCCCTTCAGAGAGAAGGGTCAGAGTCCCTTCTAAGGAGCTCCCAAATGGTAATTGGCTATAATGGGGAACAAAACTTCAAAAGGGGTATCACAGGTGTCACCACTGGGATGTTTCTTGAAACACTGGAAACAAATAGGGGGAGATCCCCTAACACGTGAAAAACTTACAAAATTTTGTAATCAATGGTGGCTGCTTTATACATTGGAAGATCAAGAGAAGTGGCCTAACGATGGAACCTTACGGTGTAATACCATGTTGCAATTAACATTCTTTTGTAGAAGGGAAAATAAGCGGGATGAAGTTCCTTATGTTGACTAGGTTTTTCACCCTAAGAAATCATCCTGAGTGGCAAAAGGAATGTGAGAGGAACCCACAAGATTCATTAATCTTAGCACTTGGAAAGGAAAAGAAAGGCAAAGGGTTGAAGAGGGGTTGTTCTGCATGCAGCATGGGACAGAGGTGCTTAAAGTGCAGGAAAGACAAGGAGGATGATTTTGAACTGATGGTTGCTCCGCAGCAAACGGTGGGAGGGGTGAATGATGAATCACCAGGGAATATGGTTATATGCCTGAATAGGTCATGGGAAAGTGGACTGGAACAGAGAGAATGCTTTAGGGGATGAAAGGCTTTTAGTCCAATTGCAGGACGCACTAGAAGGTGGCAAGGAGATGTTGGGGTGAATGTTGGGGAAGATGCTGGGGACGTTCTGATGGCTCCTCTCCAGTGGGCAGTCAGGAATCAAGGTCCTGTAACAGCAAAAACCCCATTTTCAATTGTGTGTTTAATGTCATGGAAAAAGGTGGCGGGAGTTTATAGAGAGGATCCAGATAGAGTTGCTAAAGTATTTGAAACCACAATTAGGACTCAGGACCCTGACTGGAATGATATACAAGTGATGTTAGATACATTGTTGGATAGCACAGAAAAAAAGGTGGTGTTGACCATGGCCAGAAAGCAGGTCGAGGGGGCACATGCTAATGGAGACTTAGAAGGAACTGTAGATCAGAATTTTCCTTCAACAGATCCAAGGTAGGACCCTAATTTACTGGTGCCCCGAGATCATTTAACAAGGTATCAGAGGTGGGTATTATTTGGTGTAATGCTTTACCAAAAGCTATGAATTGGTCAAAACTGTATGAGGTAAAGCAGGACAGTACTGAATCCCCCATGGCTTTCACAGAACAATTGAAGGTGACTGCCAGAAAATATACTAATCTGGATCCTGAGAATCCAGAGGAGTCTGTTCAGTTAACAACTATCTTTATAGGGCAGTTGGCCTCGGATATTAGAAGGAAACTCCAGAAACTGGAAGGGGCAGAGTCGCCTGACTTAGGAAAGTTGTTAGATGAGGCGTGGAAAGCATATCACAACAGGGACAGGGAAAAAGAAATACAACAGGTTAGAAGGGAAAACAAGAGACACGAGAACCTACTTGCAACTCTGGGGTGGGGCTAAGGGGCCTCTGGAGGGTGCTAAGGGACCAGCCAATAGGGAAGGGGAAAGAGGAGGTCAGGGGGGAACAAGAGGAAGGGGAGGCTCCCACTGTTTCCCTAACAACAATTAGGGGAAGACCAGTGTGTACTCTGCAAGAAAAGGGGCATTGGAAACAAGAATGTCTGCAGGCTGGAAAGCTAGACCCAGTTTTACAGGCTGTTACATTACAAGATGAAGACTGATAGGAACCAGGGAGTTCTACCCCAGCTGAACCCCTGGTTACACTGAGGCTGGGGAAAGAATTGGAATTTTTGGTAGACACAGAAGCAACTTATTCTGTATTGAATACATGTAAAGGGAAACTTAGTAGGGATGTGGTATATGTAATTGGTGCTACAGGGTAAAGCAAACCTCAGTGCTTCATACAACCCATGACATTTAAATAGTAAAGAATTGGATTACTCATTGGTTTCTATATACGCCTGAATGCCCAGTCCCCTTGCTGGGGAGAGATTTATTGGGAAAATTGGATGTTCAAATAACTTTTTGGGATAGGGAAATACAAATTCAAATACCAGAATCTAAAGCTGTTGAGGCAAGGATTTTTATGTTATGGGAGTCAAATGAGTTGGAAGAAATCCTAGAGGAGGTAGAGAACACTGTGGTATGGGTAAATGAAATGCCTGGATGATCAGAAGTGGCCAAACCAGTGAGGATTACACTCAAATCTGAAGCTAGACTGGTAAGGCAAAAACAGTATCCTACTAAATGGGAGGCAAGGAAGGGGCTGGAGAAGCTTATAGAAAAATTTTTAGGATATGGATTATTGAAGGAATGTGAATCAGAATATAACACACCAACATTACCAGTTAAAAAGCAAAATGGGGAATATAAGTGAGAACAAGATTTAAGGGCCATTAATAAAATAGTACTAGATATTCATCCGGTAGTAGCCAATCTGCACACACTTTTGACAGCAGTGAAAGGGAAATATAGACAGTTTACAGTGATTGATCTTAAAGATGCCTTTTTTCTGCATACCCTTAGAGGAAAATAGTCAAGCAATATTTGCTTTTGAATGGGAAAGTCCCACCTCTGGACGCAAAATTCAATTAACTTGGACTATCTGACTGCAGGGATTCAAAAATAGTCCAACAATATTTGGAAATCGACTATCGAACTAGAACAATGGAAGAAAAATAACACGGAAGGAGCAATTTTACAGTATGTGGGTGACATTCTCCTGGCAGCAGAGACCCTAAACTATGCCCACAAATGACCATAAGTCTGTTGAACTTTCTGGGACAGAATGGTTACAGAGTAACTAAAAGAAAAGCTCAAATAGGAATAAAACCTCTGAGCTATTTGGGCTTCCAGATCACTCAGGGGCAGAGAATCCTTGAACTTGACAGAAAGGAAGCAATCTGCCAAACTCCAGAACCACAGAACATCTAAGAACTACGAGGCTTTTGGGGAGTGGTTGGGTGGTGCCGTTTGTGAACATTACACTATGGACTTTTAGTGAATTCCCTCTAAGCTCTAAAAGAAGAAAAGGAAAGACAATTAGTGTGGACTCCCATGTGCCAATCTGCCTTTCGAGAACTGAAAAAGGCATTAATGATGGCACCTGCATTAGGGCTTCCTGATTTAAACAAGCCCTTTGAACTGTTTGTACATGGGAGGCAACATTTAACTCTGGGGGTCCTGACACAGAAGTTGGGAACCTGGAGGAAACCTGAGGGCTATTTTTCCAAACAGCTGGACAACGTGAGCAAAGGATGACCAGGATGCTTGAGAGTGGTTGCTGCAACCATTCTACTGATCCAAGAGGCCAGGAAGCTCACTACTGGACAGCCCATAACTGTTTTTGTCCCTCACATGGTGATATCCATATTAGAGCAAAAGGGGGGGCATTGGTTATCCCCCAGCAGGATCCTCAAATACCAAGTTGTGCTTTTGAAACAGGATGATGTGGAGTAAAAGATGACAGCAGCCATGACTCCAGACGTATTTCTTGATCCAAAGGCAGTGGATGAGGGAGCCCTGACACGTGATTGTCTCCAAACCATCGAACAGGTATATTCCAGCAAAACTGATTTGTGGGATGAGCCAATAAAGAATCCTGATTTAGAATTATTTACAGATGGCAGCAGTTTCATGAAAGATAGAAAGTGGATGGCAGGATGCAGTGGTGACCACTACTGAAATATTAGAAGCTCAAACTTTGCCAGTTAAAATGTCAGCCCCGAAGACAGAAATAATAACATTAAAACGAGCATTGAATTTGGCAGCGGGCAAAAGTGTGAATATTTGGTCTGATTCCAGATATGCATTTGGTGTGATTCATGCCCATGGAGCTATATGGAAGGAAAGAGGACTGCTATCAGCTCAAGGATCAGCTATTAAACACAAAGAAGAAATTTTATAACTTTTGGAAAAAGTTAGTAAACCAAAGGAGGTGGCAGTGATGCATTGCAAAGCACATCAGTCTGGACAAACTAATGTTATAGTGGGAAACCAACTGGCAGACAAAGCAGCTCGAGGAGTATCCAGAAAAGGCTTCCTAGCGTTAGTACCACAAAAACATACTGTAGTGGTTTGGCCTTGGCTGGGTGCCAGGTGCCCACTACGGCGCTCTATCACTCCCCTTCCTTGTGGGGTAGGGGAGAGAATAAGATGGAAAACAACTCGTAGGTTGAGATAAAAGCAGTTTACTAATAGCAAAAAAGAGGGAACAAAGCAAGAGTTTGCGCGCGCAAGCAGAAAGAGAAGTTAATCTCTACTTCCCAACAGCGAGCGATGTTCGGACACTTCCCAGGAAGCAGGGTCTCAGCACGCATAATGGTTCCTCTGGAAGGCAGACATTTCAGAGCAACGAATGCCCCTGCCTTCCTCCTCTCTCCCTGGACTTTTATACCTGAGTTGACGTCATATGGTATGGAATATCCCTTTGGTTGATTTGGGTCAGCTGGCCTGGCTGCGTCCCCTCCCAGGATCTTGCCCACTCCCAGCCCTCCTGA
This sequence comes from Atrichornis clamosus, assembly GCA_013400975.1. Classification (NCBI taxonomy): domain Eukaryota; kingdom Metazoa; phylum Chordata; class Aves; order Passeriformes; family Menuridae; genus Atrichornis; species Atrichornis clamosus. The sequence continues at coordinate 82,412 of WBMZ01006331.1, read as the reverse complement.
TGGGGGCAGGAGTGTCAGAGGGACAACACTTCTCAGCAGTAGCCAAAACACTGGCGTGTTATCAACACCCTTCCTGCTACCAGTGCAAAGCACAGCACTGTGAGGACTGCTAAGGGAAAGGTGAACTCCCTCTTGGTCAGACCCATTACACTGACATATGTGAATTTAAGCCTAATTATGACAGTGAGGATCAGTGCTTAGCAAATACATTAAAGGCCACTAAGAATCGGGAGGACAGTGGGTAACAGACAGCCAACAGGTTATAGTTTCATCCTCTGTAATGAGGAGAGTAAAGGAAAAAAAACATAACAAAATCCACTGGGGAATTGTGTCCATGATATCTAGTCTCCAAAACTCTGTCCTTAATGTAGGAATGGCTGAAATAGCAAAATCAATTTTAGTAAAATGTCCAATTTGTTTAAAAAACAATCCCATAAATAGGAAAAGTCTACCTCCTGGAACAATTAAACAGGGAAATTCATCTGGAGATTACTGGCAAATAGATTTCTCTGAATTACCCAGACAAAACGGATATAGGTATCTTTTGGTATTGGTAGATACATTTTCTGGATGGCCAGAAGCCTTTCCCTGTCTCACCAGTAAAGCTAGGGAAGTGGTAAAAATTATGCTTAAAGAAATCATACCAAGATTTGGGGTGCCACTTGTGATGTCTTCACATAGGGGGCCACATTTTATAGCAGGTGTGGTGCAGCAGCTGAGCAAAACCCTGGGTATAAAATGGGACTTACACACACCTTGGCGACCACAGTCAAGTGAGAAAGTGGAAAGGAATCAGACTTCGAAATGATAAATCAGTAAAATGTGCCAAGATACTTCCTTAAAATGGCCACAGCCCCTTCCTCTGGCTCTTTTGCAAGTCAGAATTCAGCCAAGGTCAAAAACTAAAGTAAGTCCCTATGAATTGCTGTGTGGACAGCCATATCAAACACCATCAATTCCCAGAGAAATAGATTTAAATCTATACTTGATTTCTTTAGGAAAAACTTGATGGACTCTGTCAGTTTATAACTCTATTGGGACCAGTTGCTTTGGTTCGCCCCTACCAACCTGGGGACTTTGTATATGTAAAGATCTGGATCCCTGAACCCTTGAAGGAAAATTGGAAAAGATCTTTCCAAGTCCTCCTGGTAACCTACACTGCACTAAAGGTGGAAAGAATTGAATCCCTGGGTTCATCACATGTGGGTAAAACTAGCAACCACACATTAAATATGGCAGAAATCAGACTGGCTAACACTGTGGAGGTTTCTTGTATATATAAATCCCATTGTTTTAGGTACGTGACATGATTTTCTAGGAGGATATTATTTATTGTATCTAGATGAAGATGATAACATAAGGGTGTAAGCATGGTTGGAAAACACAGCTCAAAAAAATAAAACCTTGCCTTCATTTCACCTGAGACAGCAAAGCAGCAAAGTGATATTACCTGAAAATGAGAGTGAATTCTCCGGTGCGAAACAGAGATGTCAAAAGAGAGATATTTGTGATATCAGAGAGATGTTGCCAAAAGAGGAAAGGCTTAAATACAGGCAGAATTTTCTTTTCACTGAAAGCTACAAGAAGTATCTTCTCAGCAGGGAGGGAATAGGAAAATAAGCTCAAGTAACTTCTGCCTAAAGCCTTGAGGGCAATGTAGTGGCAGCCTAAAATTGATTAAAAATAAACAAAATCTGGTAGATTCAAGGGTTGTTTAGCTCTAGGACCAAGTGGACTCAAGTTCTTGTTGTCCTGCAACTGATAAAACTGAAAGACTGAAAAGCAGAAGAGGTCTTTCGGGGATGCATGTTTAGCACCAGTGTGACCTGCTATCAAATATCCAAGCGCATAGTTCCAGAGAGAAAGGAATGTTGGCCCTTCATATATACAGTTATGGCATAAAAAATAAGGTATCCATGTTTATGGTAGATTTTTTTTGTTTGTTTCACTGAGGAATTACACAGGAAAACAAAAGGATCCCATACCAATGTAATACTGTGGAAATTTGGATTAAGAATTGTAGATCAGATGGCCTTTACCTGTGAGCTGATTTATTCTTCAGCTGTGCACAAGTCATTGGGATGATTTCAGACCTGGGTAGTCCTTAAAGTCCCTCAGACCTGGCAAGTCCCTCTGACCTTTGAAGAGCTTCTTTTCCTTCTAGCTGCTCAGAGATGCTTTTTTCCCTCCCTTTTTCAAGGGTATGTGGAAAGATATGAATTTATCTGCTCCATTTAGATTATCTGGTGCTGTACATTACATGTTGAACGGGAATAATCAATAGGGAAATTGATAAACAAGCACAACAACATAAGCTAAGCAGACCTGGGATAAAGGACACAATATCCAAAACTAAAACTCATCAGCCACTGACTGAGGGACCACTGAAAGTGCAGACTACCTCAAAGAGGTTCATCCTGGACTTAGTAGCTGATAAGAGGGAAAGAAGATTACTAGAGATTATTATTTATTAAAACAATATGGATATAGATCTGATATCGATATCCACCTGGGACAGACAAAGACTCTCTAAGTCATTAAAGTTAGAAAGTGTATGTTTATTTCCACACCGGAGAGCTGCGGGGATAACTCCCGAACACACAGCTCCCAAGTCACAATACAATACAGGATCTATTTATCTAAAACAATAATGCATATTTAAAATACAAATACATATTAATAACATAGACACCTCCCATTCCCCACTTCGCATGGAAATTAACAAAAAGTCATTAAGCATGCGTGATTCTTACAATGAAATTGAGTCGGTGGTCGTAAAATGAGGCGGAGGGAGGGTTTTGAGGAAGTAAAACTTGTCTTCCTCACTTTGACCTTTTTGCCTCTGTAGTTTTTGACAATACATTTGACTTTGGAAGACTCCCAGTTCCCTCCTTTATTAAATCTGAATAGGTTGCATCTGGGTGAAATTTGTAACTGTCTAGGCTCTCCTTTGAATTTCTTTTTCTAAGATTATTAATTACCCATTATAAGCACAGCTAAACAAACATCAAATAATCAGGGCCTATCCTACATTTATCTTCCTGAATAATCATTAGTTTCTTTAATTAACTCCAGCTAAATTCTACCAACTTTTATCTAAAATCTCTATATTTAAGTGTTCAAAAGAAACCCTATGTTTCAATTACTAGAAACACTATGGGATACTCAAGGGGGAACCATGGGACTATGCACAAACTTTTAAGGAAAACTTTCTGACATATATCTGATCAATATATAGATATCTAGATGCTTATGCCACCATTAACATCATATATATGTAGGAAATACTACACTATTTGCAGCCAGAGGGACTATGATTCATTTTTTAATTTGATTGACCTCTGCTTGAGATGCAGCTGATAAATCAAGAGAAAGAGAATAGGATCTGCTGGCATGGGTGAGTTGCTCATTTCAAGTGTGTCAGGCTGTAGCCTCTGCAGTGGAGTAGCATAAAACCTCTCAGTGTCCTGAAATGGTGCTGATTTGTGCCCGCTAGAAAGGGCAGGGCAAAGCAGCAGTTGCTGCTGAAAACCAGCAGTTGCTGTAGTGGATGGAATGCTGAACAGTTTTGCTTTTAATGAGGATTGGAGATGGTTGGAAGGACACCCAAGTGACAGTGGGATATGGCTGTCCCAGCTTTACTTCTTCCTGCCTTACGCAGACTCCCCAGGGAGTCCAAAACACAGCTTGGTCTTGTGCTGTAAAATATGACGGGGGATGGCTGTCAGTGCAGCCACCAGATGCATACAGGGACATATATTGGATACATTGAACAGGAAAAATATTTTAAAAAACAGATGGCATTCACTGGCCGTTTTAGGCTACAGGCTAACACAACAGCCACTTGCTCTTCCACAGAGTGTAGGAAAACAGCAGTAAGATGTGAAAGATTCCTCATATTGATGTGTAAACATTATTTTTTGTGCACAAGGATAATATTTCTCTTTGTTTTTACAGAAAACCACCACCTAAAACTTGACATGTCTTGGGATTGCCTCACTTTATGGTGGAGAACAAGAAACCTTGTAAAGGCAGTGGTAGGTTTTTCATATATTGTATTTTATTTCTTATCTTTTGTTCCCTCTTCTCAATTTTTTTTTTTTAAGGACTAGACTGGATTTGCTGATGGTGTTCGTAAAGCTATTCCATGTTAACATTGCCTTAGGCAACCCTGTGGCTTATAAGTGATCTGCAGAGTGTATTTATGCACTATTTAAACAAAAAGCAGGACTATAAGCTGCCTGTTTTTCCTGCTGCAGAGCTGACCCAGGTAGGGTCAGCCACATCATGATGACCCCAAGCATCATGTAGGGACACAGCTCTGTGCAGTGTTCACATGGATGATTTCCTCCAGGAACTTGAGAGTACTAGTAGCAATGATCCTACTGCCAAAACACATTCCCTGATCTGTTTCCTCATTTTACCCTTTAGAGGGTGTATTGGGTTTGAATGTCCCGGTTTTGGTAGCGGGGGCCTACATGGGTGGCTTCTGCAAAGAACTGCTAGAAGTTTCCTGCTGGCAGAGCCAATCCCTGGCTGGCTGCAAAGATGGATGTGTCACTGGCCAAGGCTGGGCAAATTAGCAATGTGGTATCACCTCTGTGATAACATATTTAAAAAGAAATTAAAAAATAGTTATTGCACAGTTGTAATTGTGTCCAGAGAAGAGTGGAATGGGAACATGTGAGAGGAACAACTCTGCAGACACCAAGGTCAGTGGAGAAGGGGGAACAGGAGGTGCTCCAGGTGCCAGAGCTGGGATTCCTCTGCAGCCCCTGGTGAAGACCATGGTGAAGCAGCTGTCCCCGGCCAAATAGATCCATGCAGATACAGAGATCCACCTGCAGCCCGTGGAGAAGCCCCACGCTGAAGCAGGTGGATGCCTGAGAGGAGGGTGTGACACCATGGGAGGCCCTTGGAGAGAGGAGGCCACACTGAAGCAGCCTGTCCTTGAAGGACTATTCCTTGTGGAAGACTGACCCATGCTGCAGCGTTTTGAGGAGGACTGTTGCCCATGAGATGTATTTATGTTGGAGAAGTTAACAGAGAACTGTCTCCCGTGGGAGGGACCCCAGGTTGGAGCAAGGGAACAACTCCTCTCCCTGAGCAGCAAGAGAAACAATGGGTGATGAACAAATCATAGCTCCCATTCCCTCTCTTCTGCTGCTGAGGGAGGAGGTAGAGCTGGGAAGGAGGAAGGGTGGGGGAAGGTGTTTTTTAAGGGTTTATTTTACTCCTCATTATCCTGCTCTGATTTCATTAGCAATAAATTTAATTCATAACTCTAGTTAGAACTGTTTTGCCCATGACAGTTTTTGATGAATGGTCTCTCCCAGTACTTATCTGAGCCCATGAACCCTTCGTTAAATTTTCTCTCTCATCCAGCTGTGGAGGGGAGTGAGAGGGTGGCTTTGGTGGGTGTGTGGCATCCAGCCAGCGTCAACCCACTACAGAGGGTAAAACTTTAGCACATTCTGCCATGAGAGTGAACTGACACAGCACATATGAAATCTATGTGTTATGCACGCATTTGCCATGCTGGAGCTAGATTAATTTACATTATCCAACATAACCGTGTAGCAAGTTGGACATAAATAGAGAATTAAGCATAGCTGTGGGCAACTAGCTTTTTGTGCACAATTGCAGTAATAATTTAGGTTTATTTCTTTGGATATTTTGTTGTGTCACATTTTTTACATTTGTAAGCCGTTTAAAATGAAAAGATGTGTCTAGGGGAGTTTGTTATAAACATGCCTCAAGAGGCCATTAAGAATGAGCTCTGCACAAACCTTTCACAGGGAGGAGGTAAATAACACTTTACTGAAACAGGAAATGGCTACAGTGAAGACCAACATTAAATGGCTGCAGGAAACAACATAAGAATCACTTATTTCAAAATTCTTTTTGGTGAACACACAGCCTCCAACCATGGCATAATTTTGCTTAAAGCACTGGGTTCTGAACTAAAGGAACTCATTTAAGGCCAAAAAGCATGAGCTGTCAATTATATTTGAAAATCAGAATATATATAAAAATATATATATATATATATCTAAAAATCATGTAATGGCTCAATGGTTTGATACTGTAGGAGTTGCTTCAAAATGAGGGAGTGACTTGGAAATGCTTCTTTTTCTAAACAAATGCACTATACTGAAAAACAGTGCCCTGCGAGGGAGTATCTGTCTGTGGTGTATAGTGGGACTTTGTTTTCTTATAGGCTTCGGTTTGGCTTTTCATTTTGCCATTGGAAATCTGAAATCCACTCTCAGAACTGCAACTTTATGTAAGTTAACCACGACTGAAGAACATTTAAGCTGCTAGTCTTTAGTAAGTGTTACAAGCTCATCTAGACACAAAGCTAAGGGAAAATTTATATTAATTTTTTTGTTTGTTTGTTTTTCAAAACCTCTTAATAGTGCCAGAAACACAGGAGATGGATCACAGAAAGTGCCAGTGAAACTCCCACTCATATCTATTCTATGATATTTATATACGTATTATAGAAAATTGGTCTTAAGTTTTCACATTCTTCTGGTTTCCAGACAGAGTGGGGAGGAGAAATGCTTTGCGGTGATAGGAGGAATAAGATAATGGAGTTGAGCAGTTCAGTTCAATCTGATCCCTGTTGGTTTGGGAACTTTGAGTGAATCCATTAAATAAATTGTTTGAGACACTGGGAAAAAATTGTACATCAACATTTGATTCCTAATGATTTGTGAGATTCACTCTAAAATGCCACCAATGCCAATAAATTGTGTCCTTTCTGAAGATGGTAGCCATCCTTTTATATAAATTATTTTACAGCAAGAAGTAATTTTTTACTTCTTGTACATAAAAACTGATAAGTAATCCTGAAGTAAAAACAGGAGCAGAATTCAGAAAAGAGGGTTACAGTTTGTGAGTCAGGTTTGGCAAATTGTGAAGTTCCAGCATTGCAGTGGATGTAGAGATAGCAAAGCTGATTGAAGTAATTGCAGCAAAAATACATGTGGAAAGTTGGAAACAAAACCAGCAAGCCCAGCCCTGAGCTAGAAGGAGGTTGACTTTCAGGAAATAAAAGAGAGGGTCAAACCATAAACTGTGAGGACTGAAAGCAAAGATCACATGAATGAGGTGGAGGGGATATGATCAAAATAAGTGATGTCAAAAGGACAAATTGGTCCAGACACCTCAAGACAACTGGGTACATGTAACTTGGACTCTGTCTGTTCTGATGTAAAGTAGGAGCTGGAAGATAAGGGAAATGCACATAACAAGTGACATGAAGTGTTCCCCTACCCTGCTTCCAAGAACAATGGGATAGAGTAGTGACAGTCAGGATCAGGAATCAGTGACAGGACCACGGACATTTGCAATCACCAGCACTGTTGGGCCAGATCCTTCCCCAGGAAGCTGGAACTAGGGGTGGCCAGAGCCAAGGAGTATGACAGGGCAAGAGCTGTACCACCCGAGAGCCACCAGGAGACTTAAAGGCTACTTTTCTGCATTATGTCCTTCAACTCTATTTCCTCTCCACAAATGAAAATGAATATTTTCCTGGCAGATCCTTTCTAATTCCTTGACTCAATATGCCAGGCATCAGAGGGAATTTGTGATATTGTGGAGAAAATGGGAATTAATCCTGAAATCCATCTCATCACAGAGTACTTGGTTTCTTTTTTTTCCAGCTGACATTGGGGATCCATCTCTCCTTTATGCACCCTCTTTAAATCACTCAGTTGACTGTGTAGTAAGAACCAACTTTCTATATTTCTATTAGGGAGTCACAAAATAGCACCATGTCTGGAGGATCAGGCAGTGATCCCAGAGCAATTCTGTACAACCAGAGTTGGAGAATTTTCCTTGAGAGTTTAGGAAATCTTCCCTAAAGGCTGATGCAATTAATTCAGAGTAAATAAGAGCTGATTTCCTTTTGTCAGAAACTAGACTCTCTTTGATTCTAGCATGCAGGTATTACACGTGCTTCAAGAAGGCAGACTGTTCCCAGTAGCATCCTGAGACCCAAAATTTCACTCCATGAAAAATATTCAGTGTTCAGGCAGAATCAGTACAGATGGATATTGGGTAAGTCTGCAGCGAATGCCAAGAGACATTTTTCATGTTTGCAAAGCAAAGGCTATGGCATTAGGAGTGTTATCTGATGTGATGGCACCTCAAAGTCCAGCTTTGCATGTCTGCTTTACTTCAAGGGTCTGCTAGTGGCGAGGGCAGACAGGAGAGGGACAGACAGGCTCTTCTGAAACAGTGCTTACCCTTGACCGAGGTCTTAGCATTCCTTCGCTGTTCCTCCATTGCAGTTTTTATCATATATTTAATCTGTAGGATTCTGACATTTTGGCGCTTTTTTCACTGCCAGACTCAGAGGATTGAAGATCAGGCTCATTGTCTTGCTTAAAATCAGTGCCAATGCCTCTCGCATTAATTCAAGAGGCAACTGGTCCCTCACCAGCTGCAAGCAGCCATAAATTGACCCGAGGATTTATTTGCATAATTATCTGATCCGTTTTGTGCTGAAAAGTTGGTAGCAGTCTTTTGGATTATAATGGTCCTGTGTGAGCCTTTCTGTGCACCTTATTAACTTTATAAAGACACGCAGCAGACGATGCTCTGTGTCTGCAGCCCCAAGCTTGACTGAAACAAGCAGGTTTTTTTTAACAAAATTGGGCATTTTTTTGTGGTCTGGAAGATTTGTGATTAGCACATATTCACAGAGCAATCTAATTGGGAAAACAAGTAATTATTCTTCTCAAGTGGAGCAGTGATTTGACACAATGTGAGAGGTGCCGTGATAAGTCCAATTAGAGAAATAATTGTATTGTAATAGTCTACTTTTGTTTGCATCTCTGAAGGGAAGGCTTCCCTTTTTAAATTACTAATATCTTAAAGAAATAGCCTTTGCCTTTTCATCTGTCTGGGGGATCTCAAAAAGGAAAGAAAATGGCGGTGTTTCTCATGGCTGAGAAGATATTTTTCTGATTCTGAGTTAATTTCAGAAGCTTTATCCAACTGACAGCCCTCTCAAACTGCTACCCTGCTTATTGCTGGCTGGTTTTGGATGCAATCAGGGCTGGAGGCATGATGACAGTTAAGGGTACCAGCAAGAAAATCTTCAGTGACTTAGGCCACAGCAGCACCGACTATAAGAGAGTTGATAAAAAGGAGATCTATTAAAAGGCTAATTAGGATCATGTTCTTGAAGAGGTGTTTTTTAACACTAGCTAGAGACATGTAGGTACGCACTTCACAAGTGACGTTCCTAAGTTTTCCAACAAGCCCTTTTTAAGGTACAGGAGCTTTAAAGCACATTTTAGTCAGAGAGATAGTGAATTGTTTAGATGATTCATAACAGGCTATACTAAGACCCAAATTAAAAAAAACCGGCCATTTATTTGTGAGATGAGCAGGCAACCATCATTGGCCAGGGTAATGAAGTAACCTTTGGATGAGCTGGTCTTTATCATCTTGCTTCCAGATACCTGCACAGCTCAAAAGTGAGTGCAATGACAAGCTCAAGTAGTGACCCCTTCTCTGCATTGCAGAAGACTGATGACAGCTTTGCAGAGCAGAACAGAGCACCTGAGGGTGGGGACACAAGGGTGTTACCCCACCTTTGCATCTACTGCTGCTGTGCTGCCTTTGTGAAGATTTGTGAACAGGGTGGTTGTTTTGTTTTCATGTCTCCCTGTGCATGCTTAGGGGTTCCAAAAAAGCTCTAGAGTGATTCATCTGCCAGAAAGACCTTAACCTGTTCAGAGGAAGGAGCAGCTGGAGAGCCTAAGAAACACTTGGTGTCTAGGAGCTTGCCTTGAAATACCCAGAGACCAGTCAAGGAAGGATTGTCGTTATTCCTCCAAAAACTGAAATGGCCACCTAAGCCCTTCATGGTGGTCTGCTCTCAGCAGGAACCAATCAGACACAGATTGGGAATAAACAGGACTCTCATTTTTTACTTAAGTACCTGTGAATGTCAGTGATTGATGCTGCATCAATGGCCAACTTCTCCCTGACATAGGCAACCAGAGAGATGAACAAGAGACTCCTCAAATGCCTTTATAACATGGAAAAAGTCGTATTTTTTATGATAGCCAGTCTCTTCTTCTATATGCATTAACCTGACTAATTTCTTTCTATATTTGTAGCCTGTATGTCCTCTAACTGGTTTTATGCCATAACAACAAGCTGGTTGCTGTACTATTGCAACCAATATCAAAAGCAGTGAACAGATGGACTGTTGCTTCAACTGTAGCAAGGGTTTAATTTCTAATGAATACCGTTTAGGTCTTCTTTTCAAGTCACAAACATCATCTTTTTGTTTCCTGAACTTTTAGTGAAGGGGAACTAACAAAGTGCTTTATAACATTTGCCATTTGACGGGATTCATGGCAAGCAGAGCTAAAAAGCTATACAAACAGAAAGGGAGATAATTCTATTTTCACCTCTCATTTATTCAGAACTTCTTAATTTATCCTGTTATATGTTTTACATGCTGTAACATTTCCACTTTCATTTAAGGTGAAATTAGGGAAAGAGTAGAAGACAATATTGTCCAAGTGCCTGGTGTAAATTAAAAAAAAAAAATTATCTGATTGATAAGTTTTGTTGCAATTGGTGAATTCTGTTTCCTGCTCCCAAGACACAAACATCTGTGTTGTTTACTTCTCCCTCTCTGTTGCTAGACTGCCTTTGGCAGCTCCGAGAGCAGAGTGATTTTCCAGAAAAACGGGGCAGGCTTTAAAATCAGTTTTAGAATTAGAACCTGTCTGCTTCACTCTTCTAACACTGAACTGGAGATGTGATCTAGTAAAAATCAGCTCTGCTCAGTACCTTTTGTTATATATCTGCTGCTGTAGAGAATTCAAGCATCTTATCTAGTTTTATTAAATTCTGAGAACTTAAGGCAGGATTTTAGCAGTTCTCTGCTAAATATTCAAGGAGGAGGGGAGGGGAAGAAAAATTAATTTTGTGTGTTTAGAATTTGCAGTCTTTTTTGTGCAGTGTGTGTAATGGTGTTTTTCCTTTAGGGGCTATGTATTCGTCTCCAGCATTGTGATGAAACATTGCTGAGATGTGTCTGACAGTAGCTCCTCAAAGTGAGCAAACATCCCTGTCTGGATACTACTAGGAAAAATGTCATCATTTTCCAGGTGTGTGGGTTTTGACCACGGGTTCCTGGGCTGGAAAAAGCAAGAACAGGTGCTGGCATCAGAGAGAGAGAGAAGAGATGCTGTGTGCACTCTGGTGCTGCTGGGGAGGAAACAGACCAGTTTCTGGTTCCCTTCTTGCTCCATTTTTAGGCCCGTTGGGACAGAAACGGTTCATTAACTCTGTATGCCAGTTTCACCTGGGTGGCAGGTGCCTTTAGTAGCTGTGATGCAGGGTATGGGTCAGATGGTCACGGATCCCAGAACGATGGCAAAGTCAGAATCATTTTAGAGTCGTCCAGAATCATCCAGAATCGTTTATTATTGTATACATTAGTCTTTTATAATATAGTTAGCAAGGTGTCCTACCCAATATTAAAACAGATTACATAATTGTTAGCAAATCACTATTGACCGTGCGTGTTTACGTAAATATCCAAGCAACAGCTCAACCAATAGTTATGTGTTCTTGAGTTGTATAAGCCTTTCATATTAAAGTATGTGCTGATTCAAGCATTAGTATATTTTTCTACTGATAGCTCTATATTTCCTGCTATATGTGGAAACAATGTTACTTCCCCTCTTACATCGACTATACTTTGATTATACTGTCTTTGTTCCTTCATTCTGAGCAGTCTTTTTTTCACATGCCTGTTGCTTTAACTACGCAGTCTTTGTTTTACTTCTGTTAACTTGGCCAAGAGGCCTGAGGAATCTTCTTCTTTCCCTAAGCCTTCTTTATTCTCTTTCCCTACACTGTGAGGATGAGAGTCAGCTTTTCAGATTTCCAGGTGCTGGGGTATGTGTGGCTTGTGGTCTCACTCATCCTCCTCTGTGAAGGCAGCCATCCAACCTTAACAAGACCCTTGCACTGAGCCACTCCTGGGGCAGAGGCAGTAGAGGAGTGGGTGTCTGAGCCACTCCCAGCTCTCTCCCCAGTCTGCTGGAAGCTCCTTGTCCTGTTTGCCATGCTGGACCTCCCACCACTGTCAGCATTGAGGTGCCACCAGCTCTTCCTCTGTATCGCCATTAGTAATACTCCCCAAAGAGCCAACTTGGCAAATGCAGACAGCTGTTGTATATCAGCCCAAAATTGAAGTTTATCCTTTTGCACCCTTTTTAGACCCTTCTTATCTCCCTTCCCCAGTTCTTTTACTTCATTAATTTGGGGTATTTCTTCCAGCAACAATTGCACCTCTCCTCTGGCTCCTGTTTTGCTTGTTCTATCACAGGAATTCTGATTACTGCCTACAGGGCTTAGGTGGAGCCTAGATTCAGCTCAGCTGCCTATTCACTTTCTTTCTGCTCCCAGGAAATCTAACACCCTCTCAGAAAACAAAGCTTTCTAATCTTTTTTCTCTGTATGTAAGGAAAGACCATTTGGTGTTTGAGGCATGCTATGTATTTTCTTTCCTCATATTATGATCTCTTCAGTGAGAAAACTGTCTTTAATTTTCTCTCTTCTATATTGTGAAGTATATTATCAGCTCCATCAAAATTATATATAAATTACTATGTTTTTCACTCAAGGAAATGGGAAAAACCTTGAGCTCACATGGAAAAATTTGATCTGAGATATTTCATTCATCAAAGACATTCTGAGAAAACAAGAGTTCTTCAAATGAGGTTTTTTGGTTTAAAGTGCCAAGGAAATAGTCACAGTACTTTAAGCTTCTGAATCAACTTCTTAACAAATGTTATTTCTTCAAAGACTAAATAGGTACTTCGATTTTAAGTGTTTTCAAGGTGACAAGATACAGTCATATCAGAGTATTTCCAAAATGTTCTGTTCTTACAAATAAGCAATATTGTTAAATATGGTGTAGGGATAAGGGCCATCCTGTGCCGCAAGTCAGGGGATGTTGAATGCTGAAAGGAACATTATCTGTAATTAGCTCAAATTTTCTTCTCTCTTTCTTTAGTTCCACTTTTTTCCCAGGAGGTCTGAGTTGATCTAAACCAACTGTCAGCTGTCAGAGATCTCATTTATTTTTTATATGTTGTCCTTTGCTGCTTTGTGCATTATTCAGAAAGGGAAAAAATATTCCAAGTGGTTCGAATAAAAAGAAAGCAGAAAATTAAAAAGAAAATCCTGAGGATTTACCCAGTTTTCACTGCTGATCCTTTGACTGAAAGAGCATCTGTCAGAGTGGTGTTTCTTCTGGTTGATAGCCAAAATGAAAGGGAAAAAAAATCCCATCTTAACTGGGCAAAGCTTGTCTGCCTGACACTGCAATTGGGAAACCTAGTTACTTCCTACCACTTACCAGAACAAAACAAACAAAAATTTACTGCCATTTTAATTTTTTTTATGATCACTACAGAAAACTCACAATGTAATTTTCTTTACTCTGATTCCTGATCCCATGCCCAGCTCTCTGAAGAGCACAACTTAGCACCACATGTGTGCAGCAGACTTTCTTCTGACCTGATTTTATGATGGGAGGTTAGAAAGGGATCTGTCCCAGGGCTGCTGTTACTTTGGGGTATTTGTTTGAGCTGGTCTGGGGGCATATGTGTCCTGAGCAATGCAGAAGATACACACCTTTACATCAGCACATTCATTTCCATTGGGGGACTCATCCTGATCCCAGCAGGATTTGATCCCCCTGAGCAGAAGCAACTGCTTGTTACATCAATCTACTATTGCAATAAGGATAAAACCCAGTTTGTTTCATACCACAGAGTATATTGACTGCAGGAATCACTGGTGTTACTTGTGTCAGGGACTGGTGCACACGGTACTGAATCTCCAACCCACAACCTGCTCCTTCTATAGGACTACAGCCCTTCAGTGGTACCAAATAACTTATTTTGTGAAGAGCTGCATAACATTATAGGTAAAACTCACCTTTGAGCCCTGATCGGTGACCTGGTCTTGCCTGGAGGGGTAAGAATATCTCTGGGGAAAAGTCTAAGAAGCAGGGTGCAAGTCAGCATCCATGTATGATGCACTACATGGACATCACCCACCAGGTAAAAATTTCTAAAGCAAATTCAGAGACCAAATGCAAGGATGGTTAAGAAGAGGGAGGATATTTACCTTATAGGACTGGGAGAGACCTCGGAAATCATTGTCAGGGCTCTGGGGAACAGGCCAGTAAGGATCCCTCAATACTGTTCTGACAGGCAGCAATAAACTCTTCTCCTTCCTAAAGGAGGATGAATTAAACATCCTTTAGTCCTGGGTGGTGTTTGTTTAGCCTGATCTTTAAAGTGCTCCAGTGATTGAGATCTTGCAATATTTTATTCCCTGTTCTTCATTAGAGGAAAAATTAGGCTACTTGTCTTATATCTTGTTCGTAGATTATACTGCATAGTTTAAACTCATTATTTCTTGTCCTATTTACTATGGTCATGGAAACAGAAGAAAACCACAAAAGTTTTTTTTTTTTTCAGTGTGCTGGTCTCTTTCATATTTGAATATATGTCCTTTGAGTCTTCCTTAAAGCTAATCAGCACAAATTCACTTCATCTTTCTCTTCAATTATATTCACAAAGAGGTTCTGCTTTGAATGCCTTAACAGCAGCTTTTTTCAGCTATGTGATGTTACGTATTTGGACATTGCTCTTGAGCATCTATTTTCAAAATGAAGAATAACCTCAATTTCCTTCTGATGAGATCTTGCCATGAAACACTTGTGATGTTTTTCATTAAACACACCCTGCTCTGAACTTTTGTCCTGGACTACAGGAACAGGAAACTCTGGGCTGTGGCATCAGGCTCTGAATAAAGCAAAATAACTTGAAAAGACAGCAAGGGTGAACTGAGTGCCTCAGCTGGGCTGTACTGGTAGATGTGATCGTTTTACAACGGCTGAATAGTTGTACCAACAAGCTGTCATATTATTACTGAGAAAACACTGAACTTGGAGGATTAATTTGAAAACTCTGAGCACACTGCCCAAGGGGATCTGTTTTGACTCTCTCTCAACCTACCGATGTAAAAAAGGTTTTCGCCATGAGAAAAGGAGCAGAGCTGGAAGTCCCCAGGGTAGGGAGAACACAGGAGCACAAAGGCTGCTCCACAGCAATGGCTAGCACAATGTGGCCAACCACAGCTATTACTGGACCTGTTCTTACCATAAAGATAAGGTTCCTTTGAATTGTGACATTTAAAAATTTATTTTATGTATTTTGATTTAGTCTGAGGAACTTGTGTTGATTTAGCCAAACAGTAAGGTGTACAAGCAGATTGATTGTACTGCCAAAATATAATCATGTTGTGCATAAGGGCTATAGCCAAGTTAGTCTGCAAAGGAGTTTACAGAAATACAACCAATTAAAGAAGGAACAAACCACCCTCTTGTACCATAGATTTATTGAACTGTACAGCAGTAAATAAACACCCATTCTGGGGTGATGGTGATACATCACATAGTGCATTTAAACAGCAAAGAACTAGCCTTCAGATTCTGTTATTGGAAGAAGTTGCACATAATCTGGGGGCAAGGAGGGAAAGTGCCAATTGTTTCTGTATGTTCCTTCTTGTTTATACTGCAAGTATTAGGATGACAAGGTTGCATTTTTTGTATAAAAGTGTTCTTGAATACACACTCATGGATTTAAATCTAAAAAGATTTCAAGCAGTTTGCCAGGAACTTCATTAATGTGTCTATAGGTAATGTTTCAGTCTTTGAGCCATCTCTAAATAGGAAACAGTGGGCAGGATCCCTCTGTAGGAAATTCACCTTGGTGCTATATTAGATGGGACAAATAATAAAGTGCACAACAGGAGCAGGTTGATTTGTCTGAGGTGTTTTTGATTTTCTTTTCTTAAAAAGAGTAACAGCTGCAATCTGTCCCAAACTGCTTTTCCTTTTAGGCTGTCTCATTCTGTATGCTGCATTTCTGCTCAGTTTTGGCCTCCTCACTAGAAGAAGGACCTGGAGGTGCTGGAGTGTCTGCAGCACGAGTCTGATGAGGAGCAGCTGAGGGAGCTGAGGGTGTTTAGCCTGGAAAAAAGGAGGCTTAGGGAAGACTGTATCTCTACAACTATATGAAAGGAGGTTGTAGTGAGGTGGGGTTAGTCTTTTCTCCCAAATAGTGACAGGATGAGAGGAAATGGCCTTAAGTTGTGCCAGGGGAGGTTAGATTAGATATTAGGAAAAAAGTCTTTGCTGAAAGGGTTAGCAAGCATCGGAACAGGCTGCCCAGGGAAGTGGTGTAATCATCATAGCTGGAAATGTTAAAAAATTTGTGGATAGGGCAGCTGGGGACATGGTTTAGTAGTGAACATGGCAGTGCTGGGTTCTTAGAGGTCTTTTCCAGCCTTAACGATCCTATAATTTCTATGATTTGAGTGTTCACAAGCTGTCTGGAGGCCAGGGTGACTCCTTAAGATACCTCCATCTCAAAAAGTCACTAACATGGAGCCTGAGTAATGTGAGCTTGCCTTGGCCCTGGTAAAGGTGTGTCTAAAGCAAGTCAACAGAGGAAACTGTCCAAGGTGAGGTCTTGGAATCAGGGATCTTACCTTAGAGACATGCATGTAATATCAAAGCATGCTATACCAAACACAGATTTTTCTGGTAGAAAGCATGGGATGAATTTCAATAATAAAAATTGGGACTGTATGGGTTCCCCTGTAGATAGACCATTCAGTTTAGGGACATGGTGGATCACTGAGAGGCCTGTCCTTTTATTATCTAAGGAGTTAAGGTCAGTATGGAGTCAGTGATTCCTCCAGCCTCAGAGAGCGGGATGGAATAGCACTCACATAGGCTATTATTGTACTGAAAGGCTGTCTAAAGCCATAAAAACTCTTGCCATGAAAATACACCGCCCACAATCCAGCAGAATCTACTTTCTGATCTCTTCTGGAAGACTAACTTTGTAAAAAGCTTGGCTACATTGTTGAGCTGGGCAGGCTGGTCCAGCCAAATAGCTGCAAATGTCGATATGTTTATGCAGCATGGAGAGGAGTGGCATCATGTTCACTGGTTCATAAAGAACCTAGAAATTTCTGAAAGGTCTACCCCTTTTGCTATTTATATAGTTTGGAAGCAAACTGTGGAGCTGCACAGTCTGTGTCTACAGCCTACTTTAATCTTCTGAAAAATCATTTGATCTTTCCCCATTGCACTTCCAAATAATCTGAAGCAGAATAAGAAAGATGGAGAAAATTTCTACTTAATATTTTGCCCCTTTTGATTCAGATTCAACAGCAGAGAACTCAAACTTTAGTCACCTGAGCACCAGCTTTCTTCACCTCTCTACTTGCCATCTGTGAGTTGAGCTCTGTTGAGCTTCAAATACATGCAATTTAAATATTCATGTAAGAGATGACCTTTAAAAAATGAAATTGACTTTTATATGAATTATTAACAGAGATCTCAAAATTGGATTATCTTGGTGTTGGGCTTTTTGTCTGGGCAAGTAGGTTAGGGAAGAACAGGTCCGGATTTTTCAAAATGAAAGACAGGAGAAAAGTACTAGAGGAGACATATAAGGGGGAAATTAAAGCCCCTTGGGGAATGGCAGCACACAAGACTCCATTACGGTGGGAGTGAAGGAAGAATGGTGGCTCCTCATGGTAAGTCCACCACCTCATGAGATGACATGGCTTTTGTCTATCCTCAAGAAAAATGGTCTCCCAAAGGGGCTTTGTTAAGCCTGTGGTTTTTAGTACCACTGCTGTTTGAGTGCCTCTCATGTCAGGTAGGATTAACCTCCAGAAAAGCCTGACAAGAAGCCTGAAGTGAGAACCAAATGATCAAATCTTGTCCGTGAAGCAGGAGTCATATTAATTTTTATACACCATCCCATCATCCTAAATGATAGCAAAACTGTCAAATAACAAAAATCAAGGACTGCCATCCACTCATACAAAAATCCTGGCTCAGCAGAAGGCATCTGCACACAGCCCTGTGGACACCACCATGGGACAAAGCTCTCCCCCCAGCACAGCCATGAAAGGCTTTGAGCTCAGCCTCCAAAATTGCAAAGTACTCGTTTTGTTGTCCATGGATAATGCTTTAATCCACCGAGTGAAAGCTGGACGTTGTTCTCTTTTATGCTGGCTGTACACAATTGCAATGCTTGAAAAAAAAAGCCCTTCGCCCTTCTATGCCCACTGCTCCTCCAAACTGCTGACGCCTGGATGGGCAGCTCCAAGGCGGGGCCATGGCGATTTATTTAGTTCACTGCCACAGATCATGCCTTTAGTGCCACAAATCGCCCTGGAGACAAGTCCTAATCATCTGGGGGGGTGATTATGTTCAGTTCTTCCTCCCCAAACCCCCCAGATATAATTCAGATCCAAACTGGAGAGACAGGCAGGCACACAAGAGGGGACCACGGCACTGCACAGCCCCTCTGAAGCCATGTACAGGAGCAGCTTCCTCCGCGAGGTACGCAAGGAGAAGTACGAGCGGTCAGATGCCTACGATGAGCTGCGAGGCTCCCCCGAATTCGACAGTTTGGCCCAAGCCCGGGGCCTGGAGAATTTGCAGGAGCTCAACGAGCGCTTTGCCAGCTACATCAACAGGGCACGCGTGCTGGAGCAGCGCAACACCATCCTGCGCAAGCAGCTGGAGACCTTCCAGCGCATGGATGAGCTGGTGGGCTTGGACGAAGCCTTCGCCGGGCAGATTGAATTCAACCGCCAGCGAATGCGGGAGCTGGCTTCCGACCGAGCCAAGCTGGAGCGGGAGGAGAAGGATGCCCAGCGCATGCTAGATGAGTACCGCAACAAGTAAGGCTTGCTATCTGTGGAAGATGAGTGGTATCATTTCTGTAGTTAATCTTTGTAATAAGGGTGGGTTTGGTGTCACCAGCTGCTTCTTGTGCATGGGTGATGCCTCTCCATGTGCATCAGACTTGTTGAGACGGATGGCATGTAAGCCCATGGTGAAAAATAAGGTGTCAGGACTTAGGGAGCTGCAGCTCTTCCTTTCATGGTCTCACTGTTGCTACATGGGCAATCGCCCTCTTCATTCCACAGCAGCAACCCTGGCACATTAGGTTTAGAACTGTGCTCTGAGCTCCAAAGAGGAAGTAACCCGTTTGTCAACCAGGTGTCTCAAAGCAAGACTTGTGTCTGAGCAGCCCAGAGTTACATGATCCCAAACATCTCCTGAAACTCTCTGAGAAATTCTTGTTTACAGCCACTATGAGGCACCTGGGCCAGTCTGTGCCAATCACTACAGATGCAAGATGAAAAGAGAGGAGATACATATTTTCCTGGTACGTGAAATTTGCCCTCATCTTCTTTCTTGCATCCTACATTTCCATCTCATGCCCCTAGAACTATAAGAACAGGCTTCCCCTAACTTCATCTTTTTAACCTCTGTGGCACCATAAATCAAAGAGCAGAAGCCTCGGAAGCTGAGTGCCTTCCCTCCAGCAACAGGCAATTTTGATCACATGGCCTGATTAATTACACGAGAGTTGGTAAGCATTACTCATAAAACAGCTGCTCACAGGACAAAAGAATCCTCCTGTTACTTATTGGTCAGGGGTTTTTTTCCCCCAAAATGTCTGTCTGGCTAGCTCACCCATGAATATTTGGCATGGAATTCAGCACATTGCCATGTGTACAGCCCGTGGGGGCTGTGAGTTATAGCACAGGTAGAGAAATGACAAGCCCTGATCTCTCTTTCGTATTTGACAGCAGAGAATAATCATCCAGGTGCACTGAGGATTATTTCTGCCAGTGGTCAGATGTCCATGATGTCCTGACTCAGTGCCAGTGGGTAATAAGCACTGATCAGGCAGCTTTGTATTCCAGTATTTATGAGCAGGAAATTCAGCTATGAGCCAATGTTATAATTTAGCTGTCAACTCTGATATATTCTCATATGTTTTTATTACACAGTGTCCGTGAGTATTTGACTAAATTCAGTACTTAGTTTTCTAGCTGCATATTAGTTAAAAGTCTGTGTAAATAGTACAGGATTAGTAATATGACACAAAGTAATTTACTTTTATTAGAGCTGCTTTATGCAACCTGTAAATAGGTAGGGAATAATACAGGACATTGAAAATCCAGGGGAGGAGGAAATACACAGAACAGAGGCTGTGCTTTCAGAAAGTAAGATTTAGGGCCTGCTACAGGGGTAGTTAGTGGCTTCCTAGAAAAAAAGGATGGTGCTTTGTCGTACAGTTCTGGGATGTTCACTCAGCAGCTGTAAACAAAAGTAAGAAGGAAACTTTGATGATATCCAAGCCAAAAATTGCAATTTAGAAATTAAAGATACACAAGGCCATGACAATGGAAGGGCAGTGGCTGCTTTTTAACCGAATTGCCTTCAGTTTACATCAAGAAGTGAATTTTGGGTTTATTTTTTCTCTTGGGAGCTGCTGAATTCAACTAGAAGTCAGACATGAAAGTTTCTTCAGTGTCTGAAAAAAATTGGTTGGGTTTCAAGTTGCAGGTTTTAAAACAAGGCCAGTGCTCTGGCACCATGTACTCTCTCATCCTGGAGGCTCTGATTTCAGCTACTGAAAGTTATATATAAAGCTCTCTAAACAAAATATGGGAGGAATAATCTTCTGCACCTTATTAGGGGCTGCTGAAACCAGAAACATTCCTGTGCTGAAGACCTACTCTCCTCCCTGGGTCTGCACTCAGTTGTCAACAGGCACTGTGGGTTTCTTGCTTTCTCTTGAACCATAAAGTTTTTGGAGCACTGGGATTAACAAAATCTCTTGAAGGGGACCATTGTGAATCAATTAATTGACAAATGTCTGTGTCCTTCACTAATGCGAAGTATTTTAACCCTTACAACCCATTCTTTCACTCACCTTCACAATTTGGGAAATAGATTTATATATAAGTAAGACTTTTAAAGCTACATTTATATAAATAGGCCTCTTGAAGTTGCATTTAGACACAGTAGGGCCTAAGACTACAGGGTCTGTACAATTAAATGTGCGTGAAAAAATTAAAATTTATTTTTAAATCCTCTGTAGTCACATTCATAGCTTTTCTCATTAACATGAATAGTTCAGACTCCGTACCAGGGGAGAATTCTTTCACTTGAAGCTGCAAAAAAAATAATTGCTGGGACTTTTTTGGATGCATCTCATAAAAAGGCTAATTAAGCTACCTTTATTGACCACCACTGTTACAGCAACATTGCATCTGGCTGTGGGAAAGGACTGTATTTCTCTCTGCATGATATTAGGAAAGATGCTGAAATCCAGATTTTAGTGGCCTTGACTGAATAGAATTCATTAACTTCAGAAATCAAAACTCTTGCTAATCATCTGTTTAATTTAAAAATTTGTGCACTGCTAACCTAGTGGATTTTGAACATGCAGTGTGTTTCCCTGGAAGTCGTTGGACACAGAAATTGGCATAGTGTTCTCCAAGCTGTGCTGTGTCGTGAGCTGACACCCTTTGTGGACACAGTGGAGGGAGACCACATCCATGAGAGAAAACAAAAACAAGTGGGAAAACAGGATAGCTAAGATATGGGGATTCCACTGGCAAAGCTGCCTTCCAGTCCTGTCTGCAGGGATTGTCTTGGCACTGCTGCTGCTTCCCTGGTGATGGGAAGGACTTTATCCTGCTGCAGCTGAGGTGAGGAGCTTTTGCCTGTCTTCCACCCTCTTCTCAGACTGCTGAAATCTTGCCCTGTGACCATCAACCACTCAATAGTGGCTTCTTGATAACATGGGTAGAATCTGTTCATAAATCAGCTGAGCACAGCCCTCTTGGGGCTCATCCGAGCATTCAGGGTATGACCCACAACCGTTATTGGACTGTCCATCATCCTTGTAGGACCTCTGTTTCATAGTCTGTACCCTCCTTGGCTCTCAAATTGCTGCTGTCTCTATTGAGAGAAGGTTAGTGAGGTGCCTCAGGGAAAGGGAAAATGACAAAAGTAGTAACCAAGAGGTGGAAGCATTCAGTAGGATTTAGCAGAAAGGCACCATTTTTCTTCAGATAAAAGATTCTTCAGTTAAAAGGTTTGACTCCAAATTGAGTATCAGACCATGATGGATTGTGACTTTTTCCTCTTTGGTGGTGAGCGAGGCCTTTCATTGCAGAAGAGGGAGGGTCCAAAAAAAATTTGTAATGGAAACCTTTAATCCTCTGATCTGCTTTCTTTGAGCCTGATAGCTCCCTCCACTCCATTTGTTTTCCCCTGTGCAAAAAACCCCAGTTAACATCCCTTTTTTTTCTTTCAACAGTCCAAAAAATTTGTAGCACACCTAAAGCTACTTGACTAGGTGAGAAGGTTGGTGTTTTGTTTTGGTTTTTTTAAATGAAGCAAATTAACTTTGCAGATCTTAAGCTCTAGGAAAGTCTGACCAGCAACCATCTAAGAAAATCCTTTTTGGACATGTTCAGCTAACTACTAAATATTGAAGTTAGCTTTGAAGCATAGCAGGGTTGCAACTTGTCAGCAATTGCACTTACAGATACTTTTCAGCAGACACAGAGGCATCCTGAGGTCTCTAAAGCATTTCAAAGATTTCATTAAGCCCTTTTGCACTGATCTTCTGAAGTAGATTGAACATCACTAAAAAGCAATTCTCCTTCAAAGGATAATTACACAATACTAACTCTCTCAAGGCTGCCAGGTGGATTTATGGTTGTATGGTACAGCAGGTATTTGGGTTATTTGAGAGTGAAGGAAAATGTAGCTGAATATTTTAGTCATTGAAAAAGTTTTTGAGTGAGGCTCTATCAATGAGGCAGATCTGAATAACATTCGGGCTGAGGTTTAGACCCTGGCTCCATCAGATGGTTGTATATTACTGTAAATGGAAAACGAGTCTTTTATTGTAGCTGTGTATTTGGTTTTCACAAGCTGCCACAATCTGCTTCATTCTTGCTGTCAGAAAGTATCTAGGTTAGGAAAGTGTTTATTGTCAACTGCACACAAAAATTTTATTAGATAGAATACTGGTTGGAGGTGAGTTACTTGGTCAACAGCTGAAATAAAGGCTGTCTCACTTTTGAAGCTGAAAGTTATTGTATCCTTGAAAGTGAAACTGGTGTTAATACTATTAAAAAAAAACCCCAACATTGCTTTAGTTTTATCAGAAATTGGTTGGAGTGATAATGAAATAAAACCTCATCATTTGCACTTGTTTCTTTGCTGTTCATGTAAGAATTAAAAATAGACCAGTGATCAACTCTGCTAATATGATGAGATTTCAGAAGAAGGAAAAGTTGGGAAACCAGAGCATCAGGATAAGACCATTTCTTTGTTCTTCTAAGTTCTTTCTTTGTGGACCTGGACAGTTTGTCAATGACATAATCCATTCAGCTTTCCAATACATGTTGAAAGAAATGAGAATAACATTGGTTGTTCATCCTTCAGGAGACAAAAAGAAAGAACTGAGGTTGGCATGATCATTATAACTTGATCCTTGATGTTTTCAGTCCAGGAACTGTCAAGTTCCCTATTGACTGGAGCAAGTCCCTTTGATATCACCAGCACATCCGGGCTGAATCAATTATTTCAGAAGACAGACAGGGACTTATGTTCAGTTCTGAATTTCAGCTTGTGTTGGTGTCCTGCAGTTAATTTTACTGCAAAGTAAACACTGTTGCCACCAGAGCTGATTTGTCACCCATCATAAGGATTTCTTGTAGAAAGTAAGATAATGACAGCTTTTTGTATCTCTGTATCTCTATTATTTTAGGGAAAGTAAAAGGTTAAACTTTAGAGGGTTAAGACTGTATTTCTGCAGCTGTTGGAGTTTGATGAGCACTTGCTCCATACCAATGGCAAAGTCTCATTGCCTTGTATTATTAAGTTGCTTCTGGTGGGTTGGTTTTCTTGGGAAGGGGTTGTTTATTTTTTGGGTTTTGTTTGTTTGTTTGTTTGTTTTTTAATGGAGTCTCATTAAACCACATCTACTGTTAAACATTTTGTCTGCAATTTACTTAAGGAAGGGAATAAACAACAATAATCAACAATTAAGAAGTTTTGTACTCTGTGACTAAAAGGATTTCTAGAAGATAATTCCATCTATATATAAATGTATTCTTAAAGAATATGTTCTGTTTCCTCAAACCAAAGATAAACACATTACACATCTATCGTTCACTCAGCACAGGAACACGCACATTACGCTCTTGTGGACATTTTATAAATGCATAAGAATAGTTGGATAAATGTAGTCCTTACTAAGGCTCACATGTGATTTTGACCACACTAAAATATGAATTACTTTATAAAGGGGACACAAAGCTTGATCCATCAAAGCATCCTAATGCAACATCATTCATACACAGTCAATATGTGAATTTTCAACCTTCATGTTTAATGTGTCTGTCATGAAACTGCTTATTGAACAACAGCAGGTAGAACAGAAAACCAAGGACAAAATAATTAAATGCTCACGCGCCAGTGTAGCAAATCCTCATAGAGTAACCACTGCTCAATGGTTGTCACTGTAGACCAATGTCAGTGGAATATGTTTTTGTTGTAGATAATCTATTCTTGGGGTTTCTGTAAAATAATGATAGCAAGTGTGTGACATTTCATTGTATTCTGTTACATAAGTTGAAAACAAGAAATTAGGCAATTCTGAAATTACTCTCAGCATCTGGGACAAAAAATTAATTAATGCTAATGCATGAATAAATCTTTTGGGCCCTTTCAAGATTCATATTCCCCTTTAGTGTGAAACATATCTTGTGAATGACAGTGCAGATGAAAATGCAGTTTGCAGAGGGATGAACTACTGAACTTTATCTCCTTTTCTCTCTTTGCAGGTATAGAAACGAACGTGAATATCAGCAGAGGCTAAAAGAAACCCTTGAGCGCCTTAATAAAGTAAGTCTTCGAAAATGCCAAAAGTCTATAATCTTTTTTCTTTTGGTTTCATTTACTATAGCAAGCTACTTTGAAGAAGCAGTGGGAGGATAAAATGTCAGAGCAAGGCATTTCTTGTCATTATGCCCTAATGAAAAGTTCTCCTTCCCCTTGCTCCCTGTCCCTAACTCTTGTCTAAGTGTCTGAGCTTCGGCATGCATGTACCTTTTCCCCACTCTTAAAACATAGCTACTGTATTGAAATACAGCCAGTAGTGATATCATGCCATAAAAAATCGCTGATTGAGTCCATGTGTTGAAGCCTGGAGCGTCTCAAGGCTCTTCAGTCCCTTGCAGGCTATGGTCAGCCCTTCCCAGAACAGACCCTCAGCTTCCCATTAGGTTTCCAAGTACAAGAGAAGCCACAATTCCCCCTGATTTGTTCCTTATTCTATCAAGCTGCGCTTTCTTGAACTAATACTATGGGAAAAGAAATAAAAATAACAACATCTGATATAATATAAGGCTCAGAAAAAAGATAAAAATTGGCTTAAGAATTTTGGAAGTTTCCAAACTAGGCCTGTGAAACAGAAAAGTCCTGATTCATCCTCTCTTGCTGCTAGCCTTCATCTGAGTGAAGAATGTAGTATTATATCTTTCCCCAGTTCTACTTTGTACAAGCTATTCTTCATCTTCTGTATTGCGAAACAATTGCAGGTAGATTAAAAAGATTTTTTTTTTTTAATTTTTTTGCTACAAATAGCAGGAGCTGCTCTGCTGGAGCATTGTCATACCAATGATATGCATGTTTTATATTAAAAAAAGACAGAAAGTGAGTTTTAGCATTTCTGTCTCCAGTGAGCTCTAGACATCCTGCATCAGTGCTATTTTCCAGTGTGCTAGCAGGGCTCTTGGACACCCTGAAAGCCCTTAAAAAAAATTTGTGAAGGCAAATCTTTTGTAAGGGTTTGCTGTAGCTGGTAGGTCTGTCTTCACAGTTCCTCTCAGCCAATCAGTGGCTAAAGAAAAGTGAATTCATTCACCAATCCCAGGCACAGCTCACACAATCTTGAGCCACAAGGGTGTTTTTTATCCCAGTATGACCGTGGCCACCCCTGTTGCCTTAGCTCCTTGCACTGGAGCACCAAGTGCTGGAGGGAATACAGTTGGTTTTCTGTACAGGGCCCAAGATGAAGCCTGAAAACCTGCATGTGCAGGTGTAAACTAGTTCTTTATCCGACAGATGGGAAACACTGGTTCTGGCAAGATCTAAGGGATTTCTCTTCCATGGTAAATGAAAATGTTGCTTCAGCACATGGATCAGTGTTCTGGAATCGTTACCAAAAGCAGAATGGCTTTTCAGAAGTTGAGTGATTAACAAATACTGCAAAGTTAAGAAAAAAATTTGTAGGCACTGCACTGTTCTGATACACAGCTCCATCAAGGAAGCTGGTGTCTCTGAAAGCATGGAATAAAAGCAAAGGTATTTTTCCCCTTTGAAGGAACATTTGGAAAGCCAAATGCTGCTTTTGTTTATCATATGCAGAAATATTTGCTTATTGGTATTATCTAGGGGCCTTGGGGCTTTTTTCTGGCTCCCCGCCAAAACCTCCCAACATGGCCATTGTCCTGCTGATCTTCCTCTCAATAGGAAGGCAGAGGAGTGCAGAAAAGCAGCGGGCATTCCTGATGGCTGGCTCTGAATGTGTTGGGCTGGATGTGTATGAATCAGACTCTGGCTCATAAAGCAGTCTGCTGGAGAGTTCTCTGCCCACGAGACTCAGCAGCACAATGAGACAGTCAACATCTACACATTTTTGGAATAGCGCGTGCTGTGCACATGCAAAAGGAAAAATCCCCTTCCACCAGTCATATGCTGCACCCACAGAACTCAGTGGTTTATTTGCAGCCCACGATCCAGACACAGAGGTACTTTTATAGCTGATAATGGCACATAAGTCATTTGAAAAGGACACCTTTAAGTTCTTCTGTTTTTACACTTTGAGTTAAATGCAGAAATCAAGACTTTCCTGAGGCAAATTGCAAACTGGTGGAAGAACTTGCAAGTTTTGCAGAGTTTCAAGGAAGATTCAGTTCACATCTTTTAAGATACTTTATGAAAAATTATGTTTTAGAGTCTTAATGCCAAACCTAATGAAGAAATCATGCATTAAGTAGAAAAATAAAAGTTATAATTCACTCCTACATATTTGTAAAATATATTGCCGAGTTCCATCGAAATTATCCTATATTCAAGAGTTTGTGTTAAATAACATAACACAGGAAAAATCTAAATTAGGTCTTTGAACAGAAGTGGAGATTTCACTGGATTTAAAGATCAATGCCACTCATTCCTATGTACTCTGAGATCACGGTTGCTAATCATAGGGCTTGCCCTTCAAACTAATTGGATGTTATGAACTTCTGTCCTCACAAATCTCAAAGTATTAGAAATTTCTGCAGCAAGGTGATTTTTTCTAAATTCGGTCAGAAATGGCTCTAATTTGACAAGCATTTGTGACATTAGAGAACACATCAAACAGAGTGCAAATACTTTGGACTATCCTGGTTTTTATAAGGACTTATTTACTGGGGATATTAAAAGGCATCAGGATACCTCAGATCTTGTCATAAGCACTAGAGAAATCAATGCCTTAGTCTGCTGATGTCATTTTTATAAGACTCATGCAAGATTTTAGCATCAAAACCTGGTATTTCAAAGCAACTACTACTTGGCTCCCAGCATTATTTTGACAGTGCCAGTGCCAAACTATATAATAAATTATATTTGTGCAGAATAAGATGCCTCTGTTGGTTTCATGATACTTCTGTACCTCCCAGTAGGCTCTAACACTCCAGGCAGGCTGCTCCATGTGCATGGTGATTCACATCATGCCTGCAGGACTGCTGTGGGTTTGACACTCCAGTCAGACGTACTGACCATGACAGGTGTCTCTGCATTGTAGGAAGCTGATGAAGCCCTGCTGTGCAACCTGGAGCTGCAGATTGAGTCCCAGTTCCTGCAGGATGACATTAATGCTACAAAGGACAGATACAAGAAGGTAAGTGATTGAATTTGCCAACTTCCTTCTAGAGACAGGTGTGTTGCCTTACCCTTCTCTGTTATCAAATGATGGTAAATTAAAGCAAATCCCATTGGTGTTTTGGTAGGTGCATATAGCACTATTTATTTTCAGTGGGCACAACAGCTGGATGGTTTCCAGCACCCAAACAGACTCCCTCAGGGTCCAGTCACTACAGCTGTAGCAAAGTCTTGAATTTGTCGACCTGTTATCATGGTTCAACCCAAAGTGTTGATCAAGCTGTCTTACACTACAAAAGCTGTTGCTTTCATCACCCAATTGTTTGGACCAGGACATCCCAGTTAATCAGCAGACATATGCCTGTGGATGTATGATTCCACTGCAGCTGACTTTAACACATGTCCTCTTCTTCCTGAGAGAGCTGTGTCTCTTGATATCAGGCCATTGTCCCATGTTTGCTGCTTTTGAAAAAGAGACTCATTTTTTTTGACTACATGCAAAGGTATTTGAGGTTCTCATTTTGAAAATCTCCTGTGAAATCAGAAATCATGGAATCTTTAATTAAGACTTTGAACTGAGTAGTCCTTACCAAAATGCCTGTAGTATACCCTCGACATGATGAAACCGTTAACACTCATGCACTTAAAATCAGGTATAAAATCACATTCCTAAACCAAATCTAAACATGAATTGGACTTTTATATGCTAAAAGCACTAAATATCTAGAAATAAGCCCTGGGACTATATTGAAGAGATTTTCTGATGAAAATGTTTTTACTTCACCACAGAACCTTATGGAAATCCAGACCTATGTCAATGTCTTGCAGCAGATCATCCAGACAACTCCTCGCGTGTCCCCAATAACCACCGGTATATGTGAGGCAAGTATTGCTATTGGGAAATACATGCTGCTCTAAGTAAGAAAGAGATTAAGTTCACTCCTAAAGTGTCCCAGATTCTTTAACTCCTGCTCCAAGGTTAGATGAAAACTGTCACAACAATGTGTAAGTACAGAACACTGAATATGGGAGAAAAAAATTAACTGTAGCTTTAAAAAACTATCCATCAGGAAAGAGAGATTGCATTTGTCAGATGCACTCCATCATATATGTATTAGCCCCAAAAATGTGTGGTTCAAAAGTAGTTGAAGTAGTTGTGCTTCCTTTTTGAAGAGGAACTGGCAGGATATATGAGTATTTGAAGAGAAAGGAAATCTTATCGTGAAGGGGCAAGATGTGGTGAAAATTAAAATCAAATAAATTGACGCAGACTAGATGAAAACTTGTTGATGCTGATATGAGTGGCTATGCCAGGAAAATTCCAAGTAATTCATATTACTTGGAAGAAGATGTGAGAACCTATATCTACAGGGTCTAAATGTAAGCTGTACTGTTACAGCCCTTCTGTCTGACATCTTTATTCTTAAAGCCATGCCACAGAAGTTGACTCGAGGTTCAATACCCATCTTTTTATCTGTCTGTTGTCATTTTCTGTTTGTCTTTACAGTTTATTTCCAGTAGTGGAATTTCTTTTGGCTCTTTTTAAAAGAGTGAAATATACTTTCCTGTACACACGTTGTTTTCTTCCAACCAGGAAAAGCTGATAGCAGAGAGGAGGATCCCTGTTCTGCAGAGCCAGCTGGAGGAATACAAGAGCATCCTATGCCAGCTACAGGCACAGAAATACAAACTGCAGACAGAGGTACTGTTATTACTAGGCATAAACACAACTATGTTGTTCATGAACAGCTTTTTTTATGGTCACATGGTAAAACCTCTAACATGGCTTTCACATGGTCTTGTGAACTTGGTGGACTTGGAGGTGTGTTTTCCTTCTAGATTTTCATCTTTTACTTCAGCTGTTTCATTCCCATTCCCTCAGTGGTACAAGTTGTCCCTAGATGGCAAAGGAAGCCTGTAGGTATCGTAGGTGCAAAGAATTTGCCTTTGCTTACCAGAGTGGCTGGTGAGGGAAGGTTTCCACAGGGCAACTGGATTCCTGCAGGACAGAATCAGCAGGAGGTTGTGAATGGAAAAGTCCCACAGGGCTCCTATGACTTTCTTATTTGCTGAGCTCTGGCTGGAAATTGGCTCCATGAAAAGTGATGGGGGACCTTTAGGGCTCTGCCCAATTCTTTCTATCGCTGCCACATCCAGTGCTGAGCTTGCTGTGAGAAGGACTGGACAGATTTGGTGAGCAAAACTGAGTGGGCTGTTGAGCTACATTTGGCATTCTACCTTCATCCTTGTCACTGCTAAGTACTAAGCCAGCCCCTCTCCTGTGCTTGGACACTACCAGCACCAAAACCATCTGCTTTTTTCCAATCCCTGATTTGCAGAAAATGTCTGGCCAAGACTTTAGTTGTCCTTGCCCATTTCCCAGACCTGCCCTAAATCAACCCTCTGTCTCCAGCCAGTGCCTGCAAGCATGGGTTCAGTGCAGGGCCATGGGTGGCAGGACGTGGTGAAGCAGCTGAAGGCTGAAGCGGATAGAAACCAGACGTGGATAGTTGCCAATGGCATCTCTACCTCCATGCAGTTGAATATTTCTTAGCAGATGAGGTGGAGAATGACCCCAAATACAGCTTCCTTTGTGCCTCGAATTGTCCATCCAGGTGAGAGGAATGAAATACTGGCATAAAACATCTTTAGGTGGGATTTTGGACTCCTTTAGTGAGCCATAGCCACAGTTCTTAACTTCCTGAGTGTAATTTCTTTCATTAAGGTCAAGACAGTGTCTTTTCCTTGGTCTCTTAATCGCGTCTGATGTTCTGGTGGGAAGGACACATGCATTCTGAGATGGGCAAGAATCAATATAGGGATGAGATAGTGAATCAATATAGAAAAAAAGGGGAGAAAATCAGTCATCTGCTGGCAGATGGAGAGAGGCATTCTTTGGGGAATTAATCAAGCTGCTTTCAAAATCAAATCTTCACATCCCATTTAGAAAGAGTTTATTCATTCATTCTTGTGCCTTGAGTTTAAAAGAGTGAAATAGCTTTATGGGTGGAGGTCAATAACACGGTTGCTTGTGACGGTGAAGGCTGGATCTCATGACTGAGGTGTCATCGAGTTCCTTTGCTTTCCTGTTTCCTGATAGCCATATGGCCAAGAGGTCATGGACCCCACCTTGTGAGCACCAAACAGAAAAGAGTCTCAGTCCACTCGTACACTGCAATATAACCAAACTAATGCTAAAGGACCTCACTCCTAAATTTAGGCTCTTAAAAGCTTTTTTAAAATCTTGCCAGAAAAAAATCACTTACTAAGGAATCCATCAGTCCCATCAGCCCCATCAGCTTTTTCTAAGTTCATCTCTTTAAAAGCTCTTCGAAATGGGGTTAAAAAAAAAGTCATAAAAGAACTATAGTAAATAGCTGAAAATAGCAGGAGAAACTGAGAGCAGGATTACAGGGTGAAATATCCTACCTGAAACTCACACCTCTTAGTTTTGGAAGGTGCCTATCACCACCTCCTGGTTGATGTGCTTGTTGGTTTTCTCGCTGATAAAAAGGCTGAGGAATTTAATTCAAAAAGAGAGCTTTTTATTTAAGATCTTTGGTCTTATTTGCCTAATCTGCAGACTGCAGGGAAGGAGGAGTGGGTTTTCCCTGGGCACATCTTCCCAGTTAGGCACTCTTGCTGTCCTTGTAAGACTCTGTCCACCCCACCACATTACTGGTTTTGAGTAACTGAACAAATGTAGTGAAATTGCTCCTGTGTTTCAGCACTGCAGCATCATATCGCAATAAAGCATGACTTGCCTTTCATTATGCTTAAAATATGGGGATGGTGAATGTTTCAAAGCCACTTTTTTCACCAACCAATCTTATTTACCAGACGACCATGCTGGAGCAAGCAATTAAAAACACCCAGGAGAGTTATGATGATGAAATTCAGCTTTACAATGAGCAGATTGAAAACCTTAGGAAGGGGATAGAGGAGGCTGAGAGGATCTTGGAGAAGTACACAACAGACTGCCGCCAGCTGGTGATCTATCAGCAGTCCCTGGAGAACGAGCTGGAACGATACAAACGGATCATCGAGAATGAGGATAGCCGGTAAGGTTGGATTTCTGGGCATTCCCAAAGGGGCCAGTGATCGCTTTTACCTCCTTTGAAAAATGTATTTTTAAGAACATTTGATCCACCCAAAGCTTTCACTGGTAGGTATCTAGGGCCAGAAATCTAAATAGATGCAAAATCTGGTCAAGTTTCTGCTAATGAAAGAGTCAGAACCATTTTCAGCTTCTCCTGTCCATGCAGTCTCCTTTTTATATGCTGTCCTGGCATCAGTGCACAGAGGTCAGGAGCACACAAAAGTAACCTCAACATCCTCTTCCCACCGCAGGTATTGGTGATGATTGCTGGGCATTACAAGCAGGTTGATTTTTGGGCGGTGCAGACACTGCAAGTGTCCTGTAAAACCAAGTTCTCTTCATAGCAAAGTCATTCTTCAGGCAAGGGGGAAGAGGGGGAAAACGGGGAAAATACAAGAAATTGGTGGGATTTGGGTCTTGGTTAAACCTACAGCGGAGCACTGGCTCCCTCTAATGTCAACCATCAGCCGCACTGGAGAAAAGGAGTTCTCACAGCGCCAGACCCCTGAGCACCCAAATCGCTGCTCCAGGGTATCCCAAAGATGCAGGGGAAGGACACTCACTAATCATCCATCCTACGTGTGGGGAATGGGTATTTCATTCATTTTCAGGGTCTCATTTTGAACACTGAGTTCAGGTTAGAAGTATCTCAACAGAGTAATTCTCAGCAACCCCTTGTATTGATGCAGGTGTATATTCTCTGGCAGGCCAAAATATCTCAAATTCCAGCAAAGCAGACTGGAAAGGCCAAAGAAACAGTAACTGCTTTGCAACAGGCCAGCCTCTCAGTTTTAATTTTTAACCCTTAAATACTACTGACTCCTCAAATGTTTTCCTAGGAAGACCAGGTTTTCCCAGGCTCCAAATTTCTTATTTTTCCAGTCAGCATGGTAAAAATGAATTTACAGTTCTTGCTGACCTCTGGTAGGCTTGGATTGACTGTTTGTCCATCTAGAACCTTCCCATCTTTTCAAAGTTCCATGCTAAATTACAAAGCTGTTGCTACGGATTGTAATTACTGGTGTACTTTACCTAATGGAGTATTCCATATCTCCTGCTGGCAGAAACCAGCCTCACCCCTATGAAAGTTCCGTGGCTGTGCTGATTTTCCCCAGACAAGAAACAGGCTCCCGTCATTCTTCTTGATTCCTCACCATAGAGAAGTACATTTCTTTAACCTCTGTGCTTCATTTTGCACTATTTCACTTGCTTTCACTGGAAATGATGGGGAGAAAACTGATGGATGCTCATCTTCTCCACAGGCTGAACTCTGCTATAGCAGGAACTCCAGTCACACTCTTCACGCAGATCTACAGACCTGCCCAGCCTCAGGCTCCAAGGGGAAGAGGTAAAACTGTAATGTGTCTTCCTGTGTATGTCAAGAGAAGCATCGCTCTATTTTAAGCTGTTTGTCGATTTGTCTTCCATATGGCCACCACCCACGACAGCCTGACTCCAGGCTTGTAAATGCAACAATTTCAGCTTACCTCAGCTGGCTTTGGGACAAGCTGTCAAGGGCCACAACCACAAGCAAAAGTGGTTTTTTGCTAATTTCTACAGTTTACTGCTTAGGCCAATCAATAAAGTCAAAAGGCACCTGAAACTATGAAAAAAGCTGCAGGTTTTGTGCTGACTCATTGTGAGTTGTTTGCTTGCACCTTAGTGGTGTGTAAACAGCACCAACACATGTTGAGTGCCACAGGCAGGCAGAGGGCCCTTTTTGGGGCCTCTTTTCCAATGAATGATGTTTTCTCTATGTTGTATGTTGACTTGTTAGAATTAGGATGCTTGTAAACCTGGTGACGGGGAAATGACCAGGGCTAAATGAGCAAAGATACTCTTAACAAAGAGGGGAATTTATGTGGTAGGTTCCAACATATGGGATGACTTAAATCCAAGACTCACTAGGGTTTTACTAATAACAAGCTGCCTTGAGAATGGAGACAAACCACCATATGAGAGATATTTTTGGAATGCAGGTGTAATTTTTCTAACTGTTGTGTGAACTGTAGCATTTTTATATGAAATAGGTCCATAATGCCAGATGCCAGGAGTGGAAGTGCCTGGCTTGCTTTTAGTCCCCCTGGGACACAAAGGCTCTCCACCTGCAGCAGTGCGAGTGAGAGGCAGCTCTAGCATTTACAGTGACTGCCTTCAAGCACTGTTTGTTGTTTGCTTTGTTTTGCTTTTTCTTTAGATATTACCCAGGCCATGCAAGACATTGCCAGTGTAAAGCCCAGACAAAAAGCCCTGACAAAGAAAATTGCCAGGAAAAAGGAGCTGATGTCAAAAGACATAACTGACAGTCACTCACCTGAAAGAATGTACGAAGGAACTCTGGAAGGTTTTGACCAAGATCAGATAGAGTTTAGGCATGAAGGCTCGGTCAGGTGTGAACCTGGGCAAGAAGGATCAGAATTTGATGAAAAAGAAATGGGGCCAGAGGACGTACCTGATGGAGCCCAGATAAGTAAAGCCTTTGATAAATTGTGTAACATTGTGAGGGAGAAAATTAGAGTCCACAAGAGACCAGAGGCTAAACCTGATGCCCATCCCAAAGGGCGTTATGTGCTGGTGACGGGGGAGGAAGGCTATGAAGAACCGTGCATCTTGGCCCCCTCAATCCCTGCCGGAGGGATCACAGTTTCCACTGGCAATGGGAAGGTGATGAATGGTGGTGATGTGGAGCCCATACCAGAGCTGCCAGAACCTGCTGAACCATCAGAAAAGGAGAAAGGGGAAATCTGTGAAAGAAGAGAAGAGTTTGAACTCCCAGATAAACAGAGAGAGGAGGAGAAAGAAGATGTGCTTGAATGGGGCAGAAAAGCAAGAGGAAAAATTGAGCAAATCACAAAATATCCGGACATCTCTGAGCCTGAGACAGTTCCTTCCCCTGGACTGGTAAGCCCAACTGAGCCAGAACTCATTCGAGAGACAGAATATGAGCGAGAAGATAAGCAGGGCCTTTTGTTCAGGGAAGCAACCTTGCCTGGCTCTATGAGCTATGAGAAGGTGGAAGTGGTGGAGTCCATCGAGAAGTTTTCAGATGACAGAATTCAGACGTATGAAGAGACAGCGATGATTGTTGAGACAATGATAGAGAAGACAAGCAAGAAGAAACCAGGTGACAAAGGTTCTTAAGTGACACTCACCCCCTTGATAGTCGAATTGTCTGGCATAGTTATTAAATGACTGGGTTTTTTTCTGACCGAATGATACAGTAGTGAGATTTTTGCTGTTTGGTATAGAACAGATTGAAACCTTGATGGCAATTCTGTCTGATGTGGGCTCACCTTTGGTGCAAGGACCATTAGCGTGCTCCAGGGCACATCCTATGCAACTGATTTTCATGATTAGGACACATTGAAAGTAATTATTATGACAGAGCTGCCTGGCTTTCCACTGTATCCGGGACAAATTTGCATATTCCTCTACTGCTCCTATAACTGCCGTATGATCCCCCATCTCTGAGACAGCTGCAAACGTTAACTTGTGACATCTGGTTCATTTAATAAAAGTTTTGCCTTCTACTGAAGATACTCACTGTGGGTTTGTGTTGCTTTTAGCATTGACTGATAGTCCCTACTTGTAAACATCACCTGACTGGTATGTAGGAGTTTTTCCAGGGGAAGGGCTCGATACCTGTTAAATAACCTATTCCAAATCTCTCCCTTTCACAGT
This sequence comes from Atrichornis clamosus, assembly GCA_013400975.1. NCBI lineage: Eukaryota > Metazoa > Chordata > Aves > Passeriformes > Menuridae > Atrichornis > Atrichornis clamosus. The sequence goes on along the minus strand of WBMZ01006331.1, from coordinate 46,722 downwards.
CTTTAAATAGCAATAAGCTTGGCAGACCTTTCTTTTTGGATCTAAAGACAAACTTTCTGTATTTGAAATAAGCTCTTACTGCAGATCTTCTCAGAATAAAATTCCACCAAAGGGAGATAGCCCTTATAAAAGCTACTGTCCTTCACAACACAACTATTTATGAATGCCAATGAGCTTTTGAGTTGACTGCAGCCAAAGACTGTGTTTGGTATTTTCTTGTTAAGTATTTCCTTGGACTGTAGAGTTTAATACTGCCACGGGATCCTATCACAGCCCTGCCACTTGCAGTCCCATGGAGCTCCACAGGATTGCTGGAATAAGCAGTACTTTTCCACCTCCCCATGCTTGGGGAAGCAAAAAGCAACACTTGCAGCAACAGCAGACTCTTGCAGCTCCCAGAAACCAATTTAGGAAAAACAAACAAACCAAAACAACCAATCAAGCAAACAGGGAAAGGAAATCTTTCACTTGTGTGTGTGTGCAAATACTGAGCTCTACTTAAAATGCTCATGCAACGTTTAGGCCTCAGCTTGACTCCAGGCACACAAATGATCCCACTAAAGTCCAGTACTTACTGAAGTACTTTACTAGATTAGCCTCTATGCATCCCTAGTCCCATCCAATCCCAGTTCTCTAAGTTTTCATTTCAGCATCCAGCATTATTGTGCCTTTTCCTTCTGGATGCTAACGCCTGTCAGTTGCAGCAAAGTGGGGCTAAAAGCCATTTGAGCTGACAAGCCTGAGCTTCCGTAACTCTTCACAGTACCCAAGACTTTCCTTCAATAGTATGTTGGGGTTTTTTTTCCATTCATGAGGTCCAGCACAGGTGGAGCATATGATCTACTGTGACTGTTACGTCTGGTAAAGTAGCACTTTCTTCTTTGAAACAGGGCTGACCCTCACAGTCACAGTGTTATTCAGGATTTTTGCTGATGCTGTTTTATTGGAATGCTGTGGGAGTTTATGCCAGATATGGCTTACTAGAGTGTGTTGCTTTTCAGTTTAATTTATTAACAGTGTAAATAACTGCAGAGAAGGAATTTATCAATGCTTATGCAGGCTGGGCTCTGGTGAGCTGGGAGCAACTGCTCAGAATAACTGCTGCTAAAAGAGCGTTTGACTGCTGCAAGGTAAACAAATACACAAAAAAAACCCCCAAAAAACCCTACTCCCAATTGCAGCAATAGACAGGCTGTTTAATAATTCTGTCACAAAACAGGGTGTAAACAGGTTCAGGCAGTACATAGATGGAACAGGGTATTCTTTCCCCCTTTCCCAGTCCATCTGATTTCACTTCAATACAGTGGACTCAATGTTCAGCATACAAAAAGCCTCATTCAATGGCAAGGAGGCAACGTCAGGGCAGCCTGCATGAGGTGTCTAGTGTGTGAATACCCCTACCACCTTCATCTGTTTAGGGTTGTGGTGTCACCACTGTGGCTGCCGACCCAGCCCTGGTTTCTGATGCCTGTAATCCTTGCCCAGCAGCTCAGTTTGATGTAAGCACTGCTTCTAAAGTGGGTTTGATGGCACCTATTGCTGAAGGAGTCACATACTACATTGTCTGGGCAGCAACCTGAGCTGCACCACAGACACCAACACCAGCAGAAGTCATGGACCAAGAAGAGGTGAGGGCTAAATTCTGCTTCAATCTCTGACTTGCCTTCCACAGATATGGCAGTTGTCCAGTAAGACTGCAAATCACAGGCATCTTTCTGTAAATTTGCATGAAAATTCTATAGAAAACCACTAGTAGTCTCTGGTTCATAATGACCGTGCTGAAGTGTATAGTAAATTTTGTGATTTATAGCCTAACTTCTTCATTAAATGCAGATTCTTCATGAAGTGTTTAAATCTTCATGTTTAACAGTGAAATAGTTGCAAGCATCTATTCAACAACAGACTGGAATGAGACTCAGGTTATTACAGGCACATTCTCTCCTCTGAGGCACTCAGAACTAGACCAGGAGGTTCCCTGCCAGCTTGTACTGCTGCAGACATGGTAAAAAATTATAAAATGAAATGTACTTTCTGCCATGGGACCACATGAGCTAAAAAGTACCCAAAAACTGTGGGTGGGAAGTAAGGACACAAAGGGAAATGGGGTTTTGTATGGATCAAAGTGATCCAAACAGCAGAGGGGGAAAAAAAAAAATCTGCTGTAGCATTTCCTTGGGGCCAGAGCTGCTTATGAACTGCAGGGCAAAACTGTCAGTCTCTATTCCTGATCATCCGCTTCCCCAGGAAGCTCAGCACCTGCATTGCTGCTGCCTTTGCAGAGCTGACCTTGGAGCCAACGTATTTGAACCATGTAAATAATGTCCACAGCTCTTCCCAGCCTGTGGCCTGAATCTTGTATGTCCCAGAATTTCACAGAATTAACATAAAGCCCCTTACCCTTCTGCTATCAACTCTTTTGGAGGATCATCTTTATTTTCTCCGTATCCAGCACATGCAGGATACACATTTATCAGCGTAAAAAGCAGAGAAATAGGAAGCTGTCCCGCTGAGAGCAGCATTTTACCTTCTGTGTACCTTCAGATAGGCAATGATGATAGGACCTGTCAGTTTATAACAGCTCTTTATTTTACTCATATTACAAAACATCATCACAGGGCTTTAGTTAAACAGTGTTCACCTGTTTCACATCACGAGCTTCATTTTCCCCTTTATTATAAATACTAACAAATTATTTTCCATCAGCAATACCATAAAAACTCCATCTAACTGGACATATTGTTCAGTGATCCCTTGAAGCAAAATTCCCGAAGAATTTGAAGTCAATCTCTATATTGTATATACATGTAGTTTTATATATATCTAATTATATCAAAACTCACCATTTCTGTATATCACTCATTATCATGATCTTTCAATTAATAAATTATGTCAGCATTACGAAAATATGAACAGCCATCTAGTTATTTTGCTGCTTTATAAGATATTTAATAATTGAACAGAGAACTGCAAAATTACATGAATGCAATGGAAAGTCATGTACATGTTCATTTAAGAATTCCACATGGACTTTTCTTATTCCAAAACTTTTCCCACATTTTAGAAGTCGTGTAAAAACTTTCAGTAAGCTCTTTCTTTGATCACATACACACAAAAAGTTAAGGTGTGTGTATGTGTATTATACATTACATACCATATGTAATTCTAGACATATTTATATTCAAATATATGTAACATACTCTGACTATTTATATCGTATGTAATATATATATACAGAAAGAGAGATACCACAGGTGTGTCATATGCATTTAGTCATACAGGTGTATGCATAAATATATATATATAGATATATATATATATATATGGTAAATTCTTCTGATGGGACTGCTGCACGCAATGAGGAACCTGTGAGTAGTGTGAGGCTGCCTGGCTTGGCTTTAGAGCGTAATTCATACACTTTGAGCAGGTTGAGCTGTTTATTTTTCATTTGGAAAAGGCCTCTTATGGAAAAATAAAAGATGGATATTCACTCAAATTAACAGCATAGATTACGCATTGTTAAGTGAAACGTATCCACCATGAAACCTCTGGGTTATGTTTTTAATTTGTTAGATAAATATTTACTTACTGAATGTGTTTCTACTACTATGCACTGGATCAACCAAGACAACTCTGATTAAAACATTTTAGATTAATACTCTGCATATTAAAAATATATAAGAAAATTCTGAAACTAGTCACTGCTAAAATGTAGATCTTGGGTCCTGCAAAGATCTGAAGCATCTGCTTAAAATTACCATTTGAGTAGGTCCACTGATGGGCTTTAGTGTAAGTGCTTGAATATTTGCAGAATCGAGACTCTTTTATTATTCAAAGTGTAAATTTGGGATCTCACGCCTGAGAACATGTAGTGGTTGCTTCCATGAATAATTCACACCAAGGAGGATGTTACATTTTGCAGCAATAGCCAGAGCATACTCTGAGGGTGAGAGAGACGCCCTTTAACTCATGTCAAAAAGTCGAGGTGGGACTGACTTTAAATATCAAAAACTGCCAACAAATCTTCCCAAATACACTACATTTCATTTCTCAAGAAGCCCAACTTTGCATTACACGTTAATAATGTAGGCATAATTTTCTCAAATATATTTGCATAACATTAAACCAGTAAATATCCAGCTTTAAAAAAAAAGAAATTGAATTAAAAATTGCTTTGGGACTGAAACCGTGTACTTCAAGTCTACCCCACAGCAGTTTACTGGCAGCTGAGCTGTCAAACCCAGAAAACAGGGGTCTGTGGTTGGTAATGCTGACACGGCCTCATTTTACAGTGCTGGAGAACATCTCAGTAGAGGGATCAGCAGATGCACACAAGCTGCCAGAAATCCTGCAGCTCATCCCTATGTGCTTGTTCTGCTGTAAGATGGTAAATTGATTTAAATTGCCAAAATTACCAAAAAAACCCCAAACCCACAGGAAAAGAATCCCCAAACCAACCAAACTAACTCCAACAAAACTGGAACTTGTGCTTCTTGAATGCCCTGACCCAGTTTGCAAAGACTTCTCCCTGCCACCTAGCTTTGGCATTGCTTTGCCTTCCTTATTTTATGTCTATTGACCCATTCTGTGGCTGAGGGGTGTATGTTGTGTAACTGCACAGAAAGCCCTGAAAAGAATTGGATTCCTCCAAATTATATTGGTGGATTTTCCTTTCCTCTGGATTATTTCTTTCTATAGGGTCTAGTGCTACTTTGGTTGAACCCAGTGGGGAAAGTCCCACTGAAGTCAGTAATGCAGAAGGAGCTGTTAGATGTTTAAAGACCTCTCCAGACAACCTCTCTGTGATTCCCTCTCTCTCAGTAATTTTTAAAAATGTGCCCATTATCACCAACTTCCAGTGTGAAAATTCACTCTTTTTTAAATACCAACAACATTTACCACAAAACTATGAAAGGAAAAGCCATTAACCTCTTTGCAGGTTATTACCTATTCGTATGACACAAAAGAAAAATCATTTACACAGTCACAAACTGTACATAATATTTGGTGGGAGACATATTTTGTGGTTTAGAGTTAAAAAATGGACTGCTTCAGTGGCAATTAAAATAATTACTGACAAGATATAAGACTTTAAAATCAAGGAAGGGTGATAATTTGGCTACAGAGACAATCACTGTAATATGTCTTACACAGAGGTTTGGACAGTAGAAAGGTGGAAGGGTCCAGGGAAGAAAAAACACTGCCATGCAGCACAGCACTAGTTCTTGCTCAGTATACTCTTCAGGCTTCTCTCCACCGCTTCATCTAATTCTTCTTCTAGCTCTTCCTTCTTGGACATGGCCAGTTTGGACTGATAATCTTTTACTATTTGGTCTATATACGGTGCGCTCTGAGTCCCGTGCAGCATCAGTGTCCACTCCTTCAGCACACCCCGTTGGGGCTGGCTGCCGACAAACCCAATCTCCAGAGCCCAGGTACCTCGGGGGTCTTCTCCCCAAGTGTGTGTGGTCATGAAAGGCCATTTGTCAAAACCCACCCTGGAGTCATCATCCCTAGGACGTCTGCTCAGCAAAATGGACTTTGTTCCCATTGGTGAGGTCATGTTGATGTTGAGGTCTCCTCGCCGAGTGGAATTCACAGTTATAACTGCCTGAACATGTTCAAGGTATCGGACAAAGTTTTCCTTCCCCTCACACGCGTCGGTTGTCAGTGTGAGGACTAGCTTGCCACTTGGTGGTATCTTTCTGTGGGTCAAAAAATAATTAAGCAAATTAAAACAGCACAACATGGCTTATGCTAAAGCTACTGGGTTTGGTGCTGCACAGAAAAACCCTGTGTTACTTTCCTTATTAATACATGAAAAGGTAAGGAAATAATAGTTGCAAACTCAGCCAGAAAGAGAACATTCTCTTTTTAGAAAATTATACCCAAATCTTAATTTGAAAATAATTATGAAATGTACACCTACACAAAGAGAGAAGGAATGCAATTAAGAAGCACATACTGCTCTTTAAGAACTAACATATATCAACGGTTGCCTTTACCTATCACTCCTATATCGAATAATTGCATAATAATGTGTATATTCAGTAAAAGAACTGTGAGCAGTCAGTCATGTGTCGTAGTTTTGCAAGGCCTGGTTTTTGGTAGTGGGGCAGGGGGGCTGCAGGGGTGGCTTCTGTGAGAAGGTGCTGGAAGCTCACACCATCATGTCCTGCAGGGCCGATGTCTGGCTGGCTGCAAAGGTGGATATGCCATGGGCCAGGACTGGGCCAATTAAAAGTGGTGGTAACGCCTCTGTGATAACAGATTTAAGAAGGAATTCAAAACAATCCTGGTGGCACAGTTTTAATTACAGCCAAGGAAAAGGAGTGAGTGAGAAGATGTGAGCAGAAAAACAACATGGAGGCACCGAGGTCAGTTCAGAAGGAATGGGAGGAGGTACAGGAACCGAAGCCAAGATTCCTCTGCAGCTCGTGGTGAAGACCATGGTGAAGCAGCTGTGTCCCCTGCAGCCCATGGAGGACCACAGGAGTGCAGAGACCCATCTGTAGCCCATGGAGGGGCCCACGCTGGAGCAGATGGATGCTTGAAAAGGACTGCAGCCTGTGGGGGAATGACCCACGCCGCAGCAGTTTGAGGGCTGCTGCTGCCCATGGGATGGACTCATGTTGCAACAGTTTGCAGAAGGCTGTTGCTTGTGAGATGGACTTTCGTTTGGAGAAGTTCCTGGAGAACTGACTCCCAGAGGGGACACCACAGAGCAACAGGGGAAGATGACTCCGATTCTGCAGCAGGAAGAAGCCACAGATGATGAATTGATCAAAAAACCCCCATTCTCTGTCTCCCTGCGCTGTTTGGGTAGGAGGTAGAGCTGGGAGGAGGGAGTGGGGGGGGAAGAAGGTGTTCTCCAAAAGCTCATTTTACTTTTCATTATCTGGTTCTGTTTCTGTTAGAGTAATAAATTTACTTTCATATCTTTTAAGTTTGAGCCTGTTTTTGTCTGATCTCTTTTCCCATAATCCTTATCTCAAACTCATGAATGCTTTGAATTTTTTTTTTCCTCTCCTCTGTCCAGCTGCAGGGAGGGAGTGAGCAGGTGGTTTCAATGGATGCCTGGCATCTGGCCAGGCTCAAACCACAACATCACGTCAGACAGTTTCTTTAAATGACAGTGGCAAATGGCTCTCTGGTGTTGGAGGAACCAATTGCACAGAATTTCAGTGTGGTAACATTAAAGCCTACAACCTTGTTCTGCTTTGGAAACCAGAATATGGGATCCTAGAGTTGGCTCATTTGAAAAACACTTTTCCATGAAGATTTCCATCCTTGAATGGCTCCTATACATGAGTACCTACACCAAGGAAAGAAATTGCATCTGTTTACTGAGTTGCCAAAGAGCCATCTGGCAGTGGAGCCAAGGCCTGCCAAGTGCCTTCTAAACTCCTTGGGGTCAGGATGCAACTGGCAATTACCCACTACCTCAGACACTGGCTGGCAAAATACACGGGAAGAGTAAAAATGCTCTACATCTTCACCATCAGTGTTCTGTGAGCAGCGTGACATTTTCCCCTGTCTAAAAGAAATAACTGAAAGACAAAAATTACTGCAATAATTAAAAAAGAGACTAAGTCACAAAAGACTCCAGTCACCTTGTAATTATTTTGTCTTCCAGTGGCTTCTCCCTGACCTCAGTTCTCCAGTCAAATTGAGAGCCCTTTTGAAGGGCATTGACCACACTGTAGTCAAAAGAAATCAGTACCAGCTTTTTCCCTATGCTAAAGCAATACTGTGTTCTTTAGAGACCAGTGAAAGCATTTCATTCAAGCCTAGCTTCCAGGAATTCTCTTCTTCTTGAGATGAGCTCCAGCTATTACAGCTTAGTACATCACTAATTGGCTCAGGCCAGTTTCCATCTAATTTTCATAGAGTATTGCCTTCTTGGGAGTACTTGCAGAGTAAAAAGTCATTTAGATCCAGGTCCTCAAGGCATTTAAAAACACCTTAAACTGAAAAACCTGCATTGTTCTTAGCATTATGGAGCAGAAGTGCAGAGTCAGGTAGAGAGTTTTTCCCTGGTCAGCTAGGGTTTTAAAAATGTGGTTATTACGGATTCCTCAAGCGATTCCTTGGCGTTAGAGGTTTTAGAGATAGGAGAGAAAGNGAGATAGCATTGGAGAGAAAGGGAGTCTTGATTTCCAGAACGGAGTTGGAAAAAGTATATTTCTGGGGGAAAACAGAGTTTCTTCCAGAACTCTGGAGATGTTTTTTCTAAGGCAGCTTGGGAAGACTTAGGAGATGTTATGCTTGATATGCTAGCTGTCGAGTTTAGTCTCGATGTGGCAAAGCTGTTGGTCTCCTGGAGACACATGTATTTTGTTATTCAAGGCCACGGCAGTCTGTCGGGAATAGTTACTCCCGTGGACTCGCTGAGCCAGCCCGGAGCACCCCCCAGAGCTGGCTGAGGTGGAAGAGGAACCGCCCCTCCCGCCTCACGTCGCTGATATGGGGGAAGCACCAGCCCCGGAGAGCGCTCCGCTCGCCGGTCAGCCGAGCTGGGATAATTGGCAGGCGTTCAGGGACAGATTGGTCTCGGAATATAAATATTGTATAGCTAAAATATTTGAGCATTTAATTATAATACCCTTGAGATATTTATTTTATGTACCAAAGCACAAGAAAAATGCACTACAGGCAGACAGAGCTGAAGGATCATAATTTCACAGTTGCCATGTGCTTGCAGTTTCTCTGCATGGGAAGCCTCAATCTCAACTCATGTTGTCTTATAGCCTTCTCACACAGTGGACAAAGCTTTGTCAAACATTGCTTCATTCCCAGAGATGTGATAAGTATTTTATCTCCTCCAGTTAATGAGGAGGGACACCACAGTGTGAGTCCTTTCTACCTGTCAAGATTAAAACCCAAAGAAACAAGAGCAATGTGTTCCCACTACATCTGCTCTATAGACAGCCTGACAGCTGCAAACAGCTTTTCTCTCCACCTTCTCAAGTGCTGAAGTGCAAAAGTTCTCTCAGCTCTCTAAAAACACATGAGAAAAGGCTTGCTGTGTTTCCCCCTTTCCCCTAATTAGGATCTAATACTCTCTGCGTCACTGGACTAATTATTGTAGTCTGGGTGAATTTTCCTAAAGAAACAAAACCAGCAGGAGTGGTGGAAAAAGCCTGACACAAAGGAGTAGAAGAAGAGACAGATTTTCCAAAGCCTCACAATGTGCCACTGCCCAATTTATGTATCTGTTTAGAGAGAGAGAGAGAGAGAGAGAGAGAGAGAGAGAGAGAGAGAGAGAGAGAGAGAGAGAGAGAGGAAGGGAGGCAGAGAGGGTATATCCATTTTTGCATGGTGTAGTACCCAGTGAGAGATGAGCAGGGGAGCTTCTGAGTGCTCCTGTTCCTCATCTAATGAACTACAATGTCTTAAAACTTTGTATTTCCCTAAACCAGCCAGAACCCTTGTCAGGAAAAGTTCCTACTGCTAACAAGTGTTTCTATTTATATACTGATTGCTTTCAGCACACTGTATATTCTGTCAATTATTTCCTGGCCTTTTGCCTAATTGACAATGCTGCTCTTAAACACACCTCCATATCAACTACTCACCTCCATAAATCTATACTGAATATGTATTATATGTATGCAAATATCTATACTTAAATAAAAATATAGAGAATATATATAAGAAAATGTTGCTCCAGAAAGACCAAGCTGAAAGAATTACCCAATTATCCACATCAGAAGTGCAGTGTAGTTTTAATTTCCAAGGAATTTCTAGTGGTGCTGAGACTTAGCTAGCTTTTTTAATAGCGCAATTAAAAAAATGTACATGTTGCACTTCTTAATGCTTATTATCTCCTGTCAGTTACATTTTCATTTGGGGACATAAATATTACAGCTGTGCTGTTAATATATAGATGTGTCAGGCAAGTGTAGGGGGTGCACCCTTACAGCCTAAAGAAAGAAATGCTCTCCTCTCCTCTAAGATGATCCCCATTTCAATAAACAAAGCTGCACTAAGATAAATGAGATTGTCTGCATTTAATTATTAATAAACTAGAGATACTTTAAAATTAGCTTCACCATTCTCATTTGTTTTTTACCTGTGAACATGCATAGGCCAGATAAATTAAAACTCTGATCTCAGCTCTAGAACCCTGGATCATGCAAATTAAAACCCATCTGGAAGGTTGGGGAAAAACTCACTCTTTGTCTGGCTGAGTTATGTGCCAGGGTAGCATCCTGATTTATTTTCTTTTTCCCACAGAATAATGATGCCTTCAAAAATGGCACTGAAAAGTCAAATTTCTAATGGTATAGACATAAATTAGGCCATTATCAGGTTAGTATTTCAATTACTTAAATTAAACTACAGCTGTTGTAGTCAATTAATATTAGTTCATTCACTAGTTGACTCATTCACTTTTGCACATAAAGGTAAATCAGAAAATAATCTGACTACCTGCCCTGCAATTAGATATTTGAAGAGCTTAAAACAAGTGCAATTAAATGCTGTAGTGTTCAAACTGAATCACTGGTACCTGCAGATGATTGTTTCAGTCTTCTGGAGATAAAATTGTCTGCTGAAGAATCTCACAATGAGATATGACCTGGCTGACAGATATCTCATGTAGCAGCAATTTAAGTAATTTACAGTGCCAGACTCCCAGATTTTCATTTGGAGACAGGCTCTTTACTCAAGTAAACTTTAGCACAAACATACCTGTGAGTGCCCAGGAGAAATGGATGTTGCTATTAACACTACTAGCACTAGCAATGAGGATACAGATGTGCTTCAGAATGTACTCTTCCAGCAAGCAAGGAACTGAAAGATCATGTAGTTTTATCAACCACTGTTGATTAAAAAATGTTTTATCAACTTATTACTGGTAACGTTAGTGTTTCTTAGAAAAAAAAATTCATTATGCTTCTTTGCCTGTCTTTGTCAACGTAATTGTATGTTTGCAGTCTCCCAAATGCCTGGAAGAAGTCAAACACATCCACTAGACAATTCACTTACTCCGGTTCCTGCACTGACCCTCCAACACAATGGAATCTCTCAGGAACAGTCTTCCAGTCTTTCGCCATCTTAACCATTGCTCCTGCATCTAGGACACCATAGCCAAACAAATGGTTGAACTCCAGCCCAACACCATTCCTACGCCACCGATGAACCTCATCATGAAGCTGGTTCCTCTTGGATGTAAGCACTGTCAGATGCTGCATGTCTCTCCATGTCAGATCCAAGCTGTGGAAGAGCAACACAGGAAGCAAACATTACAGTATTTCCAAGCAGATATTAAAGGAAGACTGTGTTTGAGTAAGCCTTTGAGTAAAATTTGCTTCTGTGAATAACACTGAAATTTTGTCTATACATATATCAACAAGAAAGCTTCTGTTGATCTCAGTGGGAACAAGAATAGGTTTTATTATACAGTAGTTTTCCAAATGTTCCCCAAAATTGCAAAATTATTTCTGATTAAAAATAAATTCTTTTAACTAGACATTACAGATCCAACATGCAATTTTTACGCTAATAAAATGAGTACAATATTATATCAGATCCTGAGAAAAATATAAAAAATTAAAAGCTGATGACAAAATTTCACCCAGACTTCCTTTTAAATCTCGCCCCCTTTTTCTTGCCTGCTCCTTCTGCTCTTCCCATGGAGCTTTCAAGATCCACCCTGAGAAGCCTCAGTGTGATGAAGCTGATCCAAGTGTTAGTAATGTCAGAATTCTGTGAATATGGATATACGGGCTGTGGGTGGCTGCAGGTTTGCACTATAAGGTATGGAAGAGGTTTGTCAACCCTGTTATATTAGCATGGATGGATGCAGTCAAGTAATATTTGCCTAGTTTCAATGATCATTTTCCATCACTAGCTCTTGTCTTCCTAGATATGCAGTGATTATGATAACAGGAAGGGCACTTATTATTCTAGAAACTTTAGAACTGACATTCTAATTCTACATAACCAAAGCTATTTCAGTTGGTTTATGATGAGCTCTTTCAACATCACAGCATGTCTGATTCAAACCATCAACCTAAAAGGATCTCCTTTTCAGCTTTCTGTGCCCCAAGTAATAAGCATGTGTGTGTCCTAAATGTACACCAGAACAGCCAATTACTGTCATTCCCCCAAGGTGGCACATGAGAGCTGAAAAGATATCACTTGCATCATTCTTATTGAAATCTTTTAAGAGCTTGCTACATATCTTAAAGCTGTACTTTCCATTTCATAGATTGGTCTGGTTTGAGAGACATGTCAGTCACAAATTGTGTATGAGCTGACAGACATATTGCAGGCAAGAAGAGGCTGCATGGGAGATTGTCAGTCATTCCCAGGAATAGTCAGGAACAGTCATCCAGGAAAGTTCTGCTCAATACAGTTTATTAAACTGTCTGGAAGGAGATAGGAGACACTGACAGCTCCTTCTCTCTCCTGCTGCCTTCTCAGCAAAGGCTAGAAATTCTAGTGCAAGCCAGGGGTATTAAGTCTAATTCCTATCCATGATAATTTGGCAGAGTAATTCCAGTCTTTATGGGTAGCTCAAATGAAGAAGAGTGATAATTATTACTGAGATATTTAGCTTCTAGTCCAGTTTAAACATGCAGTGGTCAGAAAATTCATTAAACATTTATATTTTTATGGTCATATTAGTTTATTATATAGTAGCTGTCCCGTTGAATGAGTTTGCCAGTAGAAGGAATGATCATACAAAACTAAACACCTGGCATGTGTTTTACATGTATAAAACCTGAAAAATGGCCCAAGTCATGCTCTGAGCACAATAATCATTGCTCTGCTAATGTAAACTTGGCCTCCTCTGACAAATCTTTATTATTCTGCACTGTTGAAGGAAACTATGTACATAGTGCTCACTTCATGCCATGGTTACAGCAACTGAAGTTGTGTAACTAAGCAAATGTTGCCTCTAATGAAAAATTTAACACAAAGTAAAAGGATGGTGTAAGTTATTGTAAGGAAAACTCTTCCTAATCAACAAAGAAGATAATGATTCCAAAATATACAAGAGGGGTCCAGTGTCATGAATAACATAGAGATGGTAAATAGACAATGGATATTTATTCCTTCATGTAAGAGCAACTATACAGCACAGAAGCAAACTACCAGCAATGGATTAAGAAAACAAAGAAAACATTCCATGCCACCAAAAAAAAATGCCAAAAATATTGTGGAACTGATTGTTACTGGATGACCTAGGTGCCAAATACAGACAATTTGAAATAGGGGTTAGACAACTTCAGAGAAGATCAGTCTGCCTGTGGCTATTAAACAGGAGCGAATAACTGCTGTCTCTCCAAACCATGGATTGACAAAGCTTGTGTTGAAAGATCACTCCTAATCGCCGTTCATCGTCCTCTCCCTAAGAATCTGTCATTGCAGACAGTACCTGGCACAAGATGAACTCCTGTCTGATACTACAGGTTCATTCTTAGTAGGCTGGGCATTTCACAGAGGACATGTGGAGAAATTAAATAATCTCTTCCTCCAAACAGTGCTGGAGAAGACAAATCCCTGGATGCAAAGGATGGGGAGGACACAGAGAGAGCCAGACAACCAAAATGCATCTGCTATGTGGCTTTGGCAAGGCTGTTGCTCCATCTGTAAGTCACCATGCATGTCACTACTGTAGCAGGCAGCCTGTGAGCTGCTCATTGCAGCCCTGTGTCACAGCCAGCCAACTGAAATGATGAACACCATTAACCAAACTGCAGGCTATCTCCTCTCTAGAGTTCACAAGGAATTTGTCAACAGCATACTTAGCCTCCAGGGCCAGGGCGAACACTCCGGCTGCTTCGGGGGCAGCTGCAGACGTGCCCGAATGACGCAGGGTGCAGTTGCCATACAAATCCGTTGTAGCCTGCAATGGTATTAGATGTAATTAATGAAACCAGCTATCCCATTTTCCTTGCAGCTACAGACTCAGAAAAATACAGAAAGTGGAGTTTGTGCCCTTGCTCTTTAGATTAGTTGTGTTTGTGCCCATGATCTGTTTTCTTCTTTGGAAGAGAGTATTGATTTAAGACCACAGTGAGACACAGTTAGAGCATGAATGAAAGAGCAAGTCATGAGGTAGTAAACCAATGCTCATAATCACTTAGAACCCATTTATTTCTAATAAACACAGTTTAATCTAAGGCCTTAAATTCTTTTGTGATTATCAGAAGGATTTGAAACTATAATTGTTAACACTATTCAGCTTCCTAAAATTTGTCCAACTCTGGGATCAGCAGCAGCACCAGGCTGCTGTCTTCTGTGCAGATTAGTCACTACCAGTGACCAGAAGAAAACCTTAGAAATGCATTTTATGGCAATAATTGCAAAGGTGCCACAGATCATCTTGGCTGGTATCATCACACAGCTGATATGAAGACAGAAACCAGTGTTCTTCTGTCTGCTACTGCATGTGGGCATTTAGGATTGTGCAATGTGTCTTGGGGGTTTGAGAAAGGGCCATGGAAAATGTGTAACAGCATTTGGCAAAAACTAACCTGCATTTTCCACTCTTTAAACTGAACTATGTCCTGGATAGTCTGAAGATGCTGAAGAGCAGTGATCACTACAAAGAGAATCCCAAATACAATTGAACAGAATGTGACTGTTTTCCAGCTGTAGGTGTGGCCCTGCAGGGGACTTCAGTATGATGCTCCACAGTGCTCAACAGGAGGCTGTGTGTGATCTGAAACCCCCGTATGTCTCTGTGGGTGACTAAATGTCATTCTGCTCTGTGCTGCTTTTACAGCAGAAGTCTGCCAGGACAAGTAAATATGATCTCAGATGTTAACACTTTTTAATTTAGATTTTTACAGAGACTTTTTGTCACACTGTCCTCCAGGAAGAGGGCAACTGAACTTCTAAATCTGGTTTCTGATAAAGGAAAACACCAATTTTCCTTTGAATCTCTAAGAGATGGAAGATCATTCTCGGTATAAGTCCCACATCTCCTCAGATGACAGTTTTGGCACCATCACATACTGCAAATGAGAAAATATCCATCTCAACAAAGAACCATCTGCTGCTCCAAAGCACACAGAGTTGCAATAGGCTGTGGGAGTGCACAACAACAACAACAACAACAGCACAATAGTATTGGGACTCACCACACCAGCCTCCGGATTTCTCTTCCTCCCATTACTAAAGGTGGAGGCTAAGGTTGAAGAGCAGCTTTCATCATAGAGAGCTGTCCGTCCATCGTTTATGGCAGAATTGATGGAGATTGTCCACATGCTCGATGCATAACCATCACAGTTACAGTCATCGTAGCTGCCCCCATCTCCAGAGGCCCAGACATAGATGCTGCCTTTGCCACCCCGGCCCTGTGAGAGAGGAAAATGGACCCTCCGGAATTAAACTGCGAATAGGAGACAGTAACTACTTTAAACTGCACATCTAATTGTAAAGCTGAGTATCTACAAAGGAGAAAACTGGTACAAACAAAACATCAACATTCAGCTGAAAGTACACAGATCTACACAAGTTATTAAATCCAGGTAACTGGCAGCCAAAACCACTTCTGCAGTCTTGTGTACACAGAGCACTTCCATTTATCTCCTGGCTTGCTTCATGCCCTGAAGGCTCCTGTGCCAGATGCTAAGACATTTTATGGATTCCTTAGCATTTATGTCATGGTCTAAGTGTCATGAGGAAAAGCGTTCTTTTAAAAGGGATATAGGCCATCTCACAGGCTGGGTTGGTAAGATCCAATTAGGTTCAGACAATGGCTAAAAAGCTCTACCAGCACCTTTTCCTCTCTATTAATAGATTTCTTTTTCTAAAGGTATGATTGGCTCAGAGCTGTTTTTCTGACAAACCAACTCCTACTTCTAAGGACAAAATAAAGTTAAGAGACCATACAAACAATCTACAGAAAACTGGCCCAGCAATTATGCTGAGATGGACAGGAGAGACTGAAGCTGAAGGGCCGCTATAAAGACTTCCCATTAATTAAAAGAAAGAAATCCATATCCACTCCCCGAATGTCAGATAGGCAGGGAGTGGGAAGGGATCAACTCAGCTCCTTCTAATTCCATCATCAGAAAGAGGTAGGAGCTGCCTGAAAGAGAGTCAGACCTGAGAACTACAACACCTGGGGAAAGATCAGTGCTATGGAAACCAAAGCTCAGATCTCCAAATGATTCCAGCACAGCCACCATTTCTCTCCATGTTTAGTTCAAGTAATCCAACATTAACTTCCAAGAGCAGTCTGCAAAGCTGGAATTTAACACACTGTTTATATGCAATGAGAAAAAGATTAAAAAATTTCTTCTGGCCTTCTCATTGCCCAGCATGAAATGGAAGTTAAAGAATATACAAACTTAGTAACCTGCAATGACATTTTACTAGGGAACCTTTTCAGTCAGAATTTTAAATCAAATCTGAGCTCCCAGCAGTAGCTTCTATTTTTCATTGCACCCCACTGAACAGAGCAACCTCATTATTTCAAGCATGTTAGTGAGTTGCATTATAATCCGCTAAATTGCACAGCAAGTTTGCTGACACTGGGGTATATAACATCTCAGGACAGAGATTTTCATAATAAAGATAATGACTATGAAAAAGATGACTGAAATCCATCTAAGAACTCCCACACAGACCTGAGATCAGTTATTTGAGTTTTAAGGGAGGATGATACTGTTACAAAAATATATACTGTTAAGAACAAAATCCTTCTAGCAATTATTTTTTTTAAAAAAGTCAGTGTAACAAGACCAGTTATATCTTTTTTCTCTTTGACTTTTTCCATATCCCACCTTGTGCTCCGACTGCCATCAGCCTACAGGGTCCAAACCTGGCATTTGGACTGCCTTCAGAGGCTACACCCCAAGCTTGCCACCACCACGCCCACCTACACCACCATACCACTTTGCAACTCTCTGCTTGCTTTGGGCAGCCTCTGTCCCAAAAAAGCAGGTGGCTGTCCAACACAGAAAGCAGGTGGCTGCTGGTGGCAGGAATAGGATGCTTGTCATGTATGAACCCATTCTTAAACAACCTTTCCCTTCCTGTCATTTGAAAGGGAGAGGAAACACTTCATTTTCATGTGAGAAATTCACTGAAGTTGCTAACAAGAAGTTAACCTCTGCAGTGTCCAGCACAGAGAAACAGACTTAGCACTGCTCAGCAGGACTGTTCTGTGCTGCCAAGTCGTTCACCCCACAGATGGGACTTGTGGCAAAATGGCAGAAAATGGATGTAACAGATTGCTGGTGTGAAGCAAGGGGAAGTCACAGAAACTCTGGGATAGGTTTTATGCATGCAATTACTGTAATTTGAGAATGGCCTCAGGATACCACTTTCATGGGAGTTGCATCCACATGTGGGTCTTAGTGTTAAAACCTCTTAATACTCTAATTTCAATTGCCTTTCCTTCCTAGCCAGGACTGGAAAGAGGAGCAAACACTGCTGGAATAAACTGGTAGCAGTCCAAGTGCATTATTTGCAATGATGTGTAGGACTTGTTGCTTACACATTTCATAGCCAGACCCACAGTCGGACTGTTTGCACAGGCAAACTGTGTGGTGACTGTCCTCAGGCATCATGCCATTTCCTAGGCAGAAGAATATGGCTTCAAGGGAAGTGAATTTTCAATTCTCTGAATGGTAGTAATCAAACTGATCTAGTCCTGATCTAGTGGGTGGCATCCCTGCTCATGGCAGGGTGGGGGGTTGGAACTAGATGGTCTTTAAGGTCCCTTCCCACCCAAACCACCCTATGATTCAATGATAAATCAGAAAAAAAATCCCAGTTTGGTTAACTAAGTGTCATATTTAAAGAGAACTGAAAGCTCCTATTTGTATTACCTAAAAAATTTTAGGGATGTCACTCCAGCTGCTGTACATTTGGACCAGAAATAGGACTGGAGAAGGCAGTAGTAACATACACTACAAACACCAGAGGGAGACTGAAGGAAGAGTCAGGAAGGAGACAACACCAGCAAGACAGTAAGATACATTTTAAAGAGGATCTTTCCTCCAAAATCCTGTAAGAAACCTGCTCATTTCCTTCAAAAGTGATGCAGAGCCTGACACTCACCCTTCAGAGACATCTGAAGGTGTATCTCACTCAGAGCTGAAAATGAATCTTGGTGCATTTAGTACCAGCCCGAGAGAGGCCTATCTCTCAATTCAGGTTAAACGAGAATTAAATTCTGGTCAAGGCTATATGTTTAGTAACTCACAGAAGCTCTCTTTGAGAAAACAGCAGGTTTTCTATTTCCAGTGTCCTTAGTGGGATGTTGCACTACAAGCAAAAAATATCCCTGAGAAATATTCTTAACCCTTTTCTCATCTTCCACAAGAGAGATGTCTTTACTGAACTTTCCTGCAAAAGTGAGCTGGCAGAGGACTGCAACCTATGTCACTTTATGTAACTTCTGGCATATATTGAATTAGGTTTTTTTCCTCTTGTTATTGTGTTCATTCATCATGCTTGCTGGGCTAGTGCTTGAGCCAGCATTTCCCAAAGTTTTGACTGCTGGAACACACTTTCCAGAGAAAAACGGGTGTATTTGACAAATAAATCTCCAGCTTCACTGACTTTTCTCATCAAGCTCCCATTGAGACTTCTAATATGGCACAGCCTCTGCAATGGCTCCTGCCGTTTTCCCACTGCTGCCTGGCCATTGGCTGATGGTGAATGGAAGGAACACAACACTCTTTGCAACATGTTTCTCGTGCCATTTGGACTTGGTCTAAGCCTTCAGTTGTAGATCAGGACTAACAGTTTCCAACCAATACAAGCTAAAAACAAAGAATAGGCCCCTGCCCTGGAAAACCAAGTACCAGGGAAGGACAGAATCAGGACACCAGAAGGCAGGTGGGAGTGGGATAAGAAGAAAAAAAGCCAGCACCTGACTGTGAGGAGGTAATTTTTTTCAGGTGCAGTGAAAATGTATTTCAGGATAAGGATGGCCAAATGGTTTGCTGATGTTTAGGAACTGTTTCATTTCTGTAGAAGCAAATGCAGATGGAACACGTTTGAAAAAAATGTAAAAAAATTATAGAACTGAAAATTGCTTTCTGTAACAAATTCAAAGCACACATTTTTTAAGCATCTTTCTTTCTGCACATATGATAGCTATTTTGTAATTCTTCCTCCTAGGAAAACAGAAGTGCTTCAGTACCTTCTATACAATTTAGTAGAACTTTATGTGCCTGCTATTTTAAGAGATAGATTGGTTTTCCAGGAAAAGCAAAAAATTCTATAGCTTCTCATCTTTGTCATGGGTCCTCCTGACTTATGAATAGGACTCAGTTAGTTTATGGCCTCTATTAATTTTGACAACATTTTCCTCTGAAAAGATGATTCCTTTCTCTTCATAACTGAATTATTTGAAAATCCTTACATGTTTTGTAATTAAAAACTGCATCCTTCAGTAATGACTGCTAATTATTGCAAAAAGTATAGTTTGCAGCCAAGGCAGGCAACATGAAATCACCATCATATTCCCAGGTTGGGACACGTCAAGGCAAGGACAGACTGGAAGAGCTGTGGGACCATTCTCACACCGTCATGATCTGGTGCGGGGAGCATCAGGCTGGGCTCCCAAGACCTCCCTTCGGGAGATCACACAGAGATCTTGCTCTGCATTGGTCTCCCCACCCCTCCTGTGCACCAGCAGTCTGGCTATGAAGTGTAAGCCAGCTGGAGGCAGCAAGTCCTTGGCATCCCTGAACAGCTGCCCATTTTTTGCACTGCCAGGGTTTTCTGAAGCCTGCCTTCGTGTTCCGGCATCCCTGACATCCCTCGCTCTCCTGGCTTCTCCAGCTGTCAGGCTGATTTGCCTAGATCAATCTGGTAGCCAGTGATTTCCTGGATCACTTTGCTCCTTTCCTATACTGATTTCTTGGGCACTGTTAAAACATAAAGTAAAATCTAGACAGAAACACATTTCTGACAGCCAGCCAAGTAATTTTGATTTAACCTCAGAGATACCAAAGTTTTAAGCAGGAAACATATTTGGATTGCCAAAGTTTGCCACTGCACAGGTTCAGGGGGACAGCTGCCTTGTTTGAACTGAATGCCTTTGCACTTCTTCTACATCCAGTCCCTTCCAAAAGCCTGGAGATGCTGAACTGTGACCATGGAAAAGCCCAGCACAGACACAAGCCATGGAGTTCAGCTTAGAAGAAACAGTAGCTGGGTTATCCTCTCAAATTCACTGCTGCTGAAGGTTCTGTCCCTTCCCTGCTGGCCTGTCTAACCTTCCAGAATTCAACAGAGCAGTAGGAAAGACTGTTTAGGCAGAAGCAAGAACTCAGTTCAACACTTGGCTGCTGTGCAGAGGATAACTGTCACTTGGAACCACATTTCAGTCACACTTCTCTTGTTTTTGTCCCTTTCATATTTTGCTGTGTTCAATAAATGGCTGTCCAGTTCCTCCTAGCAGATTTCTGAAACTATTTGGGTCAAGTAATAATCACCCAACTCCAAAAGACTGCTGCATACGAGATTCTCAAAAAAACTAAACCCTATAATTTGTAAAACCTAACAAAAGGCTTTCTGTAACTTATTTTAGAATTGGTCACAGAAGAGTAATGAACTCATGTCCACCTACCCACAATTAATTGCATCATTGTTAATATCTCCTTTGGCTAAAAATAATGCTTCAGCCATTTTCTGCGCCTAAATTGCTGTTGAAATTGGATGGACTTCTCTTAGCCAAGAGAAATTAATATAAATTACACTTTTGGTAAAGAGAGGCAGCATTAGGTTTCAATTAGGGTTCAGTCTAGCAGAGAAATGAGAAGGGAACTTTGAAAATGCTGAGGAAAAACCTTTTAATTAGCCATTCCTTTTTTTGTTGGATGCTGGGCTCTGTACCACAAGTGATAATATAACAATTCTACAGGCCTAATTTTGGTATCAGTAATACTTGAAAAAAAAAAATCCATCTCATCCTCTTCTTGGTATCTCTGAGCTAGATTATCACTGAGAAGGACTCTAAACACCCAATTTACTCTTCACCAGTGACTATGCCGGTTTCTCTGTCCAGCGTTCCGAAGTGGTATGATGAATTCTGGCCTCACAGCTTTACCTGTGCCTCTGGCAGCACTGTGTAAAGGTTCCCAGCTTGCAGCATCAGCCTTGCTGGGAAGCTAAAGCACATATCTGCAGAGTTGTGGCACAGAGATTAGGCAAAGAACACTCCTGGGGGCAGAGTGAGACAACAATATCAACATTTTCAGGCTATATTATTGTCTCACCTCCTTAGAAAACATTCCTGTCAGATGACCAGGGTTCAGAATTCCAAGCAGATACAACATTCATGGGGTTTTAATAAGGTTTGATTTTATCTTACTTGAAGACAAGGCATGGAATTATAATGCATATTTCAGACACAATGGCAATAGAATAATAAACGGCTCCCAAGTTATAAAGAAGTTTGTTGGGCTTCCTCAAAAATTGAGTAAACAGATGGTTGCCAGATCATAAACTAATTTCCCTGTCCTCATTTAGCTGTTAAGCAATAAAATTATGTTAGAGGTATCTAGCTGTATATACTTTATTAATGTGCCATTTTCAAAGAACAATAACACAATGTCTGTGCACTTGGAGAAAGGCAAATGAGAAGTATTTCCTTTCGGTTTTTTACATTGCCCTTTCTTCCTTCATTTGTGAGCCCAATTACAAAGCCATGATGTGACTATAAATTTTTAATACTGCTTCCCTGGCAATTTGAACTTGGGCAGCATTTTCTTGGGTAGAACTATATTACGGAAGCAATAATGTTTTCACCAGCACAACCACGAATGGATCATGTCTTATATATTCCGGCTGAAGCAGTGAAGTCTCGAGGAATTAATTCAGTCCATGAGCAATCCCTCACAACCTCTTAATATAAAAGCCAACATCATAAAAATGCAATAGATAGAGACCAGTTTAGTTGATTACTTCTTTTCATTGCTTTAAATTCCAATAACTGAAGCTGAAAAGAACTGGACTCATGAAGTAGCAAAAAAAAATTTTAAGTGGACACTGCATTAAAGACAGGATGAATCATAAAATATGAACGGAATTATTTCTTGACCTAAGTTGCCTTTTCCTGTTTAAGATGACAGCTGATACAATTCTGGATGCAAGGTACCAGAGAAGAAGAGGTCTCTATTTAAGAGAGATGTGTTGTCACAGGATTTCCACCTACCATCTCTACCTCCCTCTTCAAGCTGTCTAGCCCCCAAAGTGGGTAAGAACAGCTCAGACAAGCGATATGTAAATCCCACAGCATTACTTTGTCCAATCATACTATACATGCAATGAATGCAAGGCCCTCTCATTAGGCAGGTACCGGATACACACAAGTTTCAACCTAATCTTTAAAACCTAGAAGTTTTATTAGGTCCTTTCCAATTATATCCCAAATATGTCTTTTCTAGCAGCTGGAAGTTGAATTAGGTAAGAGTGTTCATCCGTGTCAGTGCTGGTAATGGCCAAACTCTTGTGGACGTTTGCGTGTATGAAACTTTTCATTCTCTATTCTCAAGCGCCTGCTAATTCAACTGTGAGCTCATTTATCTTTGCAGTTCAACTACCACTACTCAGTGACCCAGTCACGCTGATGACTACTGCCCCTGAACTAAAGCCATGAGATCACACAGTGAAGCCAGATCACATTAAATTTTTTTTTAAATGAGTGGGATTGTGTCTTAGTAACAAAAAGCAGCGTGAGTCCCTTTCCCAATAACTTCTGATTACACGTGTTATGCTGACATCCAGTTCATGCACACACCTCCCCTTTTGTGTCCAGCCTTAGAAATGCAGTTAGTAAAAGAGCCCATAAAGGAGTTGCCAGTGTGATGGCAGATTGTGTTGTTCTTAATTATACTATTTTAGTGCTGCCTCTATTTATGCTGTTTATCTTCCAAGCAAAGAACACACCAAAATGAAGGTATGATTAAGACAGAAAGCAAGAATGATTCTAAAACATGCCAAGAATGGATAATGGAAGAGGAAAGGCAAGAAAATAGCATCAGAAAATAGTTTGGGTTCAAAGGGACCTTTTAAAGACCATCTAGTCCAACTCCCCGCTCTGCAATGAGGACATCTTCAGCTAGAAGAACATATATCAGATATAGAAGGCATGTTGGCCTTAGCCCACTTGGTTATAGCTGCATGGCTTCAAGCCATAAAAATAGACATATAAACATGAATAGACATATGAAAAATAGGCATATAAACAGTTTCTGCAATTTTTATCATCTTGTCATTATCAGGTGACTAGTTACCACCACATCTTAGTAGCTCTGGAATGAGGAATTCTAAGGGACATGAAAGTGGAATGGAGACTGTGGGAAGGATGAAACACTTGGCAATGAGTTCCTTTTTGAGCCGGGCTCCCAAGTGTGGTGGTAGCAAGGTAAACATTACCTGTGTTTGTCAACTCAGTTAAATGCATATTCCCTATAAGAGTTCTGTATCACCCCCACTTACTGATTTTTATTTTATTGCATTAGAAGCAGAATATTAATCTTGCTCCATGCAAGAGATCTCATATTGCCTTCAAGGACATTTGGAAGTATTGCTTTTAGGTTAAGCATACGTTTTTATTCTCAGCATGGTGCCTCCTCCCCGCCAGTATTTCAGCTTCATCATTAGCTGGTGAACCATCACTCTGGTGAGAATCAGCTCCAGGCTGACAAAGAGAATTCCTACATTTATTTGTCCCTCAGTTTATAAAAGATACTTTTTAATAAGACAGGGGGGTTACACTGAAAAATGATCATAAATTAGATTTACATTTGTACAGTCAACAGAGAATTCGATGCATATATTACAGACCTAAACTAGGTAAAAGGGTATTATATCAAAGGCTTGTTAGTCTTTCTTTACATGCAGGTAAGTCTGTAGTGGGTTTTTCAAAGCACCGTGGAGAATACCCAGCATCCACTGACAGCTTGAAATATCTCTAGAAAATCTGGCTCTCCAAAAAAACAGATCAGAGCAAACTCTACCCCAGAAAAATCATTCTATTATGAAATGTAATGAGCAAAGTAAGGGTAGATAAAACTATGATCACAACACAAAGGGAGTTATTTGGAGTGGAACTGTCTCTTCTTTTGTGCATATATTGCCAGGAGATAACTGGTATACTGCCATTAAGTGTAACTTAATAATTTTTCTTAGATAGAATCCAGTATCGTTCCTCCTAATTCTGCAATGGCTCTCCTGTTAATTTTATGTCTCCTGATAATGTATGAGAGCAACTTCTGCCAGAGCATAGCTCACTGTCACTATTCTCCCTCCTTCCCAAGCTTCAACGCAAGTGATGTCAGGGTCCCTTCTGATCTTAATATTGCAAATTATTTCTTGAAGAGAATCACAAACACTCCTGAGAGCAAGGGATTATAAAAGTAATGTGCCAAACACTCTGAGTATGGGACTCCAACCAAGCAATGAAACAGAAAAGAAAAATCCCTACTCCAGTATTTAACATTCAAAGAGAAGGTTAATTCCAGCATAACTCCACAAACTAAAGCACAAGGCAATATGACAACAAGTTAATTGAAAGATAATTTACATATCAAACTGCAAAAAACTCCCATGACTACGATTTAAAATCTGCTTCTCTTAAAGGGTAAAATAACTTTATTTGCATTCCTCTGCCTTTTCTGCTACTTTTAGACAAGTTCTCCATTGGAAGAGAACACCACAAAAATTACATGGAAATTTTTCTGTATTCAGAATTTATGTCTGCTCCAACCAACATTAGTGGAAGAAAGACCAAGTAACTATAACACATCCAGGTGCTGCTAAAACTGTCATACACCTAAGATTCTCCTCAAGACCAAAGCGTTTAAGGGGATATTTATGGTAACATTAAACAAATGAAAGAAAATCACAAGAAGAAATACAGCCTGTGTAAGGTGACTTCAGAGGGATTCTGAGCTCATCAGAGGTTTGTACAGTTTATACTACAAAACTGAGCAGGCTCAGAAGGAATTTGTGACAAGTCTTCCTGTGTTATTGCACTACATTGCCAATTTTATGGGTGGGAGCATGAAGATTACTGTAATCCCTCTGTTATAGGCAAAACATTTGAGGCTTAGCATTTGAAAAAGCTTTAGATGCTTCACTACTTACCACAGCAGTAGATTTGATTATCATGTCACAAAACATGGTAAACTGAACATGCTGTTTACAGCAAGGTGGTGATGAAGAGTGGGAGAAACTGGCATAAGTAAAAGGAAGAAATAATTTGGATGGAAAAGTAATTGTGGGGCTCCCATATAAAACCATGCCAGATGTTCTGCGTAATTTCAGATCTTGACAATATGGAAACCCATCTATAATCAATCAAGGGGAGGAGGCTCATTCCCTACAGCATCAGGAGCAACTGCGGTTGTCTTGGCTGCATGACACTTAAGAGGCGGAGACAAAGCCATGCAAGGTTGGTTTGTTTGAGCTGATTTGTTTGCTTTTTGAGTTGTGGCACACACATTTCCCCCAGCCTTCTTATAGTGTACAGAATAAACACATAACAGGATGATACTGAATGTCTTTTACAAAGACCACAGACTACTCCTAGAAAAACATGGAAATGCGGGAAAAAACAAGGAGGCTCCTGAATGATATTACACCATGGACATCTGAACCACTGTAGTTTAATCACAGCTATAATAACGATTATACATGAGTGACCTGACAGTCCAAAACCAAAACAAAATAATTAAATTGGTAACACAACAAAACAGACAACGTGACATCATTAGCACAGCTGGCATGTTTCCACCTGGGGAATGTTTACAGGATCAGGCTCTTCCATTTTGACTGCAATGGTAATGAAAAGCATATGTAAGCTGACTAGAGATAAACACAGTATGCTGAGACTACGCAATAAAAGCAATGCCAAAATATTGAAGAGAGAACATCAAGGAACCTTGAAATATGCTGAAAGTTGGATAATTTGCACAACTGCATTGTGTTCTCAAGTCACTGGTTTCAGCACAAGCATGTACACACCATTCCGCCCCAACACCCAGATTATTAATAAGACTATTACCTTGTTCACACCATCTGCCATTGCTTGCAGCGTTAACTCTCTAGGTCCATCCACAGTCTTCCCATTATCAGTTGGACCCCAGCTGGCACTATATATATCTATGACTTGAGGCATGTGACTGATGGAGGAAGCCTCAATAATGTCTGTCATAAACGGCTGGTCAAGCATTCGAATACCTGTAGATTTAATCAACATAAATACAAATTATGCATTACCCAGCACAAGATGTAATCTCAGCACCTGCAGAAGGCCTCCAGTTACAGGTATTTTAAATCACTGGCAGTTTTACCACTCAGTAATTCCTGACTCGCTGTTCCCATTTCATCAGTGTGCTTACCCAGCAGGATGCCGGCATTAAACACCTAGCCACCAAGGCAGCATGGCCCAGAAAGAGAAAACACTTTATTGTTAGCTTTCTAATTACATGGTATTTTCCATCTACAGTTTGAGAAGACTTTAAAAATACCAGTACTCAGCAACCTCAGAAATTCATAGCATTTAAATAATATTAATGGCATTTAAAATAGTATTTTGTAAGCTAGGGAAAAAGAGTAAGGCCCCCCTCATCTAATTCACACTCAGTTTTGTGTTGACATGTCATTAGTTTTTCAGGTAATTTTTCTATTTATTTTGGTGGATCTTCAGAATTTAATCAGAGGAGGGAAACACAGTACACAGCAATTTCCTGGAAAAATGTCATTGTGTCAACATGCAGATGAAATAGCAAAATATGGCCAGCATTTGGAGGAAAAAAGCAAACTAAAATCTGCTTCCTTTAATCCATACTGCAGTAGGAGTTAAGAGCTTAAATGATACAATTCTAGGACATGTCCACTTCATAAAACCTCGAAGTGTTGGCTCCAAGCAAGCCAGAGTGTGACAGACAGCAGTGCAAACCCTTACATCCATCATGCCCCACACACACGACAGTTTCACTGACAGCCAACCTGTCACTTGGCCTCTAGATGAGACCTGAGTAACCAGGGATTCATTACAACTTTCATTTGTAGCCCTGAATTGAAGTTCAGTTTTTCCCAACAGTTTAGGGCATTGATGGGGCAGAAATCAGTAGCACAGAGCTAAACAGTGTGAATGGTGATGAGGTCCCTGATTTAGAAGTCAGTGACTTTACTACAGTCAATAGTAAAAATCAGTGTGCCAAATATAAGGCTGAAAAAAGGTGGTATAAGCTTCAAATAGAAATGACCAAAGCTGGATAATCCTGATGGCTAATTCAAGCGACAAATTATGAAGTCAAACTCAGTGGGCGTGAAATTCCTTCACATACTTATGAAATGCAGACCTACAAAGAAACCACAAAATTAATTATTGACCCTGAGGAAGTGGGGGAACAACAGAAGAGCCAAATAATCTTCAAGGGAAAAAAGAGGTACAAGAAAAAAACCAAGAGATGCCCCAGAACCTTAGCCACCAACTTTAGTTCATCCTGCAAACATGGCCCCTGAACCATGATAGCAGCAGACCCTCAACTCTCATGGACTTCCAGTCCCCATGGACCACACAGTAGTGCTGCCAGTGCACAATGTCCTCAGGCTGGAAAGGCTGGCTGGCACTTCCAAAAACCCATGGGGATTTTACTACAAAGTGGACAAGTACAGAAGATTACTTGTAGGCTGTTGGTCATCAGAAAAAGTCTTCACACCTCTTGATTTTTAAGCAACGATCTTGAAGTTGTAGAGTTATACAAATAATATAGGAGAGGTCCAGCCAAAATCCCATGCCTCAGTTCACATTCCTGTAATTCTTGCAAGAATGTAAATTTTGTGGAATGTCCCATCCCTGAAGGGGATGTTACCATTACTGAAGAAGGGAGACATGCATTGGACCTGCCCAGCCAGTTACTAACTCTCAGTCATTTCTTGGGTAACAGCTTAGCAAACAATGCTTTGTGCCCTTTTCTGGTGGAGATTCAGCTTTCAGTCATGTAGGGACGTGAAATGTAGCCTTCCCCAGATTCTTCTGACACTACAGTGAAACAGGGACTGGCCAAGCAGAGCACAGCTGTCCATGTACACACACTGTGGACCATCCCCGGGAAGCAATTCATGCTGGTGTTCTAGTGTGGATCAGGGGAATTAAAGTGACATTCATAAGCATCTGTCTCTGCTTGCTATGCCTCAGTTCTCATCATGGAACAGTCTTAAGAATGGGAAAACTGCATTTCAGATTTAACTAAACTGACACATGGTGTTGAGAGCCTAACTCACTCCAAGCACTGTATTCAGTCTATCTGTGCAGAGAAGAGCTTGTTCGAAGTAAAAATACCCAACACACCTGAGGTGTGGATGCTGGGTGCTAGGTAATACCTATTTCATTCTCTACATCTGCTCCTACCACACTGCATCACTGTTAAAACAGAGGAAACCTATGACCACAGAGATTTACAGCTCTGCACACCCTGCCCTGTGAGAGTCAAAGAGTAAGAGCAGCGTAAGATTTGCCTTTTCAAATAGTTTCTAGAAGTGCTGCAAGAATTTACACTTTACCTCCTGCAAAATGAAATTTGCCACAAATGATTCTGCAGCTATGCAAGGAAGAAGAACTGAAAATTAGTATATGAACAGGAGTTGGTATATGAAGGAGCAGAGCTGCTACTTTGCAAGGTTATTAAAGACCCTATATAAGGCCCTTGATAGAAAAGGCAAAACCATGGAGAAATTCCTCTCCCCAGCTACTGTGAAAAGTAATAAACACATGGTCCAGCGCCATTCTGCAGTCCTCTCCTGGGCAACACTCCCTGTCTCTGCAGGAGGAGTTCTGCCTGAAGCACAGTGGACCAATTACACCTTGGATTGCTACCATACCTGCCACCTTGGAGTTGTACGCAACTCCCACACCGCAGATGTTGTTGTTGGCAGCAGCAGACACCTCTCCTGCACATCTTGTCCCGTGGCTGCGAAAGGGAAGACAGAGAGACCACATGAATGCCAGCTGATGAACATGCTGAGTTGAGCTGGATCACCGTGAGATTGTTTTGCCTCAGTCAGCTCTCAGTGCTGCAGAGGAAAACCATTCCATGGCAAACTGTTGAGTGCTGGATATTTGGATGAGTTCATTCCTTCCTGAAGCAGGCAATATCTAGCTTCCCGGCTGCAGGATGAATGATGCTTATTCTGAGGTGAACATGTATCCTTACACTGAATTTAGTTGTGAAGTTATTCAGGCCTTTTCTTTTTAGCTGTTCTAAAAAGAAACAAGTTCTGCCTTGTTACCAAATATTAGTCAGTAGAAATGCCCCTGACAGAACAGTGTAAATATAAGATCAATATTAATTCCTGTATTTTTGTGGCTTGACAGTGCAATACCCATTACTTTGAACTCTACAGAACAAAGTCTGATTGCCTTTTTGCTGTTCGAACATGTGCAAAGAGCATATCTGTACCCACAAAAGAAATGCAACAGGAAGAGGTGGGTGCAATACCAAGCTGGAGTAGCAGAATGGAGCCACAACGGTTACGGCACTCCTCAGCAGCAGAGCTGCAGCCTGGCCAGGCTCAAAGCTGCCAGACCTAAGGGCATGTGCACCCCTCTCATCCAGTGCTCAATTCCCAAAAGAGCTGACAAGGTGCTCCAACTGTCAGCTCACAGAGCTACTGCTTTCTGCTCAAGTGGAAAAAGTCTCTGCTCTGACATGGAGATCCAGGTTTGGGCTGACACATGGCATTTCAATAATACCTAGTGTCTCTGAAGTGCTCTACAGCTCTTAACAGAGACCCTTTAACTAGCAGTGGTTCCTGCAGGAAGGCAGACTGCATTTTCCTTTCTCCTAATTCATCATAGAAATTAAACAGGAGAAGAGGGAGGGGAGGGGAGAAGAATATGGACAACGTAACCTAGTTTTTAAAAAATAGCATAGCAGCAGAGAAACTAGGGAAACCTGTGCTGCTGTCAAGGTTTTATTTAGTTTAAGATGTTGAATCAGTATGAATCCATCCTACTGCTCACATCAATCCCTTCTGTGCATTAAAACTGGTGTTTATCCTACAGCATGTTAAGGATTCACACAATTAACAATGCTGTATTATAAAGGTTATACTGATTATCAGATGGACCACCCTGAGTGGAAGCAGAACGGTTTTAATCACCTTTTCTCTCTCTTTCCCTATAGCGCCTCTGGCAAAGATGAGTGTAACATTAATAAAAGGGTAAG
Organism: Atrichornis clamosus; assembly: GCA_013400975.1. Classification (NCBI taxonomy): domain Eukaryota; kingdom Metazoa; phylum Chordata; class Aves; order Passeriformes; family Menuridae; genus Atrichornis; species Atrichornis clamosus. Next base: position 16,555 of record WBMZ01006331.1, on the reverse strand, counting down.
AAGAAATACATATTTTTACTGCTCTACTTGGAAGAATATATTTTTAAAGGCAGTTCCATGAAAGCGAATGACTGAAGATCTCATCCAGCTTCCTTTTACAAAGTGGGCAGAGAGGGCAGATACAGATCTCTTATTCAGCTCCTGCAGAAATTTCTATCAACAATCAAGCAGATTTTCCCTCATGCCGTTGCTCAAGGAAGTGTGAAAGAAACACACCATTTATTGCTAGGCATTATCTAGTCACCTACAGGCCAGCTACAAGCCACAGAGCAGAATAAATGGCTTTGTTCAAAATTGGCGTGACTAATGCTGGGGTGTAAAAAATCCGTGACACTGCCGGATTACAATGTGAAAAACTGCATTAGGATTATCCTGACAAGAAAGTTTTACCAGAAGGTCCTCTCCCACTCCTGGCCTCCTCAGCACACTGGCCCACACAAAGGAGACTGCAAACAGACCTATTCTAGCAACTCAGCAGTGTGTACTGCTGACTAGAGAGAAAAAAAAAAAACCACGTATGAGTTAGTGGAAATGTATTTGGTTGAATCATTAATGGCAAATAGCAGACTTTTCCAACTTAGCCCTATTTGCTGTCCATGTACCATTGATAAAGCCATTGTGGTTTCTATGAAGTGACCCATGTCACAGCACAAATAATAGCCTTTCTCTACAGTGTTCACCTCTTCCCTATTTCAATATTTAAAACAAGGAGATAAAACAGAATGTGCTGGCTTGAAAGCGAACCAGCAAAGAAATTTAACCCCACACACAAATACCTTGAGAGAAATTTCAGGTCGGAATTACAATTTAATGAAAAATTACAATAAATGCACTGATACAGAAAGGATGGGGAAAAACCAGACAGCCAGAGCACAACCTGGCACCCAGTTGATCAGGGCAAAGGCAACAGTCCAACGGAGTGGTTGTTGCTGTCTGCTGGAAATGGTGCTTGCAGCCAGCTGAGAGCAGTATTCTGCTGGAGGTTCTGCAGCTCCTAAAGTTGATGCTGGAGAGTGAACCCAGGGTCCAGGCCACCTTGATTATATTCTGGCAGGAATGTCCAGTACCTCCCCTAGGGTGGAGCATTTCACAATGGGATGATGAGTCACAAGATAATTTGGGAGTCCTGGGTGGTTGGGTCATTACAGCTGCCCGTTGTCCATGATGGCCCATTGACCGAGATGGCCTCCTCAGGATGGGTGTGATTATTGTTGGTGCGTCCCAGAGGGAAGCTCTCCCAGCTGTGTCTTTTGTGAAGACAAAAGGCACGCTACCCCACCACAGGATTCCCCTTATCTTATCTAACACTCAGTTTGCAGTCGGAGGGGCTGAACATGCACTGGGCAGTTGTTGCAAATGACCTGTCATTAACAGCTCATCACGGCTTATGCAGATGGGGTAGAATACACTTCATTCCCACACAGCACCCAGGACACAAAATTAAGAATATTTTCACCTGTGAACAAGCTACTTCAACAGTAAACCATATATTAGCAAGTAGAGAAAGTCTTCCATAAACTTTATATAAGTGAAAACATTTTACACAAACATTCATGAAAAAGGTGGGAGAAAGGGATTCAGTTGAGAAATAGTTTTGCATACTGTATTTTTAAAAAAATCTATACTACCTATGAAAATTTCACTCTGTTTTGTCTTTGAAAACTTAATTCTATTTCTAAAATCAACTGCCAATGCTACTGTGTATGCCCCCTCTATCAACATATTTTTTGGAAGTGTCAGAGGTGGCACAGATTTTCATTGAGGCTCTTTTTCATCTGCTTTGAAATGCTTCTGCAGACAGCAAAGGACAGGATCCATCCATCCTATCTTCAGCTGTCTGCAGGGGAGGGCTATGCAGAGGTGCAGTCTCAACAGATGGGACCATCTGCCTATCTTGATCACTTTAGCTGCTTGCACTGGGCAGCAATTAAACATGCAGAGCTCAGATGGACACTTTTGTGGGGCAAATGCAATCCCATTTTTACTCACATGACATTGTCAGCTTCTGAGCATTTGAGTGTTCATAGAAGGGAAAGCATTCCCCTACTTTGGTTTGGATCCATAACTAGTAAAAGACATTTTTACCCTGAAGAATATGAGCTTCCAAGATAGCAAATAAATTTTGCCCTCCTAACTCATTAGCTGAGTGAGAGAATATACGGAATACAAAGGTCACAGGAGTGGAAATAATTAGTGTTTTTTCAGATCAGGGCAGAAATTTGTAATCTCAGTGCTCTGGGATGGGGAGCCTGAGTTGTGCCTTCTGCATGCTCACAACATGGAATCAGAGGGCTGTACAAGGCCAAGCCATCACTGATTCCTATGGCTACCTCCACACTGCAGAACATGGCACATGCCAAGGTACTGAATGTGGTTCAGGAGGAGAAGGTGTTCAAAATCCCAGTCAGTTCCCAAAGTGGTTCCTAAAAACCACTGACTGTTGTGGGGCTGCCTCTGGTTTTGGGAACAGGTCTTGATTCAGGTTCCTTCACTGCTCCCAGTGCTCCTCAGGCTCAAACACAGCTCTGTCTCCTATTGCACGCAGTGTACCCTCTCCTGCTGGGTCCCCAAGCACTGCATCTGAACACAGTCAAGCAGTGAGTATGGTAAACATGGGAATAAACTCATTGGCTGCCAAGACATCTATCGGCCTCTGCCTCTAGCAGCAGCTGAACTGCCTGAAAGCAATTCCCTGCCTGAGGCACCACACTCTCCCCTTCCAAAACCCACACTACTAGGTTTTGTAGGTCAGTGGCTGTTAGATGGAAGGGCCAAAGTGCTTCCAGCAACCTTAAAAAGCACCAAGTGGAAGGGGAGTCTGTGCTTACAAGCAGAGCAGCTGTGATTAATGAAATACTCTTTGCAAAAACTTCTCCTATTTATTCTTAAAGTCTAATGACACTTTGAACATGCAGCTGGCAGCTCACAAAAGCCCCTTTGTGATCAGTCCTCTGCTTCTTGTTCCAGCAATCACTTGAATTGCTCACACAGAAGCATATTCTTTATGGAAAAAGGGATATTACATTATCCTATTTTGAGTCTGATCCTCCTGCATGCATAAAATTAAATGGAGATACATCACTGACTGCAAACAGAGCAAAATGGAGCCTTTATGGTAGGTTTCTCTCAATATATTTTCCATGTAATCACTCCCTATCCACATGCACCTGTGTAGCACATGTAAAGACAGACTGTGTCAAAGGCAGATAGCTGTAACCTACCAGTAAGAATAATTCAGGAATCAAAAGTCATGGCAAGAGCTTATATAGGAGTACAACAGCTCAATTAACAGAATAGCAAAGAAATATGCAGAGAAAAACACAGTCACAGCTACTCCTGGACAGCTAGATATGGTGTGCTGGTTTGCATCTTAACCTGGAGAAAACTAAGAATCTTGCCTCTTAAAGCATTTTTATATTGTGAAAGCAGCAAAGGGATGCTCTACTGAATGTGTTGTTCCCGTGATTTACATTGCAAGACAAATATTCCCTGTCTCATTAAAGAAATCTCAAGGTTCACAGAGTGGTTTGGGCTGGAAGGGACCTTAAAGATTACCTAGTTTCAATCTCCCTGCCATGGGCAGGGATGTCACCCACTAGATCAGGCTGCTCAGGGCCCCATCCAGCCTGGCCTTTAACACTTCCAGGGATGGGGTATCCCATCATGACTAAGGTTAACTGACAAAAAATGTTATACTTCCTAAGTATCTTTTTTTTTTTTCTGGAAAGAAAGAACAGTGGAAGAAATCTGCAAAGCAATTTCTTCATTCCTTACCTCCTCCTTTTGCTGACTTGAGCTCCCCATTCCCTCAAGAAACAGAATAAAGTGTTGCAGTTCTCTGAAAACCTGAATTCAACCTCATGTTGTTCTAAATTGTTACGGATCAGGTCACAGACAACAGTGCTGCTCACTCTCAATTTATCACTTGAGTACTTGAAGTCAGCCCGGGGCACCTGGGACCAGAGAAAATAACCCCTGCCACATCCAGGATGCTTGAGATCTGTTTGAAGAGACTTCGGGAGGTAATTCTCCCTCCAGGGCTACTTTGCAGAACAGGTGAGGACTGCAAACTGAGCCCCACTATAAAGTACTTGATAGCAGCACAATCAGTGTTAATGGGGCTTGGCAGAACATACTTAATTTTATTAAGTTCCACACTGAAAACAACAGAAGCTACCATTACAAACTAAAGTGAAATTTAATTTTCTTCCTCTCCAGAACTAAGTGGTATCTTTCTCCTACAAAGATTCTTCACATAAATAAAGCAAGAAAGGCAGCAGACCTTCACAGATTAAAGCCCTGGTCTTTCTCTGACTTCCCATTCATTAATTGGATTCATACTACTTTAAATGTGTCAGATGTCCTTTCCCAAAACTGAAGAGGTATTAGGATCTTGCTTTGGCTGAAAAATTGCAGGACTACAAAGAAGGACATCACAGCTCCCAAATCTATTTGATATGTTCTGGAAGGCCTGTGTCTGAGGTGGAAGCACAGCTGCTTCTTTGTCATGTTGCTCTCACAGAACAATTGATTTCTTTAGAAATAAAGCAAAAAACCCCATTCAAAACTCAGAGACTATCCAGTCATCCTGAGTTAGAAATGAAAACCACATAAGACAGGCCTGAAATATTTTTTGATAAACACTCAGTCTAAGCCCTGAAACCTTTAAAAGTTTTCAAATCCTCAGCACTACTGGCAACATCTGTCTAGAAGACATTTGGAAATTCACTGAAAATATCCTGAAATAATTTTTGCAAATCCAGGCTAGAACCTGCTGTGGGACAGATGCAGAATTCAGGATACATGTTTTGTACAAAACTGTTGAAACATATTTCTATTCTATATTAAAAAAACCCAACAACAACAAAAAACCCCAATGAGTTTAGGGAAACTAAAAAGTCACACTTTCCAAAATCTTAAGCCTTTTCTTCTGGATCATCCTTATTTACACCATACCTTGAGAACCAGTCCTTCTCCTGCTGAAAACTGGCTAAGTTCAGAGCTAAGTTCAGAACATACTGAAGAAGGAATGGGTCTTGGGCAATCACAATGTATTCAGGAGAAATAAGGCAACAAGCACAGCTGCACTGTTGATTCCAAATTTATAAACACAACAGAACAGCTTCCCAGTCACTGCATGTGGACTTAACTTCTCCAGCAACTGGAAAAATGCTACCCATATACACTGTCCTCAAATGAAAGTGATTCAGTATTTAACATAAGATCTAATTGTTTTTAAACTGGTCATTCTACACCATGCTGCTTTTCTGCCTTCTTAGTCTACAATAGGATGAAAAGACTTTTTCCCTCCAAAGTCCTTCCTCTCTACCAGCTTACTCCCTTTAAAATTAGCTAGCAGACACAGTTGATGGGAAACCAGTTTATACAGGTTTGCATTCCTGGAATGTCCTAGGACAGCTATCAAAAAGGTATGTAGCTATCACCTGTTCAAACAACCTAAAAATATACTTTTCTGAAACAGCAACATCATTTATAAAATGGTTGTTCAGTGCTACTTAGATGATACCTAAAAAAATGAAGTAATAAGTAACCTCTAATTTTCAAGTAGTAATGAGACTGCAGCGTCTGTTCTGTGAATATTGAATTTAGCAGAAAACAGACATTCCACAAATCCAGAAAAGATGCAGAATTTCTGACACAAACCCAAAGTGAAGGGCAGGCTGCCCAAAACCCATTTACCTGTTAAACCAGTCATCTGTATAGCGAGGGTAAGGATAGGGATCATTACTGCTGAAGTCGTAGCTGGCTTTGGCATTCTGCAAAACATAAGGAAGTTCAGAAAATCAGCTGAAGAACAGACAGGCAGGGCAAAGTGAAACACAAACTGAAGGCAAAGCTGAGAATCAACAGCAAACTTTGTCCTCTTCATTCTGCAAGATGTATCTGGACTGAAACCAGTCCCTACTGTGCTGTGCTATTTCCCACTTCCCACATCACCAGGCCTGGGGAATTATACTTTCTGGTGTGCAAAGCCTCCTGCAGACCACTGATATTTCCAGTGTGGTTAATTGTGAGATGGTGTGAGAACTCAAGCCACTACTGAGGGACTGTTCACCAACACTTACAAGAATATTCAGGTGTTAGGCTACTTGGTGTGGCAAGGCAAAGGTTAAATTCTATTTTCCAAACAGTAGTGGAAGTGACCAGACACATGGGTCTTCCACAAAATAATTCTTTTTGAAAAACTCATTTGTGGTACTACAACAGTCAGATTCCTAAAAGCACTTCAATGCCTAACAATGTAAATTTCTCAAAATTCAACTGTGAAAACTGCATTAATGGTCAGCACATATGCCTGAAAATCTCGTTGCATATTTTCTTGGTCCTTTAGTTGTCTGAACAGCTTCACAAATTTGGCTTTCAGGCACTTTTCAAAATGTCATCCCATGTCTTTCCATATAAATCTAAATAATTCCTGATTTGCTTTATCAGCAGTTAAGGACACTCAGCAACTTTTTGATCTGAGAAGCAAATGGAAAGTTTTGAAAAGTCAAGTGCCGTCTTCTTTCTTCTCTCTTAATGAAAAGTTAAATAAAGGGTGACTGAAAATTAGGCTTTTAAAAATATTTAGCAGCTTCCTTTCAAGTGTATGTTCACTGAGTTTATGTTTTAATAATCACCATACTCAAGGAACAGAATTATGGAAATTCTTAATTAATGTGTACTTGTATTCCTTTTAAGATTTGTCTGAGCATGCAATTGAAGATAATTTGAGACTCTGTATGAATAGCTTTGCTCCTAATAACATTCCCCTTCAGCTGATTCTCAGTTCCTGGGGTACAGGAATAGACAGTCCATTGGTAGGACCCAAGACTTAGAGTTTTGGATTCAAGCCCCCTAACTCCCAAAAACTTGTTCCAGAATGAAATGGGGACAACATTGTCCTTGATACTTGGAGGGTAAAACTAAGTATCTTTCAAGTTACTGTACAGTACGGGTTTTTTGGGTGCTCATTTCATGAAGCCTGGTTGCTTATATTCAGCACAGACAATACATATTTTGCAGCATTTGAATGGAGCAGAGATTTGCAGAATGGCTCTCACATGGCTTGATGCTGTTCTCCAGATCAGAGCTAAATCCATTTTTGAGAGCCTTATGGATCTCTCCATATCTCCATACTAAGGCCCCAGTTTTCAGCCTGAAGATGCCTTCCAATCACGTCAGCTATAGCCACAAATTCTCAGTGCTTCTAAGCCTTTGTGCCCAGGTGTCTGATTAATTTATCTCTTTTAATTACCACAACTGCTTATACAGCACTTTGAAAGGCGTAAGTTTGCATGAGCTAAGAGCAGACAGAACATGACTTTTCAGCCAGGAAAAAATGGAGAATTTGACAGTTGTCTCTAAATCATGAGTAGTACAGAGAAGGTGGATACGGAGTTATTATTTACTGCTTCTCATAATTCAAGAACTAATGGGAGTCCATAGAAATTACCAGAGGGGAGACTTAGAAGCAGCAGAAAACAAGTACTTTCCCACACAATATGTAACGATTTACAAAATTCACTGTCATGTAAATATCACACAGCCATACTGCCAGCTTCATATTCACTCAGAACTTCTGATTCCAGTCTAAAAATATTGTACAAATGAGAATTTAAACTCAGTCATGTGTCAGCTGTTCTTGAATTTCCCACCTGAAAGAAATGCAGTCCCACTTACAATACCCTAAGCCCAAAAGGGGTCTGGTGAGGCTGACTTTTCAGGACACCATCAAACATGCAAGCACCTCGTACTTGCTATCAACCACTCTTGACTCTAGAATTCCCTTGTGCAAAAATTATGAATGAAAAGCCCTTCTAGCTGTGCCGATGTACCACACATGTTCATAGTAGCGACAGACAAAGGGATTCCAACCTGGATGATTCAAACACCCTACAGCAGACTGCAGCCCTGCTGCATGTCCCAGGTAACCCAGCTTATAGAAAGGTGCCTTTAGGCAGGCTATAAACGAAGTTGTGCAGCACTCTCCCATGTCCTGTACCTCTCATTTGCTTCATTTTGGGTCATTGCACTCAAAGGAAAAAGATATCTAATATAGCAGGAACCATCCACAAAGAGCAAAATTAAGAAGAATTCTTGGAAAGAAAACAACTGCTGGCTGTACAATTGATCTTCATTAGGATCTTTGAAAAAAGACAGTGAGTTTCAGCCTTGTGAAGGACTATTCCACCCACACTATGAAAGCAGTGAAATGGGTACTGAAACAGCAGAGACAATTACAAATGGACTGCTTTAAGTCCCTAATTTAAAGATAAAATCTACAAATATCTAAGCCTCAGTCTTTGTTAATTTTTTTTTTTCTAAGTGTGAGAAATTACCTCAGTTTCAACACTGTGCCACAAAGGAAACTGCTTCTGTGGATAGCTTAAATATTTCATCTTGTGTTTTGGGCAGTGAAGATTAAAATCTGTGGTTTGCCATTCTACCCCACAGGCTGCAGTCCCCAGCAGGCAGCAAGAGGAAATTTACTCCTAACATGGAGAATTAATCAGCATAGGAACCTGCAAGGTAGCAATCACAACTGGGGCATATGAGGATCTGCAACAACACACTGAAATGAAAACACTTTGCTTTTCCACTCAGGAGATTCAGTGTCCAGTCTTAATGCCAAACTGATCTACTGACAGTTCCTTCTCTTAGACTTGAAGTGTTTAACACTTGGTTTTCAGTATCTAAGTTGTTAACCTGTTTTTTAGCTTCTTTTAGCTTCAGGGAGAACTCAAGCCACCAACCCTGGACACTGGTCTGTGCAGAGGCCATAAGGCCTGTCAGATAGACTACCCTCTTCCCTTGGAGGAAATCCTCCAAACTTCTCTCTGTGATTAGGGTGAGACAAAAAGCCTCTCCCAGGAGACTTTGCCACAATATGTTAATGCATCCCATTTGGTTGGCCCGTTGGCCTCCCTGTCCCTTTCTCCCTTATATGTATCCCCTCCAGAACCTTCTCCCTTCCCGGCTTCCCCATTGGCCCCGGCCTTATTGTCCCTCCCTCTGAGTTCCTCTATCGGTTCCCTGACCCTGACCACCCCTGCGCCCTCAGATCATTGGCCCTGATGTTCTCTCTGCCCCTGTATTTAACCTTGAGCATTAAGCTTTTCCCTCATCTTTGTCCCTGGAAGCTTCTGTGTGTGGCAGCAATAAACCTTCCCTGCAGAACCCCAGACGAAGACCCTTTTCTCCTCCTTTACCATCGACCTGCCCTTAGAAAATTTACAGCTATCTGGCGTGTGTGTGTGCGTGTGTGTGCTCTGGGGAAGTGGCCTTGCCAAGTGGACCCTCCTAAGCTGGGGACACTTTTGGAAGGTTGCAGCACCTTACCACATTGCCCCCGCCGCAACAGGTCTGACCTTAGACTAGTCATGAGGCACTGGGTGTTACGAGGTAAATCCAATCCCTCATATTCAATCAAAACGAGCTTATCACTGCAAAGTAATTTGGTGTTTATCAGTCACCATCTCTACCCAATTACTTATAAATAATATCTATTATACAATAAAAATACTATTACAGAGAGGAATGGTATTGCTTTTAAAGTAATATCTCTATTTTTCCTTTCTAACCTCTATGCCAAATAAAATACTAAGAGAAGAGTATCAGATCACAGGATGAGCCACTTCCAATCATGTATTACATAATGTCTTGTATACTATGGCACAAATAGATTTTTTTGCCTCTGTATAGAATTCTGCTCTCCTTAAAAATAAGCTTAGACTAGAATTTCCCAAAGAATTGCCTTGTACATTTTAAAATGCATGCAATAAAATCATCTGTGGAAAAGCTTTATTATGTAAAATATGACACTAACAATAAATCAGTTGTCCCATGTGTTGCTCAGCACTGTAATAAAATTATGCACCTTGAATAATGCAGCAAGTCCATAAATTTTTATGACTTTACAAGCCTCTGCCGCACAATTCATATATACTTCTCTTTTTCTCTGTGAGTCAAGAAATATGTCTGTGCTCACCTGCTAGTTCAGGAGACAATTAAAGACACATCCCACTGGTCACAGATCAATTCCATTCATGACATTGAAGTTCTAGACTAGATCTGAGGCAGAAAGATACCTTTTGTTTATTTGATTTCTTTACTGATCCAAAGAGCAAGCAAACCTCTGGACTTAAAATTACAACATAAAACATCTCAGGGAAACTGCACTAAAATAACACTGAGCATCATCTGGTGGCAAAATGAAATCCAGTTTTGTACACACAGGATTAAATAAATGGAATAAACTCACCAGGAGGTGAAAAAGGAGGCAACATATTTAACCTAGGAGAGGTGGTGTAAGACTTGAAGGTCATTAACAGAAAACAGAGGCATTGCTGCTAAGTCAGCCCTCTCTCCCACGGGAGCATACTTTTATTTTGGTTTGATTTGGTGGGGGGAGGTTTAAATGGAAATGAAAAAAACCCTGCAACTTCTTAAATATCTCTGCCTCTACACAAACTAATGTACATGTCCTATATTTCTATCCAGAAAATTCAGAGCTGTATTGAAGACCTTGTAAACACCAAGAATATATCCACAAAGTAATGGGTTGTGCTCAAAAATGTTAACCTTAGAGAGGAAATTCACAGCTGGTGAAATCTGCCATGTCTCTCCAGAAACAGCAGTCTTTTACCCAGTTCTTACAGGTACATCACAAAAGTAAAAATACTGAGCCAGACAACTCCAGCCAGATCTTGAATAATAAATAAGACAGCAGCATACTTGTCTGCTGTTCTTCTTTTCAAAAGAGCCACAGAATAATAAATCAGAGCATCACTTGAAATGGATGGAGTAGTGTCCTGGGTCCTGTAAGTCTTTCTGGTATTCCAGTTCCAGATATTCACTAGAGGCTTTACTTGGCCACGGAACTAGCAAGTACAGAGCACACCATAATGGGGATTTCGTTTTATCGTTATCACTGAAAAAACTTCAACTTCCTCAACACTCACCAAGCATCTGGGATTAGGTCAAACAAAACACTAGTGGAATTACAGTTAAAAGAGGATAAACTGGCTTCAAACAAGTGATTACTGTTTAATTTACAACAGTTAAAAAGTTAAGATTACAAGAAGTAAGAATTCTAGTAATCCAGCTTCAGAATTTACAGGAAGACGTGTTGGCTGTCCCACCTCTTATCTAACAATTTATTTGGCAAAGTTGAAGATTTTTCACTGCTTAGGTTTAAAAGCAAACAAACAAAAATGCAACTGAAAAATACATGCAGTCTCACTTTAATATTTGCATTTATCTTCATTAAGGTAGCATTATTTTTAAAGTTACATTTATGAAGAAAAATAGCTTTGCTGAGATTATCTCACATTGTTTTCTTTTTCTATATTAAACAGATTTCTTTGTCAAGTAACTGAGGATCCTCTCTATATATTACCTAGCATTACAATGCCACACTATCATTTATTTTACTTTTTCCACAGTAATTTCCTTCCTACTTCCCCTGCAGGCAAAATGAGAAAACTAACACAACTTACACTGCTGGCTGGTGCTCTTTCGCATGTAAGCATCTTTAAAAAGAAAGCCTGCAGTAAACACACTTTTTATTTCACACAGGATAAAGCACACAGTACAGCAATGCTGCATACCACACAGACAGATCTAAGCATAGACACTGGGCAGCTCTAAAGAACTGGAAAGAAATCAGAAATTTATTCTTAGGTACTAAGATTGTTGAGTGTTTTCCCAGTGAACAAAATGAAAGTTCAAATGCATTCAGCTAAATGCCATCTAACCCTGTGACTGTTAGCTAATGCTTGGCTCAGAGGTGCATAGTCAAACAGGACCAAAAAAAATGGAAATCACAAAGACTCAGAGAAAATTTAGATTGGGCAGAATTTTTATGAGGTAAAGAACTCTTAAAATAATTTTTTAAAAATAAAACCATCTTATTGAAATACCGTCCATTACTTTTCCCCTGCATCTTTACCTAACATAGGAAAAAAGAGTAGGAAATTGAGACAGGCATGAGAATTTATTAAAAAGAAGCAGCCAAATGAACTTTTACTTATAATAAAGACATTGCTTCATGATTCACCTCTTGGCATTCTTAGCCTGCTCCACAATTTTCAGGTTGATGGGGAGGAAACTTAAAGCACATCACCAGTTGTTAATTACTCAGAGCCAGAGCTCTGAAGGCAAAAGCAAGTTAAACTACAGAACACTGAAAGCTATTTTTGCTCAGCCAAATATTCCTCAATTTTCAGATGGGGGGCACAAAAATCTTTAAGCTGTACCTACAGCATAGCATGGAGTTATGCTCGTAGGGAGTCATATGGCTAAGGTAATAGGATAAGGAAAATAAAAATAAATTTAACAACTAGTCACTGCTAAAGATTTTCAGGGCAAGTAGCAAATTTAAATCTTCAGATTATGGAGTGAACTCTTTGCTTTCTTTAATTCAGGGGGAAAAGAAAAGAAAGAAACCTGGTATATAAATGGTTAGAGAGATATGAGCCATTTGATTATTTTTATTATAATAGGAAATACAAACTGTGCAATGACTTCTACTGAAAAACACTCTGAACACACTTTTGATCTAGCTTTAGTGTTCCATTTCATTAAAAATCTGGCCCATATTCTCTTTCCTATACATGGATTTTTCTTCCCCCTTCAGATACTTTTAATATGCACTGGTATGACCTACTGAAGTTGAGAGGGTAATAGAGGTATAAAGTTGGCAGCAGAGAAATGAGGTCTCAGTCCATTATTCTTAGTTATGTCCCTGTAAGAAACAGCTGACAAGTCCGTCACTACCTCAAATATGTGCCAGGCACTGCAGTGAAGGCCGTGTTTGCCATGTTTTGATGGCAGCCAGCACTTAGAGCCTCATGGGAAGATAAGCAGGAAGGGAATGGGAGCTAAAACATCTTGCTCCTGTCAATAAGCCCAACATCTACCAAAATCTGCCATGGGATCTCTCACCAAACACAGCAAGATCCAGATCACACTCAGCATCAAGGTCTCTTAAGCAGCATGTGGGGAATAAGGGGGAATTTTTTTCCATCAGTGTAAGCAAATCTATAGCTTAGAGCCTGCAATACAAACTCAGCAGTTCTTCAAGTTCAGTCATTTAGGATGACATGGTCTGGGCAAGGAGTGGTCATTTGTGCTGGGAGAGCCAACCCTTCCCTGCTGCGGTATGTCGTTAGTGGACATGGGCACCCACATCACAGAGTCCATCAAAACTGACCAGTTATCAGCAGTGCTCCCAGCAAAGGACAGGAATACTGGATTTGTGATTGCAATGGCACTCAGAAAACAAACATGTCAGGTTGTTATAGACAACGACTTCTAGAGGCTACACTAATCTATTGTTACAGAACAGGCTTTGCAAAGAGGGAAATCAAAGTGGCTTAGGTGATTTGGGAGGTGAGCTGCAACGAAGAGACCTGGTCCATGGGGGTGATGGAGAGTCTGGTCATGCAGAGGAATTGAAAGTGAGAGCAGACAAGACAGAAAACTAGTTGGGTATTTTCCTTCTCATGAAAGGCTTCTCAGCTGACAAAAGAAACTGTTAACAACCACACAGCTGGTGTTTCACCTAAATTGCATGTATATGGAAGATGAATGAACACATAAAAGTGACACTGTAGGTGAAGCAAAAGGTGGTGAAAAATTCAGAGAAAAGACTCAAAACACACAACACAAACCATTACCTGCATTTTTTCTGTCACAAAAAGCAAACACAGGTTGATTTACAAGTCTTAGTTAAAAGGTTTTGAAGACCTGTTCTGTTTTATTCCAGTTGCACACTGACCTCATTAGCATAGTTTGCAAGCATCCCAGGGGAGAATTAATAATGTGACTAATATCTGTCAAGACATGCTGGGCTCTCAGGGATTTTAATGCACCAATTTATATGCATTTGCATTAATTAAAAATTTTGCATTGTTTATTCCACGTGAAATCAGCTAAATTCAAAATTACATAGAGAGAAGGTGGGATCTTTAGAATGTTCTCATGTAAATCCACACATACTATATTTTTCAAGTGTTTAAGATTTTAAATAGTATATGATCATTCCAGGTTCTTCTGTTAAAGATCAGTATATTTGATCGCAGCTAAGGTTTTCACAGTAATTTACTGGATGTTTAAATTTAAGAAGTGTCCTAGATGTCATTAGCTGACTAACAGAAAGATTCACAATTACATCTGTCAGACATGGTATCACGGTTGACTAATCTTGCAAGCGAGTTAAGCGCCACTGAATTAAAGTGATTTAGTTTCTCACAAGAAGGAATTCTAAAAAACATGTGCTAGCATTGAAATTAGGAAGTCCTTGAACACAACACAGTCTTTGTGCTCACCTTTGTACATATTCAGAGAGAGATTCACCTAATTAACAAAATTCAGAACACAATTCGCCTGAAAAACATTTCCAGCAATCCCCAATCTACATCAATACTTACAAGTAAGGAGCGCAGGAAACACGTGACTGAGGTCACTACCATTTCCATTTAAATTTCACCAAACAACAGCTAGACAGCACTGGAAGTAGCCAAAGTTTCATCGAATACAATCTCCCAATATAATACCCAATACTAACACATTATCCCAGGCAGCTATGTTTCCACAGCTCTTGATATCATTATTTGCTCTGTTAAAGCCTATACCTTTTACTGTAATGCTTTAAAAAAAAGAAATACACAGTAGAACAAACATTTAAAACCAGCTATTTATATGACCTGTCAAATTTCTGATTTTAACACAAACTCCACCAGTGACTTCAATGTGGCCAACATTTTATTAGACATCGTGCACTACTATTCTGTTCCTCAGTAAGACATGTTCATTGTGTGTACTGCTTCTATTGGAAATGCAACAGAAGTAAAGAATATTATAGTTAAATCAAAGCAATCTGAAATAGGGCAGGTGTTAGAAAATATCTTAACGACATACATAAATACCAAGAAGTAAAATACTAATATGGAGAACATAAATGCATACAACTAAAATTAAACAATATAAAGGAAACAATCATGTCAATATTAAGTGGCAAGGCAGAAAAGACTGAATTCATTTCAAATTAACCAAATTAATTTACAGGTACTGTGAGGGAGAGGTGTTTAAAGTACTGGAGACCATCTGTAGCTTTATCTACCGTATCTAGGCCATTTTTGATTTCACAGAAGAAAGGGCACTCCTTGTGCATTCCAGATCTCCTACCTTCCTTTGCTCTGCAAGATTGGCTTATCCAGAGCGCTTGGCCAAAACTCTTCTTTTAAAGCAGTAGCATGACCAGTAGTTAAGAGTGGGTATATGACTCTCCTTGCCAAAATCATCACTGGGCCCAAAAACTCTCTCTAAAACCCATCAAATTTTGATGAAGCTTTGTGAGGGAATAGTGTTCTACACACATACTAATTCAGACCTCACTGGTGATACCTTGGTAGCCAAAACATAACTACAGCATGAATTTTAGTTAAGTTGCAATTAAATGCTGATGGATATTCAGGGATTTCCAAACTGGTTAGGGTCTTAAATGGTATGAGCAGTTAAAATAACTATTCTTTGAGAAACAGAAAATAAAGGCCTTCAAATGGAGAAATCTTTTAAAATGGTTTTGGCCATTTTCAACCTAAAATGTGTTATTTTCACTTTGGGGAAAGGAAAGTTCTTTTCTTCAATTTATTGAACTCCGTTTTAAAATTCCATGGTGTTCACTGGCTCCAGGGGACCATGTGTCTGACACTCTTCTCCCAAGTGCACCATGCATCAGAATGGGATTTTTTTTGCTGCCGTTTTAGTTCAGCACATTCTAGATGTCAAATATTTAAAATTAGGTTGAACTGATCCAAAATAAAAATATTTCATTTTCATTTTCCCATGGACACTTTAATTTTATAAACCACTCACCTTTCCTAATAAAAATATTGTTCTAATGGAAGATTTCTGGCCAGTTCCAAAAGCTAATTGGTCTGCAGAAAGGCAGGTAATTAACAAAATAAAATAAAGCAGTGCCAGCTCCCTCCATGGCAAACAATGAGGACTAACATCTTTCTTCTACTTTTCTGCCCAAATAAAAGAATAAAATAGTTCAAAAAGGCTTACTTGGAGACACCCTGGGGAGAGTCATAAGTCAATTTCAAAAGTGCCAGCCAGAACTGATGCAGAAATGTCATCTGCTCTTTCATTCATCCCTGTGCATTTCTCATTTCAACAATCTTAATTTACGTTCCATGGATGACGCTGTCATGGGTTGACCCTGGCCATATGCCAGGCACCCAATGATAGCCGCCTGCTGACTCCCCTCTGCAACTGGACAGAGGGGAGAAAAATTAACAAAGGGTTCATGAGTTGAGATAAGGACCAGGAGGGATCATTCATCAAATACCATCACAGGCAAAACAGGCTCAACTAAGAGATGTTAAGTGAGTTTATTACACTAACAGAATCAGAACAGGATAATGAGAAGTAAAATAAGCCCTTAAAAACACCTCCCCCCCTACTCCCTCCTCCCAGCTCTACCTCCTACCCCAACAGCACAGGAAGACAAGAAATGGGGATTTTGGTCAGTCCACCACCTGTG